>JARHVA010009277.1:0-337689 GCA_037957365.1 Torreya grandis
TCAATTTTAAGCCACACTTTAGTAGATGTATGCACATATATGTGTGCAGTGTTTCCCTCATCAAAATAACTAATTATGTCTTGTATAATGATTGATGATCTCATAACAATAAATCATTTTTTTCTCCATAATAAATAATTTATTACCAATTGGTTGTATGCATACCAAGATAAAATATAATGTACAAGGGGGAAAGAGTATAGGACAATATATGCACGTAATGTATTTTTTATGGATGGTTTACAAAATAAATTTTGGCCCCAATAGTGAAAATTTTACTGGATATATTATTATCTTAAAGTTTTTAAGGATAATGTGGATAATATAAGTGAATAAAATTTGTAAATCATGGAAGGATGTGAATAATTTGTAAGTATTATTTTTATAAATTGATACTTATTTTTCTCAAATAATTATTTATTTTATTTAAGTTTTCATTATAATTTTCATCTTTTTTATTTAATCTATATTATCAAGTTATAAAATATGATCAAATATGGATTAGAGGACAATAAATTCAAGTAAAAAGTTTAGGAAATAAGAGAATTAACTTGCCACTCTTTTTCCAAAATTGATAAAAAAAATCATTGTGTACACATTAATTTGTATTATTAGTGTGCAATGGTAGTTTTTGTAGCATCTCACTATGTTTATGATTTGGGGCATTTATCTTAGTGAAATGTTAAAATAAATTTATGTAATAAAAATATGTAAATTTATTTGGTGCACTTACAAGCAACACTTGTATCCCATATATTTTGACTACTAATTAGATATGATGTAAGATATTGGGTTAAATTTCTATACTATATGTTACCATAATAAATAATGAGGATACTAAAAAAATTATTTTATATTAATTTTTTTTTTAAACATCTGTTATTTTGTTCATCCTTCATATTCTCATTTAAATTAACTTTCTCCTATATTAAATTTTTATAAACTATTTATAGTCCTTAGTTACTTAGCTATTACATGATGAAAAATATTCTGGATTTCTTGCTTTGGGTGACCATATCTAATGTATATTGATTCACACACTTAAAAGACACTTTGAAGTGTATTTTATTGACTATGTAGGGGTAATAAATTAAGAACTCTTCACTCAAAACCCCTATTTTCATGATTTTTATACATAATAAGTTAACTATACTAATGAATATGATTTTTTACATATTTTACACCATCACCAACTCTATAACCCTAATTATAGACACCTAATTTTATTAAAATTAATATTTCTATCATGTCTTTTTCATGCCTTTTCACATGGTTTATTTTTATTCATTTTTTTATTTTTGAGAAATTTTTCCTCATAATGGGTCCTTTATATCCTTGCATCTTCCACATTTACTCATAATCAACTTAGATATGTTATTTATTTGAATTAAGATCCTATTGAGGTCAATATACCCCCATCTCTAAAAAAGGGGGTCCTTTGTGTCAAATTGTGCAAATTTGTACCTTAAAATTGAAAATTCACTTGATCAGAGTGTCACTAGCATGTTTGCACATTATTTGTATTTTAATATCATCCCCACCATGATTTTGTTGGCTTATTTATTTATTTCTCTAGTTTAACCTTATCTAATTTTTATAATAATGGATCTTTTTGTTTCAAGTTACAGGTTGAATGGAGTTCATTTGGAACAGACAATGTATGGGTTTCACAATTTTATGGTTTTATCTCAATCTAATTTTTAACTAGCCTCTGGTTTGTCAAAATACAAATTGAATGCATTTTTATCATCTTGAAACCCTTTCTCAAAATATCCTATCATAGGTTCCTTTGGACCAAATTCATAATTTATGGGCAAATTTTTTGTGGGAACACTTTAAATATGATATGGACTTAGTGTAATTTTTATAATAAGGCTTAGTCATATTTTTAAATATGAGCAAACCTTAGTCTAAAATATTCATTCTTGATCCCCTTACATCCCAATCTCCCTTTATTCCCTTTTATCTTAGCATGGTCTAATTTTATTATGTTTAAACTTAGCTCAAGACTTTGGTCTAAAGCTTTAGCTCGTATTTATTAATATGAATAAAACCTTAGTCCAAAACCTTAGTCTAAGTTATATATATCCTAAAACATAACTTAAACATTATGTTCATCTACAAGATCAATGACCCATGTTTTCTTGGGTGAGATAAATCAAACGATATACATCAAGTTAAAGTTTCAATAGAGACCAAAGTAAATATAGTGATAACACACATCATAACCATATTAGATAGAACAATGAGAAACCAATGACATCCCACCCCTTAGATTCAGATCTAATGATATGCATTCCTTTGAATAAATTAAATCCAATGTTGTGAACGAGACATTGAATTTTTAAAAAGGAACTCAAACCGAATGAGGTGCTGCTATGTAGTAGAAGTATGCTAGCCTAACAAAGATTGACAATGTAGAGCACATAAAGCTCATGGGATTTTCAAGTGGAATGACCTCAGGGCTTAATGTATATAGGAACAAATCTCTCTCAACCCCATGTATCATGATCTAATTAAACATATTTTCTTTAAATAGGATCTAATTCCCCAATATCAAATTGGAAACTAAGCACAAGGTCCCTTTTATTGAGTCATAGACTAGGATTAAACATTATGACATGTCTCTTATTATTCATGAGGTCAATTTAATATGTTTTAAACCTATCTCAAGAATTTAGATTAAAATTATTTATTTACATGGAAAATTTAATCTAATATTTTAATTTAAGCTTTACATATTCCTTAAACCCTAACTTCAATATTTATTATTTTTTATAGGAACTAATCTCACTTGGATTAATGGACATATTTTTACATGATCATAGTTTTACCCCTTACAATTTGCTAAAATTGATTACTTGTGTTACAAGATTAATGGGATCTCATTTAGGAGTGAACATGCTTAGGGTTTGGTGCTTCAAATGTTAAAATGGTCCTTTTATTAACCAGTCTAAAATTAATTTGATCTATTTTAAAGCATGACTAATACCCTAGCCTAATGTTTTGACCTAAGTCCCTTCTAATTTAATTCAAATTTGCATGGGAACAATTATAAGTTTCATAGACTTAGCATAATTTTACCCTAAGTCTTAAGTCATGTTTTTTAACATGACCAAACCTTAGTTTATAATATTATGCTTGGTCCCTTTATATCCCATGAACACATGGTCCCCTTTTATTATTCTATAAACTTAGTATAAAATCTTAATCCTAAGGTTCATGTTCATGTTTATTAACATAAATAAAATACCTTAGTCTTAATATTTTATCCTAATACCTATAAACTTTCTCAAGCTTGACTTAAATAGGTTGCATCCTCACAGAATTAATGACATGCATTTTCTTGGGCAATATTAATCTGATGAACTATAGCTAGTCAAAATTTTAACATCCCTGAGATGTCAAGAAGATGATAAGTGTCATTATTGTATCCAAAGAATTAAAAACAACCAATGGTAGTCCATCCCATAGATCATGATCGAATGACACATGCTCACTCAGACGACAAGGATTGAATAGAGTGGGATTGATGTTAAAAATTCAATCCATGGACCCCATTTTAAGCATCAAACACTTTATAAAAGAACAATGATATGCATTCAAGCATACCTATCTAGATTAATGTAGTGTAGTAGGTTAAATTTTTAATAAATCATAGGATGAATATGAGGCTACCATGTGGCAAAAGCATGCTAATTAGTAGAACTAATAGAATACAACTTAGAAGGCCTATGGGACTACCAAGTAGCATAACCTTGGGGCCTAGTACACATTAAATATCAAACATATTTTAAATATAAATGGTACATGTTGATTCAACCCATAGGATCCAATGGTGTGAGATCAATGTAGACTTTTCAACAAAGCTCAAAAGTCCCGTAAGACTACCAAGTGGCATGACCTTGGGGTTAAGTACAAATAATGGCCAATGGTGTTTAAATTTTAGGATTGAGATTAATGGATAGCATTGATCCATGTAGAATAATTTGACGGTGTGAAATAAAAGTAGATTTTCAAAGGGAAACAGTTAGTTTTTAAACATTAATGAACTAAGTGCCACAAAAATGCCACATAGATGCCATGATAATGCCACATAGGTAGAAAATAACAAATATAAAGATCTTTTGGGATCATAAGGCAAAGGAATAAATACATGATCTGAATGAAAATATAAGGCATGAAGCTCACTTAAGTGTAGATAGCTACCGCCATTAAAGCTATAAAAAATCCCTAACATGTACAAAATACCTAACTCAATCCTAAATTTATCATAATCAAGATAAAGAGAGAAAATCATTATCTAAGCAAGATAAATTTAATCCAAAATCAAACTATAGACCACTAGTGAGAAATTTAACAAAGTTCATAGTCACGGTGGCCCAAAAAGGCACTTCAAAGGAAGGTATAGATCTCTAGAGGGTAAGATTTTTAAGGACATGAATTTTGACACCATGGATTTGAACATGAGAGATAACTATTAGTTCAAGCTTTTCTAGACAATTGAGGAGCTACCATCCATCACAAGAGAAGATGAGGGGAACACATCAATCAAGAAGAGGTATTATAACATGGTGGATATTTAGATGATTGGTATTCATTTTGCTATAACTAAACCAGAGGTATTGCATTGTATTGATGTTATATATCTTATCTTTAAGGATTAATAATTTGATAAGGATATGATAGTTCACATGCATAGATTTATGAAGGTTGTCTATATTTCTCCTTATCATTTAATAACTACTATATTTTTTTCAAAACCCAAGTGTATGTAACCAATCACTGAATGGTCAAAATATAATGACCTAAAGACCATACTTAACACTTGGCTATATTTAGGAAACCAAACATTCTCTAACTTTAGTGACAACATTCCAATCAACTAATTTAGGGTCATTATTAGGATGATTATGACATTAATAAACATATTATGTGGGAAGCCCTCCACACCTGCATTGAAAAACTTTGGGTGCCTTTTGTGTATTTCATGGTTGAGAAATAACTCACTCCCCCTTTAGAAGATATGATTAAAACTTGCTTGAGGAGGAAATTATCTACAATCAAGAGGAAAAACAAAAATAATTTTGTTATGATTTCTTATGTTTTATATGCCTTGCCTTTTACTACGAATACCCTCACCCTTAGAGAATGTTCACCTGAGGGATCACAAATAGTCACCCAATACTATTTAAAATTACACATTTTCAAGTATAGAGATCACATATAGTTCATATGTGATTGTGTCTATCCAATGTTAGTTGAAGGCATCAAAGGGATCTCAATGATGAGGGTTAACCCTATAATCAAGAATATTATTGAATCCATGGGAGATATATGGCTATATCATGAATTCACCATAATCAAGATTGAAGGAATATAATACACCCCACATATACTATTAGTTTATGTTCCCAAGAAAATAGTTGAACAAGAGGTAACATACCAACTATGCAATATTGTAGATGTTATTTGTAGGACCAAGAGGAAAGGAATTCTCCACACACTCCCCATAGCCATTGGTAAGACTATGTTTCAACAATGGGATAATATTGAGGTTTCCTTTAAACATAGGGCCTCTTTTAGATTACAACATGATGAACTAAGGTAGTGGCATCCCTAAAGAAGAGTTATTGGGAACTTGAAGGTAAATGGGATCAATATGACTTATGAACACCATCCTAGACCTTATGACCCAATATACACCAAAGATCATGAAGAAACAAAACATCAAGTCAGAGGCTAGCTTGTTGAGGGAGAAAAAACCAAGTGATGACATAAAACATCTAGGGTTGAGGTAGTACCATTTACTAGGAAAACTATCTTCTACACCTCCTCCAACATAGTCACTAGAAATAGTGCTTAAGCCCAAGTCCCATGTTAAAAAAAGGATAGAGGAAAGGAGACCTAATGAGGTATCATCATCCTCAACCCAACTTAAGTAACCATGATCATAGGTGGAATCAATTAACATAATAGCATTAGATCTTGAAGATATCATGGAATATTCCCTAAAGGAACTAACTAGTGCCTATCAATCTAATGATGAAGAAGTACATTATAAATAACCTTAGTCCCAAGTTGAGGAGGTAGAGAAGAAAAAAGGGAAGGAATTGGCTTTGGGTTTAGTTATAATGAATATCCCAAAGAGGAAAACTAAGCTAACATTAGTTCTAGTAAAGAGAAAGAGTCCCAAGATGAACTTCACTCACCCTTTAAATGAGGTCAAAATTTTCAATGAGGAGAACCCTATTCAAGGTCCAATTATCCTTGAATGGTTTATATATGGAAAGTTACAGAATGTTCTTACTTTGAATCATCCATGAGCCATGAATAGATCAATCAACATCATTGTCCATGGATAGGTTCTCTACAAAAGGAAGAAGAAAAAAACATGAATACTTTAGGAGAATAGAGTGGATCTCAGATTGAAACCATTTATCCTCAAGTGACACAATATTTATTTGGTGTCAAGGTTGACCCAACAATAGATGGATTACAAATATTTAATAAAAATATGACCATGATATGTGGAGAAGAGTTCACTTTCCATAAAGTGGAACCATTCATTGGACTAACTCCTATTGAAGGACAAAGGCTAGGTGAAGACCCCATTTTTTAGGATAATGTGATTGAATTATCCCAAGATCAATTAGCACAATTATAATCTATCATCAAGGGCATGTAGCAACAATGAGAGAATCTATAAAGGCAAAATAAAAATTTAGAACGACAATTTATATTATCAGTTCCTAATGTTATGATCAAGATGTTTGAGGCATATTTCTATGACATGTTTGACTCCTTAAAGTCAACAAGGTCTAGATAGAATATATTGAACAAATAAGATGAAAAAAGAAAAGTATTAATCACTCAATGACAAAATTCAAGAGATAAGATGTTTGAATTGATCAACATATTGCTAGAAGATCAAATCCCTAATTTTAAAACCATTAGCATAGTTCATGTAAACATAGTCATGGGATTGATTTTGGATAAGATATAAGGTTTGAGCACATGGTATAAATATTTATAAGGGCTCATTAAGGATGATAAGGAGATTATAAACATGATGGAAAACTTCCTTGGGATTATGATCACAAATATAACTATTCTAAACTCTATGGGCCTCATAATAGATGAATAATTCAAACACAAAACCACCCTAGTCATGTAGGAATTGAGGATCAAAATCCAAGGAAATTCTATAATAGATAAAAATAGGGTCATGGATATGATCCTAATAGTAGAAGAAAATATTTTTGAAGCAAGTATCATTAAAGAGGCATTAGGATTAAATGATAGAGACTTTATAAACTTGGTAGACCAAAAAGATGAACTCTTCATAAATCCTATTGTTAACCTTAGGTTGATTGATGAAAATCATGAGAGGGAAATTGAGATTATTCAATAGAAATAGGGGACCACATAAACACAAGGAACTCAAATCTAGTTAGTAATATTCTTTTTGTAGAAATTTTGTAATATTTTGAAAATAAAATACTCTTCTTGTGAAGCTATGTGCAACTTGCAAAGCACATTGCCTATAGGTTATTCCACTTGAGAAAGTTTAGTGTATTCTTAAGAATTTATAGAAAGGAAAACTATCCTTACACTTGTACTTTTGTAATTAGATATGAGTAACAAACATACTTCCTTGCATTCTATAAAAGGAGTATTGTCATTTGTAAAAGGGAGGGAGTTTTTGAGCTAAAAAATTGTGTAAGATTTTAATAAATTAAGGCAAGTGAGGAATTTTTCAAATATTATCCATATTCATTTGTGTCAATTATTATGGTTTCTCTCTCACTTGATTATACCTATTTCCATATTTGAATGGTTATTTTGAATTCTTAGTGTGTATATTTTAATTTCAGATTTGTTAACTTGTGTCAATGCTAGGTTGACTAAAATTTCTTAGGTTCATTTCATTTCCTTTACTCTTATTGAATTTTGGCTAATGTTGTTTACTCATAGGGGTAAATCTTAAAATTGAACTAGGTTCTTATTTTCATTATTTCCACCTTCCTTAAAAGCTTGCCTAATGTGTGATAGGACTTGGGCTTAAGATGTTTCATGTTACACATTTATTAAATGCATTCCTAGATGATATTTGAACTTTGTCATGATGTTTGGAATGAAGATCAATAATATCTCTCTTCCACCCTACCCTTCTTTTTACTCCCATTTTTAACCAAATCACTCTAGTTTAACTTTCATTGTAAATAACTATCATAGATTAGTATTTATATTTGTTTTTTAAATCATAATTCACCATTATTAGCATAATATACTTCATATTCCACATAAATTAACTTTATCCATGGTGGATTCCAACCACCAAACATTAAAAATATTATGAAATAGTCCAATTGCTTTTCCTCTATTCCATTAAAAGATACCAAGATAATCCCAACTTATAAATCATGGTATAAATTCTTAGAATTATAAAATGAGAAGTGTTTTTTAACACTCTGGGCACCTTTGATACATATTCAGGCATCAATAGATCCATCTAGTCTTCCTCAGTCTAGATTGATCTATGTTTCTATGTCTCTTATTGACATAACCAGAATTGATGATGGTCGATTATAGTATCACTAATATTACCAATGGATAATCATGTGCACATTCCTTTTTTAATTAATTCTAGAAAATTTATAAATTCATGTGCCTTGATTTCTTGTTCTCACTCTTTTTAATGGTCATATAATGTGTAAATTTGTCCAAAATTGAATTTAAATGAACCTATATATACACATGTACCATAAGTCATTTCATTATTTCACACCTTGATTTTTTTGATCTACACAATATGTATATCCATTATACACTTTTATTGAGGATCTTTCACATTGATCCTATTCTACCATAATCATATACTAAAGTCTTGCACCTACATATTTGTACCAAAATAAAGTAACATTATAGAGCATATAATTTCCTTTGATTATCTATGGAGAGGAGATGGTGAAAATGTCTTTACAAATCTTGTCACTCATGTAATAAAATAGTAATAAACACACACCTCTACCAATGATCTCATATCTTTGACCTTGTTTGTTTGGATCTCTTCAAGGAATGTCCCTCTTGGTCTCTTTATAATATTGTATTCCTCAATTGGGGTTCTAAAACTCCTCTACTTATTGATATCACCCTTATTCTATTAAAAATCTGATATTTTATCACCTATTTGACACTAATATATTCCCCTTTCACAAAACACCTTTCAAACTTATCACTCCTTAATTCCATCTCACACTCTCCTCTTGACCATATACTTATCTTGTAATAATAATCCTTTGAAAACTTAATCCATTCATGATTTTGAGTTTAATTATATCTTAGGGGTTATTGTATGTAAATTTTTAATTTTGAAAACATTATTTACACTATATATAACTCTTCCAACTCCAAAATATAATCCTTCCATTATGAACTTTCACTTTCTTTTCCACAAGCTACCTACTAGCTTTTTCCTCTTTTATGTCTTGGTACAGATTTGTATGAATGAATATTGAAAAACCAATTACTTTTCTAATCACCCTATATCATATTATTTCCATTCATAACATTTCTTGGCTTCCTTACACTATTTTATCACCTTTTAAGGTCTATCTTGCTCTTTGTTTAGGCCTATTAGGTCTTTATCAACCTTTATATAGATACAATCACCTAAAACCATACTAATCTATAATTAGTCAATTCAAAACCTATTTAATCTCTTTATATACCATTTCCCCTATCTAATTAAAAAATTTGGTAACTTTATACTAGTGAAATCTTTATATACACAAATATTTGCTTGGAAACCCTAAAAATAGGGTTTGACACAGTCAGGGTAACCTGAGAAGGGTCAATTAAGTATTTTAATATTTATAATCTTCTTCAAATAATTGTAAATTTTGTTTTGGGTATTTTATATCATGTTACATTTATTATAATATAAAAACCCTTCCTCGATGTCTCTTTATATTTTTTTAGTTTTAGTTCTACTGTGATTGTGTACAAAACATAGTAACCTATAGGTCTGAACTTTAATCTCTTCAAAAAAAACATAATGAGAATTAATTATTATCACATAAGTAGTTTCATGGACATGTTATTATGAATTACCAATTAAATATTTCATCTAAGATACTTTTTAGAAGATTCTTTCTTGCATCCAAACTTTGTTCCATCTTCTCTTTACAATCTTAACAAGAAACATATAAATATAGGGTATAGTAATTAACGATCTCACAATAATTCTTTTTTCATTTGTCCTTTGAAATGAAACTCATTATAATTTAATTAATATAATTTTATAACATTTTTAATACCCAATCCCCAATCAATAATATTTGTCCTTCATCATCTCATGCTTAGAGACCTTGTAACTCAGAATGCAAAGTACACAAGTCTATAGAGTTTGCATAGGATTTATCACAAAGGAATAGGGTAAAAAAATATTATAAAAAATATAAGAACACTTAATAATAATATAATATACTTAACAAACTCAAGATTTATATTTTTTAAATCTCCTTTGATTCATTTACCAGTGTTTTGAATTTACACAATCATATAATGCTTGTATATAAAGAAATAGGGTCTGTCTTGGAACAATATTTAAAATGAGGACTCCTATAATTTATTGAATTTTATAATCTATAAACCATTTAATTTACCCTAAAACTCCCTTCCCAAGACTCATACCAAAAAATATAACTTTACAACATTTTGAAAGAAAACCTATAACTATGTTTTGATAACTACTTCTCATGTCAACTACCTTGACATGGTAGTACATTAAACTTGTAAATTTATATTCCACCCACACAAATATCTAATACCCACACATGAATTTAAATAAACTCTTAAAAAAATAACATTCCCATCCATCACACCAAGATACTCCTAAGCACACTTGACACATTCAAATATTCAAATGGGTGTTTTGGTAGGAAAACACCATATAGACTCAAATTTGAATTTAAAGACCATATAGGGAATCTAACCATTGAAAACACATCCTATTTTGATTTATACTAACAAAAAAAAACTTAAAACTAGAGACCATAAATATTCCCCTACATCATACTACCAAGGGGCAAAGAAAACTTTCCCTGAAAGTTATAAACAATCTTGCTTTCATGTGTTTACTTGTGATATTAATGGTTTGCCCTCTTATATCCTAAGAATTACTTTAGGAATGTAAACCTTATTCTCTCTTATCTAATACTTTAACCAATATCTCATGCATATGTACATTCTCTCTAAAGTCACACTTATATCTTCTTGTGCCCCTTTCTATCTTCCTCCATGTTATACCTACAAGATACAACAAATTATTGTAGAAAACATGTATCTCCTCATGCCCTTCAGGAATTATACAACTCTCCTCTTTTCTTTATTATTTTTATTGATTCTAAAAACATTAAATTTCCTTGTATGGTTCGTCCTTTTTCTTTGCATTAGCCATCAATGTACCTTGATCTTTTACTTGTATGATTTCTCCTTCATTTTTCACATGTTCTTCAACCTTAAGTCTAGTAACTTCTTGTAAAGTGTCTTCATGTGTATGGCTCCTCCATGCCTTCATGAGTTCTCTTATCTTAGATAACACTGTTACATTCCACAAGTCTATATTCTCTTTTTTAACCTCTTTTAACATATCTCTATACATTTGGTGAGGATAAAAATTATATTTTATCTTCAAACATTCATACAAACTAGAATATTCCTCATACCTTTCCTTATGTAGCTATCACATTGTTCCTTTGGTTTCATTTTCATCTAATTCATGCTTCATGTCAACTTGAGTCATGGATGGATGACCTTCTTGTTCTTATTCCATCATCATGAATCTACCTTGATCCTCTTCTTCCTATTAGTTCCTCTTGAACACCACTTGATCATATGCTTCTTATTTTTATTTATTGAACCCATGTTTTGGCCCAACTATCTCATTATATTCCTCAATTCTCATACCTAAATTCACACATATCAAAGCATCATTATTTTTCAAATCATGATGCTTGATTTCCTCTTTTTCCTTCTTCTTAGGTTACTTGCTCAACACCTTTAGTTGTCCTTTCACTTTACTCACTTCCTTTTATTTTTTCCTCTTCATCACCATATCCTTGAGAATCCATTTTAATATTTCGATAAATCCAACTAAAAACTTTGTTTGAAGTGATTACAAATCTTTCTCTAACATTTTAAAGTATGCCATCATCTCATCAATAAAGATCCACTTACTCTTTCTTCTCTTCCTTGTGTCAACCTTCTTGTTTCAAGCCCTTCATCTTGATTTAACTCTCTTCACTCTCTCTCTCTCTCTCTAGGTCTCTTTTGACATTTCTTTTCTTATTATTCCTAACGAACCTTCCCACTTGACTTCTTTAACCTTAACTCGGTCTCTTTCACTATCTTCAAGCTTGCCTTTTGAGCTTCTCTCTTGTGAGCTTTCTCTAGCTCTCTACTTTCTCTTTCTTCAAGACTCTTGGTTTAAAGGATTCACCATAAACTTATTACTTTAATACCTCTCTCTCATAAACCTATAAATTTATTTATCAGCCTTCTAAACAACCATCATCATTCTTGTAATGAATTAAACAAATACACAAATTGAAAATTGAAAACATATTTGTACCTTGCTTTGTTTTCAATTTCTCTTTCCAAGAACCTTCTCTCTCTGATACTAAATGATGCAAAGGTATTTACAAATATTGTCACTCATGTAAGAAAATAGTAACAAACACTCACCAATACCAATGATCTCCTAGCTCTAACCTTGTTTGTTTGGATCTCTTCAAGGAATGTCCCTCTTGGTTTCTTTATAATCTTGTCTTCCTCAATTGGGGTTCTAAACCTCCTCTAATTATTTATATCACCCTTATTATATTCAAACTTTGATATTTTATAACCTATTTAAAACTGATATATTGCCCTTTCAAAAAACACCTTTCAAACTTGTCACTCCATAATTCCATTCTCACACTTTCATGTTGACCATATAATTATCTTATAACAATAATCCTTTGACAACGTAATCCATTCATGGTTTTGAGTTTCCTTATACCTTAGGGGTTCTTATATCTAATTGTTAATTTTTTAAAACCTTATTTACCTTTAATGCAAATCTCCCAACTCTAAATATACTCTTTCCATTCTGAACTATCTCTTTCTTTTCCATAGGCTACCTACTAGCCTTTTTTCTTGCTTTACTTCCGGGTATGGATTTGTAAAAATGAATATTGGAAAACCAATTATTTTTCCAATCACCCTCTATAATATTATTACTATTCATAATGCTTCTTGGTTTATTTACACTATTTAATCACCTTTAAAGGTCTATCTTACTCTTTATTTAGGCCTATTAGGCCTTTATCAACCTTTATATAAATACAGTCACCTACAACTATACTACTCCATACTCAACTAATTAAAAACCTCTGTAATATATTTCTAACCCTTACCTATATATAATTACAAAATTTGGTAACTTTATATTAGTGAAATATTTAAATACACAAATATTTGCTTGGAAACCTTAAAAACAAGGTTTGACATAGTCAGGGTAACCTGATAAGGGTCAATAAAGAATTTTAATAGTTTTAACCAACTTAAAATGACTATAAATGTTGTTTTAATTTTTTTATATCATGTTACACATATTTTAATCTATAAAACCTTCCTTTATATCTATTTATATTTATTTATTTTTAGTTATAGTGTGATTATGTCTAAAACATAGTAACCTATAGGTCTGAACTTCAATCTCTTCACAAAATACACAAGGAGAATGAATTATGATCACATAAAGACTTTAATGAACATAGTAACAAGACTTACCAACTATATATGTCATCTAATCTACCTTCAAAAATAGGCTTTCTTGCATACAAACTTTTTTTAGTCTTCTCTCTATAATCTTGGCAAGAAACACTTAAATACAGGGTATAATAGATAATTGTCTCACTATAAATCTATGTTCATATATCATTTGAAATTTCATTTTTTATACTTAAATGCATAGAATATTCTTAAATGTTTAAGACCCAATACTCAATTAATAATATTGGTCCTTCATCATCTCATGCTCACAGACCTTGTAACTTAGAATGTAAAGTGCACAGGTATGTGAAGCTTTCATAGGATTTTTCATATATGAATAGGGTAAAAAAGTATTATAAAACATATAAAAACACCTAATAATAATATAAAATACTTACCAAACTCAAGATAATTTTCAAATAGTTTTCTCCTTTGATATATTTACCAGTATTTTGAATTTACACAGTCATATAATGCTTCTATATAAAGAAATATGGTCTACCTTAGAATAATCCTCGAAATGAGGATTACCTCTATAATTTATTAAAATTTTGAATCTCCAAACATTATAATTGACCCTCACAACTCCCTTCCCAATACTCATACCAAAACATAGAACTTTACAACATTTTGAAATAAAACCTATAACTACCTTTTGATAACTACTTCTCACATCAACTACCATGACATGGGAGTACATTAAACTTGTAAATTTGTATTCCACCCACACACATATCTAAGACCCACACATGACTTTACATAAACTATTACAAATATAACATTCCTTGTCATCACACCAAGATATTCATAAGCACACTTGACACATTTAAATATTCAAATGGGTATTTTGGTGGGAAAACACTATATAGACTCAAATTTGAATTTAAAGACCACCTAATGACTTTAAAAACTAAAAACACATCCTATTTGACTTATAATAACTAAAACAACTCAAAATTGGGGACCATGAATATGCCCCTACATCAAATGCATTTGCTTCTCTCACTTGGGTTGAGACACTCACAATGAATTAAATAACATTGAGCCTTGATTATGAGCAAGTGGATATGTATCTATAACCCTCAAGGATGTGTAGACCAATAATCATGTATATTTTATATATTATTGATATCTTGAAGTAAGCTAGGGTTACATCAAAGAACATATTTTGATAATTCCACATAATGATTCTACCTAGTGAAGTAAAATTCATATACATATATTGCTAATAAATCATCTTATAAAATTTTAAAGACCTAGGATCAAAAATACCACAATCATATATCTTCTAAGAAAATAAATATAAATTGTCCATAATTAGGCATATGATTATGTTCTTTCCATAAATAGTGGTGTTCGATTATGGTCATCATAAAAACCATAGTATACTTTGAAAGTTTTAGTATCTTATGATATTAGAGTCTGTTTTCTTGTGTTGAAAGTCATTTTTATAACCTATGTAAGTCATATTAATTAATACATCTCAATTTACCCATCATTACCTATTCGAAATAGTAATTTCTCAAAGTATCTTTCAAATTAAATCATAAAGATAGTTTTGATCATTTGATTTTCATTTATTATCATAGATATACTTTTTCCATTGTCTTATAAGATTTCCATTATAATTTATTTGGAAAACCCTTCTATTTTCAATCATATCAACCTCAAGATTTCATTATTTATTTTCCCCTAAGGTTTTATTTGTTGTGTTTTTTTTTATATTTGATTTATCTAGGCTTTACTTTACTACACATACACCTAATAATCAACATGTTAGTTATGAGTCTTTTGATGCTACTAATTTTCATTCCTATTGCTCCATATTTTGTCTCTCCTCTTTCTTCTTATACTAAAGTTACTAATATGTTTCCTACATATCCTAATACTTCTTATGTGCCTCCTATTGCTGATAAAAATTCTTGACCGATTTCTAATGATTTATGTATTGGTAAATATACTATAACATCCATTCATACACATGTTAATCATACTTTGGCTCCCACATATGCTAATACATATTTTAAATGAATTGATTTAAAAATTATTAAAGATATGAAAGTGAAAATCATCAAATTTATGGATCTAAAATATATAGTGATGTGTTCACTTCTCATGATATACTACACAATACATTGGCTCATGATGTCCTTGTCTAAGTCTTTCTAACTAGTTTTATTGTTACTAAATTTGAAGTATACAATGGCAAGGGTAATACTTTAGGTCATATTTGATCCTTATATTCTTAGTGATTTAGTATTATACATGATGATATATTTATGGATTTTACATTTCCTATAAATCTCAATCACTATGAATTGGATTTATTTTATCCCCTACCATTGATTTCCATGTATCATTTTAATTATTTTACCAATATTTTATTATCTCATTTTTATATCAAAATTTAGCTAAAAGGTCACATTTTCACAACTTTCCCATCTTCAAAAAGGATTTAATAATAATATGAGTGAGTAATTTATTAAATTAAATACTATGTTTACAAAACTATCTGACCAAATAATTGATAACAAGTTATAAATTATTTTCTACAAAAAAAATTTCAACCTCTAAAATATAAAGTTATGTTTAACACCTATCAATACCTTGATATATTCCACATGGTTCAAAAATTTGATGTTAAACATTTAAAATCAAACATATTTAAATATATGTTTAATTGTCCTACTCCTATTAACTCCAAATATCAAGGAATTTAACATTTAAGGCTAAGACTAATGATACTCCTAATGTTCAAACTAAGAGTAAGGTAATTATTATAGTAAAAATGATATCCCAACCACTTAATTGGATTTTTATTAATCATTATTAAAAAATATAGTTTAAAAATCATTTTTACAATCCTCACCAAGTGTTTAAACAATTTATTAAATTCAAAATGAATATTTACCTCCACAACGTGGGTTGGATACATATTGACCTTTACCTAGAAACTATAATTTGAATGATTATTATGAGTTACATAAAGTTTAAATACATACTAACAATATATTTTATACATTTATATATAATATACAATATCTCATTGATATAAGTTGTAAAATTATATTCTCTAAAATATAAGAAATATATTTGGCCAAAGTTCCACACCATGGCACTTTGTAGTATCATTGCTTATTATTTTAGCTCAAGGATTAAATTGTATGCATATCCCACATTTTATTTTACTAATAAATCTCCAAAATATTAATAATAATCAAATAATTTTATTTATATAGAAAATTCCACCTTTAATTTAAAAGGATTTAAATTTGTTTTATTTTTAATCCATCGAGGAACCACCTTGATTATAAAAGCCTTCCAGGATTTTAGCTCTTAAATAAAAAATACACAGGAATGGAAGAATATAAAATATAGATATTATATATATTTGGGATAATTTACATCTAAATATTAAAACTGGGTAGGTATGTTGATTAAATGGTATCGATTATTAGAGGCATAACTCAGATTTTTAGATTTACAGGAATGTTGTGAAGGAACAAAATATAGAGAAATGTAGGTATTACCTGCATTAATGTTGGATTAATTTTAATAATATGTAATTTAATAGTATCAAAGATAATTAGTTATATTTATAATGCATTTTTATTAATATGAAGGGTCTCCCTATTATTTAGGTCCTTTGCATGTGGAAAATTTCAAGTTCTCTAAGAGAGCATTCTATATATTGAAACTGTGTAGTTTAATTTAACACTTAATATAAATTTTGTGGATTATTTATTACCTTTTTTCGTATATGTCTACCTTTCCTCTTTCAATAAAATTATTAAATTTTTTATTTGATCTACAAAAATTATTCAATGTATGTTTTACTTTGGGTGCATTGAGAATATACTATTGTGGTGTATTTCCTTTTTAACTAATTTTTTTATATTTTTCCTCCTCCATTTTCGTCCATAATTTACATTAGATATAGTGTTATAGTATTATAATTTATCATATTAATCTTTGAAGTGGATTTATTAAGATTCTAATGCATTGTAATTTCCAATTTATTATGTTAGTACATTGTTTATCAATCATTAGTAATGTTAGTCAACTAGAAGAATACATCAATATATTTAATAAATCATATTATTTTTGGAATAAAATTTTTAAAATATTTAATAATTGACTTCCAAATCATGATATTATAAATAAATATAATTATCTCTTGACAACACTTGCAAAGAAACCAACAATTTTAAGTTTGCTCATATACTAGATGGTGTTATATGTATGGTTATGAGTTCATGAAAATAAGGTCAATTTATAAGATGTTTTTATCATGATATTATAGTGTATAATTATAAAAATGGTTCAATATTTATACATTATTTTATTTATTCACAACATATTATTACACTTGGAATTATGGTTGAGAATGGTTCAATTAAAAATTTATGTATAATTAAACTCCTTTCTAGTAAAGATTACACTCAACAAGACTTTATTAGGACAACCATGGCTCTTAAGAGGTATGAGGGTATCAAAATGACACCACTTAGGGTTATCACATTACATATTACCATAATATTTAAGACCCTTTTAGTGTGGTTTTATGTATTATGAGATAATGACACATATGATCACTTAATTTTATACCCAAGATAAATAAAAATTAGAGATATCCCACACAATTACACCAATGTCTTAAGTTTTTGAATCATATAATTTTTTTTTTTATCATTCATGGAACACATTATTAGTTACCTATAAAACACAAACAACACAAGTTATTATTATAAGTGCTTCCAATGGAAAAATCATACAAACTCAAGTCATATCTTCCATAGTTATGTGTCTTATAATTTTTGTCGCTACAATTGCATCTATAGTTAGATATCTTAGAGTTATGAATAATAGAGATAATAATCATAGAGTTAAAATTCCTACAGTTAAACCACCTAGATTTACAGTCACTAATCATCCATAAAACAAGATAGTATTATCACAACATCTTGTGTATGTTAATGTTAAATCACTTACATATAATTAAAATACACAATAAAATATTCAAAATAATAAATGCCTTTATTTTAAATATTTTAAGGCATATTTTCTATCCCATCACCATGATGAATCTCCTAGTGATGATGACTTAGGCTATCGTACAATTTGTGATCACATTTCCAATACTTCTAGTGAGACATATAACTCATCACATCCATTGTCCATGACACCCTCAAGGTAGGAATGAGTATATATTTGTATTTGAAAAAATTTAGATGTGATTATAATTTCAAATTTAAATACTATATCATTCTATTAAAAAATAATATATATTTTACATATTTTATTTTCCTCCCTTCCATGATTTTATGCCATTTCACGTGTCTTATTCTAGTGTCATGTCCACTTTTGGGTACATCATGCTTCCTCCCTTGAGTTTATCATTTTATCATTTTTTCTTCTTAGTTTACTTTTTTGTTATTTCTTTTCTTTATATTGTAATTATTCCAACCCCTTGGTTTACATTACGTAATTTACTGGCATGACCCTTTCCCCTATAATTTTTTTATCTCATTTTCAAATCTTGCATGGACTTTACAATTATGAGAATACACACACACACACACACACACACACACACACACTAATAATTGTAAAGTCCATGTAGTATTTAAAATTGAGATAAAAAAAATTATAGGGGAAAGGGTCATGCCAATATCAATATCAAGGTGTTCTGACATATTATGCATTGAGTTCTTATGGAATTTTTAGGTTAGAAAGACTAACACATTTGTATTTATTTTATTATGTATTGATTTCTTTTCCCTAAAGATGGATACACATACTATATCTATATTATTGGAATCATTAAGTCAAACCATGGAGGAACTAGAAATCCCTTCTCTAAAAAAAATTAGGTTATTTGTAATCCTCCTCTTATTCTTTAGTATTTTCATTGTCCATTTTCTCTCTTTCTTGATTTAAATTTTTGTTTGCATTAGTTTATTTATTGCCTAATTGATCTCTCTATTCGTATCTTTCTTGCACCCCTTTAAATCCTACAATATTGGTCCATTCTTATAAAAAATTATAAAAATTCAAAAACATGTTAAAATTAAAAAAATAAAATTTTAATCTCCTTTATTGGTTACATGATGATAATTTGATAATTATCATTCTAATCTACAAATGCTAAAGGTTTACATTGTTGGTGTAAATTGTTGATTACACATTAAGTTTACTTATTGAGTAAGTAATTTTCCTAGGATTTCTTATTTTTATTATTTACAAAATAATTTTATTTGGACATGGAAATTTGAAACAAATTTAAATGTTCACATTCAAGTGGAAACTTACAAAAATATATAATTTCATGACTTTTAGGAAACTAATTTAAAGCACTTTCACTTATACAATCACATGTATTTACAAGGCATTTAATTCTCTACAAAATCAAGGCTCTCATTCACTCTCACATTGAAATAGTTGTATGGATAATAAATTGAATGTATATTATCTTGGTGGTAAGGAGAATAGGTTGTGAGAGGATTAATTTATTGCTTAGTCCCTACATTTGTGTATTACTAAGACAACATTAGGGGTACACTATTGTATCCAATCTTCTAATTATTATGTAAACTACGTATAAAAATAATGTGATTGATCATAGATAGTTTACAGTACTTATATGGTATAGGAGTGGGAGTCATATGATAACTTCATAATTTTAGTCTTTTTTAGGGGGAGTGTAATTTAGGTGAAATTATTGGATATTCTACCTTTTCCATTATGTCTAGAAGAGTCCCAAACCTTTAGGATGGCTATAAACTTGATATGATTTACAAGTTGGTATATTGGTGTATTCCTTGTGGCCTTTTTCTAATTCAAATTTTATACATTTTTTTAATGTTTGGAGCATATTAAACCTAATTTGCATGTCCATAGAAAATACGAAAGATTCTTTAGCCTTTCAAGTTTTTTTTTAAAAAAAAAAAAATGGGCACCTATAGCTTCAAATCTACATAAAAATCATGTGAGTTGATGATCAGGTTCTTTAGAATATTTGCATTTTAAGCCAAATATTACCATACAAATGTGTATTTATTAGATGTTTTAGGGGGAAAGATCCATTTTATGGAAAAGGGGTTCTTTTTGTCATGATTTATTAGAATCTTCAAGTCAATTCTAACCATCTATAACTAAAAGAGTTTGTTTTTTAAAAGGGTCTATTTTTTAATATATTTTTATTATTTAAAAATAAAATAAAAAATAGGGGGTTCATTACTATTAAATATTTTTATTTTTATTTTTATTAAAAATAATAATTAATTATGTTTTAAAACCCCCTAATAGCTCCTAGCCTACCCCAACCTTTCAACTTCCTTATCATTGCATGACCTTCACCCGACAAATCCAAACCCAACTTCCCCAACCTCAAAACCTCCTACCAACTCCACATCCATATATCCTCCCCATCTCTCAACATCCATCTATCATCCCCATCTCCCCACTCTACCTCCATTCATCTTGGCCTCCTTAGAGCTATTTTCCATCCTTATAACTACCATTCCTACCATCACCTCCCTATCATATACAATCCACCACATTATATTTTACCGATGAATTTTTTCTCCCACTTCCATGAAACTTGTTCTCACCTCCACTTCCATCTACTGTATGCCTTCTCCTCTTCCTATCCATAACATAACTGCCTCCATTTTTTCTCCCTATCTCTATTTAATTTATTCAACTCTATGCTAACCAACCCATTATCACTCCTCTCCTCTCACACCTTATGCCACCTCACATTACCTACATATCCCCACATACACCTATTATCCACCCTCCCATCCATTCTCCTTCAATAAATGCCACACCACCTATGACCCTTGATTTACCCTTTACCTCCTTAATAACGCAACATCATTTAATTCCTATACTTCTAAGATGTTCCCCACCAACCAACCACCTATTTTGGCTTTTTGGTATTATAATAGGGATGAAAATAATAGTGCTAATTGTATGACAAGTGTTCCTTTCACACCATTTTATATGTGGTATATTATATATATATATATATATATATATATATATATATATATGTATATATATATATATATATATACATATATATATATATACATATATATATATATATACATATATATATATATATATATACATATATATATATATATATATATATATATATATATATATATATGTATATATATATATATATATATGTATATATATATATATATATATATATGTATATATATATATATATGTATATATATATATATGTATATATATATATATATATATATATATATATATATATATATATTTTGTATGTGAATTAATTTAAACATCAAAAGCATTTGTAATGTGATGAGTCTTCTTTTAGATTGTAGTAAATCAGTGGAATGTGAAGTGATAGAGTCATGAAAATCTCTATATATATCATTCATTTGTATTGAAAAGGGGTTTTAAAATATTGAGATTAAATATAAAGATTTAGAAATGGTATTCTATTATTTTTCTTTATTGTCCTTGCCTATGATATGTTGTGTTAATTTAATCCATTTACTATGAAAATGCTTATTATTCGAGTTATATATAATGTAAATCAAATTATATTCCATGCTTATATTGATATAAGTTATTATGTGATTTATATTTGTATATTTTTGTATTCTTCATAAAATTATCCCATATTAAAATGTTCTGATGGGATTTTTAGGAACATTTGCTAACAATGTTGTGTTGAGTGTGGAATATTAAAAGATGTTATGATGGATACCAGGATAGAGAGACTTAGACAGATGGATCAATGAAGGAATTCATAATTTATTAGAGGAAAAATTAATAATAATATGAGGTTCTATTTACTATGTTATTCACAAGCATATTTATGGTGAAATATATGAAAATTAATAATGTGAATTACCTAGATTACTAACTATAGGATTATCAAGAATTTAATACTATTAATTTTGGCTGAGAAGGATAGATATTCTAAATTGGACATAATAGAGACTAGAAATCCTTAGAAAATTAGATACTAATAAGGTTCATGTGATAGATCACTGGGTGAAAACCACTATAAATTAATACATCACTGGATTTTTTTATTCAAGGTTACATTGCATTTGAGGATCCATAGGAATTCTTTGTGAGAGGAATTAGAGGCAAAACTTTTTAGTGACTACATACTCTTCTCAATATGTTGGTTACATAAAAGGCCATGATGCCTACTCCTACCAATATAGATTGGCCACTTTAGGATTTTTGTGGATGTGTGAAATGATGGAGTGAATTATGAAGAATTGAGAAAGGGAAGATTGAACTTATACCCAAAATATGGAGGACACAAAGAAGAAAACTGAAAATTGAATTATGGGGTTAGAGAAAGACTTGAAACAATAGAGAAGATGAATAAATGAAATAATCCTAACATAGTTCTAGTTATAAGTAAAGTAGATAGTGTAGAAGAGTGTAAAGGAATGGGATCTCATAAGAGATCAAGATAAGCTAGAGAATATGAGGATAACTGCATGAGTGGGCCCAATATATGAGAAGCTACAAATGAGAGTGTAAATATAGATATAAAAGATTAATAATTGGAAGAAAGTGGAAAGGTAGAAGAGGAATGAGTTGACCTATTAGAAGGTAGTTTTAGATTGTAGCTAGAAGAGGTGATATTGTTTGGAGAAGATAAAGATTAGTCTTTAGAAGAATTTATGCAATGCCACATGATGAGATAAGGTTCAATTTTTATTATAGTATAATTTATAGACATGGATAGTTCAATTCAATGGTACACAACCCCTATGATTATTTTATCATAATAAAGAAGAAAAGTGAAGATGTTAGCTGAAAAAGTGCTTGGTTTGATGTTTTTAAAAATAATTTTGGGAAGTGTAGTGAAACTCCTGTGAATGTTTTAGATAGGATGAAACTTATTGAGGTAGGATTTCAAGTTTCACTAAATATTGAGACTTTACCTAAGTTGAGTCCACCACTACCACCACCATTGATTTGTAGTGTTACTATTATGAGTAGGTCATTTATTCCAACACTTTTTTCACATTGACACCATATCATGAGTTTATTAAACTTGATAAACATCCACTAATTTTTGAGATGAAGTGGTAGATAAAAAATGTAACTACATAAGAAGTGAAGAAGTGTGAGCTCATAATAGATTTAAAAATGCAAGCTTAGGACTTTATCTCCAAAAGAGATTATACTAAACTAATTTTTGATCATGCCAAAGCCTAGTTGCTAGTTGAGTTCAAAGAAAATAAGTGTGTGATTTAAACAATATAGAAGAGTAAATATATTAAACATAAATTAGGTGAATATGTATACAATTAATATCATAGATTTTCTCATGTATTACAAAAGGTAAAATTTTTGTTCTAAGATAAATATAAGTCTACATGGTTTGTATAATGTATATGACCTCAAATAATGTTTAGCATTATGCAGACTCAATTTGATAATAAGGTGGATGCTCAGGTAGATGCACCTTAGGTATAACAAATAGAGGGCTATGGAGATAACCCATAACCCACTTTGAGGACATATGCAAAAATTGATGTTGTGCTGTGAAATATGGAAGAATTAAATGAAATCATAAATCTTAATTTAGGCCTCTAGTTCATGGGATGCGGAAAAGATGGGAACCACATAAACTACTACCCTAAAGCTAAGATGGAATTATATGAACTCTACCATGTGGTGGGGAATGCGATAAATATATTTTATTAAAATAGTACAAAAAAACCATAATATGTATACTATAACTTTTTCATGTCGTAAAACCATGATGACAAGTATTGTTGAACATTGAAGTAAATAGAGGAAGACATCACTAAGAATGTCTCTATAGTCATATCAAAACAAGTTCTTACTATGAATCTAGGAATCCCAAGCTTAGATGTAAACATGTTTGGTATAATACACTATTCCTATATGGATTTCAACCTCATCAAAGTATCAATCGTAGGATCTCAAAAGTTGGAAATAACATGCTCTGTAGTCTCCTCAATACTAAGTAGGATGAAAATATCCATATTCACAATACCAATACCATCAAAACACTACATCACCATAACAATAATAAAAAATATGGAATCTATATTATACCCAAGGAATATGATATATAAAAACAATAATGTTGGGGTTATCCTTAAAGGCAAGGAGGATATAAGGGATAATAACAAATATGCTAGGGTTTCCAAAAAATATAAGTTAGGTATGGAGGAGGTCACTAAGGAGG
The DNA here is from genome assembly GCA_037957365.1 of Torreya grandis. Classification (NCBI taxonomy): domain Eukaryota; kingdom Viridiplantae; phylum Streptophyta; class Pinopsida; order Cupressales; family Taxaceae; genus Torreya; species Torreya grandis. The sequence goes on from JARHVA010009277.1 coordinate 25,067, forward strand.
ATATCAAAGGGTTTCACAGTAAGGATGAATGATAGGCATGGCAACTAATTATCTATAATTTATCTTTGGATTATAAACACTTCACACAAAATTGTCTCACTAATCTTCAGAGGCACATATTTTGTGTCCACTATAAAGTTTCAAAATAACACAACATAGATGATTTTTAAGTAGTGGAGAAGCAGATAAAATACCATGAAAAATGTGAATTTGATTGATTCATGTCCTAAGGAACCTACATTATTATAGGAAGTCACAAAAAAAACATCATACAAAATAGGGATTACCTCCATTATAGATGCCACAAAAAAAAATCAAGAAGTCCTATCAGGATAAATATCTTGATCTTATGATATAAAGGGATTCAATGTACTAGTTATCTCAGGTTTTGTATAAAATCTAATTTCAAGTTACATCAAAAGGTGATAATACAAATTTTTTTATAAAAATGTATGGGCAGACTGTGTGAATTACTAGATAGGATGGTATAGTCATTGCCTTGACTAATCTTATTAAACCTATAATCACTCTATAAAATAAATATATATCTCATAACATTACAAAAAATTTGTATAACTTGATGGAGTGCACATAAAGGGGTAAGTGATGCATTGAAAAGATAGTATGTTATGTGAAAACTAAGAAGTCATGGGATGTTGAATCTTATATATATATATATATATATATATATATATATATATATATATATATATATATATATATATATATCGAGTTGGCAAGGTATGAGGTACCAAATGTTGTGCTTGAATTTGTAGGAATAATCATATGATCATATGATCTACTTGGGAGGCTATTGGATGATAAAAATTTAACTATAGTTAAGTAACTCTAAGCTTTGTAGACTATGGTAGGTTATAACCTATTGGTCATCTTGAAGATGTATAAACCAATGTTGTAGACATGAGCCTATAATAGAATTTTGAGGTAATTGATATGAAGATTGGTGAAATGCATTACCCTACATTTATTGGGAAGAAGCATGATTATGATGGTCCAATAACCACTAACATAGTGCATAATCAACTATAGTCACACCAAGGAGATAAAATTATCAATCATTCTCATAAATAAAAATGAGATCAAGCTCTATATTATACCTAAGGATCTAAATTCATGTTATTCTTATGGAGATAACAACTAGTTTAAGGTGGAAATAAAACATAAGTAGAACAAATTAAAAGATAAAAAAATGCCAATGATATTATATTAAAATTAATAGTAGTCATAGTCAACAAAATAACTTGTATACAGACCTCCAGTAACAAAGGTACTAATTTCACAGTTTCAAATAGAAGACTGCCATTTACCATAAGTTTTATCACCAATATGGTCTAAATTAGATGTATTTAATAATGTATGTGTGATAAATATGGATAAAATATAACATACAATAGAAGAAATTTTACCCTAGGAATCAATATCTTCTATTAGTGGTGATTTCGATACCCACATGTTGAACTATGTGGAAGAGGTAACAAGGTGCATCTGCTATGAATTATTTTTGTATACACATAATATTTTCAAATTTTTATCAATTATTGATGCTCTTTATCTTACAGGAACTGTTGAGTCTCAATATCTCTAAGTGCATGCCTTAAATGATGCATTGAGAAAGGGGTGGGTAGACCATTATTGTTTCATAGGGTTATTGTCCCTTTTTCCACTTGTTACCTACACACTTGTCTCCTAAAAACCATATCCCTAAGCTTATTATTCTCTATTGTGCACTCCTAAGTCATTTCAAACCTTTTATTCCCCTTTTCTTATCCTAAACCCCCTTTCTACTATTTATATTAATAGGTCAACTGGGGTGACCCTATATTATTGTGGGTAAAATTCATTTAGGGTTTAGGTTAGCTCTTGGTTGACTTAGCTTGGGACCTAGTGAATTTTTGTCCATAACAATAATAGGTGGACTAGGTTGACCTATCAACCCAAAATTTAGCAAGGGATTAGGTTTAAATATGCCTATATATACAAGATAATTTTTCTATTATTTAGATATGAGAATAAGAATTAAGAGCTATTATACATCTGCTTATCCACCATTCTACTTGAGGAAAAATCTTAGGGTTTCATACTTTCTTTAGAGATACATATCTTATCTTGTAGAGAATTATTTTGCATACATTATTAGTTTGTGTAGCCTAGAGATAATTTATCCTTGTCATCCTTACACACCATAATAACCTCTTACAAATCACCTTAGCCAAGGGAGATATTGAATCTTGATGGGTTCATCATTAACGATAAGTATTCTTAACTTGTTCCTCATTTGTAAGAGTAGATAGATATACATTTTAACTTATCTTACATGCATTATAATTTGGTATCCACTGACATGAGTATATGTCCTTTATGCATAATTATTTTTGTTATTTATTACCCCCACTTTGTGCCACAAGCTTTGGTGAGTACTAGATTAGGCTTTACTTTACTTGTTATTAGTTTAGTGAATATGAAAAAATAGGGCTTATTTATGGTTATTGTGTGATTGTGCTTGACTGAAGGATTTGGAACCCTTCATAGTATTGTTTATTATGATAAGAGATCCCTTAATTGGGTCTAGTAGATCCACATATTGGTCATGCTATTGATTATCTAATGTATCCCCAATTGAAAGTGTAAGTATGATCTATCTTATCTGAGTTAGCATTGATTTATAGACATGATGCACATTTGATTGCATATATTTTGGTGAATTTGATGTGAATCTAAACCTTATAGGTTTTATTTCACATTTTTTATTATTATATCATTTTATATAATATTTTTATATATTTTTGATACTAGGTCGATAGTGCCAATATAGTTTCTAACTTTTGTGCACATGATTAACACATAATCACATCAAAATGACTCTATTATATATGTGTAGGTCTTCATTATATATAGTTTACTAGGTATAACAAGTTGACATAGTACATGTTTCCACTTTTAGATAGGCTACTAGGTTGACAGGGTTGACATAGTACACTTAAAAACATCTAAAAAACATACTAAGTTGACACTACTAGTATAGAATTCTTCATAGTCTTCAACAAATAGGGAACTATAAAACTAGGTCAACTCAATCAACATAGATGGTATAATATGCAAGTAAAATTCAAGGTAGTTCGACAACAATCTCACTTTCCTCTACATCTTCAAAACCACCAAGGTTCCTTTCTCTCTTTCTTTATCATTTCTTTTATTCATTATAGTTCTATTTTTCATAGTTTACAGTCTTTAAAACCACCCTTATATAGTAAACTAGGTTGCCCTAGGTGAACTAGTTCTATATTTTATCTTCTATCTAAAATACTATGTTGATAGTATCGATGTAATTCTTAATAGACCCTTAATTTAATAGTACAGTAGTGACACCATTGACTCTATACTATCATATCCACATATACTACCATATGAGCCAACATTGTACTATGTTTTAAAGTTTGAATTAACATATATATGTTAGTAATTACTTCACACTTTCACTTTAAATTATTTGCATATTTATAATAGATCACATAGTTTAATTAGGTCGTTTTTAAATATACCATTTAGTTGCACTATTTTTCTCTTTCTTTCACATACTACCAAATCACATATCCTAAAATGCATTTAAAAATATGTCTACCCAAGGCCTACCTACTTGTATTTCATCACCAAAGGGGAATCCAACTTGGTTTTATGGCCATGTATAAACATGTGGTTAATGGTATAGATTGGAAAAGCACCTAACACCCTTATCATTGTAATGTGTGAAGTGAGGGGGTAGGTCCCAATACTAAGCTAACACCATTACCAACATAGATCCCTTTCAACTTAAACATCCTAAAACCATCTATAGATTTGTTTTTAGTTACTTACTTTTGGCCAACATCCTTTTAACACTTAAAATCATACTATGCTAATCTAACAACATTCAAGATGACCACTTAGTTAGCATTTACTTTCCAAGTTAACTACTTAATTTTTTTTGTTGTATGTTGTATTGAAAAAACCTGCATTGTCTAGCATTGGTGAAAGGATTTGTGGTGTGTGCCTCAATTGGATCATCATCTTTAACCTAATTGATTGTGTATTTCCTTTCATTTATTTATTTAAAAATTAATTTCACATTGTTTCTTGTTTTAGTACACTATCATTCTATTTGACACAGTCTCTTATAGACAATCAGTTTCCCTTGCCTATAGTACTGAGTTGACCCTATCAACATATTAATCTTTTTTCCCCTTAGGATATAGTACTAAGTCAACCTTGTCAACTTTATATCCTTATCTACATATTTTATTTCCCAAGTTATAGTACCAAGTTGACCCTATCAACTCTATATCTTTAATTTCTCAATTTTCAAACTGTATTTTCAATACTTGGTCAACATAATCAACTCTATACTCTTATATGTTCCTTCTTATTTCCTTGATTTTTCATCATATTTTCCTTATATATTCCTTTCCTTCATCATGGATTTTCTATTTGAAGACAACACTGATTTGAATTCAACAATTATGATGAGTCTTACCAACTTTCATAGGCTATCTCGTAAGTAGATTATGAATCCTCTCTTAGATGAAAGTAATGTTCATATATCCACTCACACTAAAAATTATGGGACTCCTCATTCTTATTAACTTCACAATCCTCTCTTATCACTTGAACATCTACCTAAAATAGAGTATACCCTCGAAATGTTGTTCTTCATCTCTGAATTTACTCAACATTGAGGAAAGGACCCTTCTACAATTTACCATTTCATGATTAGTGGTCAAGATAAAGAGCCTCATTCACCTTCTCACACATTCTCACACATATTTGGGGAAACTATATTATTTTCTTCCCAACCTCTTCCCTCTATTTTGACCCATTCTTATACCATGAAGTATTCTTCTTTAACTTCCTCTACTATCATGCCAAGTATCTCCATTAAACATGGTAGGTTCGACATGTAGTGGGCCTCTTCCAAGACCCACTCTCTTCAATTCTTCCACTAGGACATCATTTGATACCCATGGTAACCATGCCTCAAGTGTCTCCTCTTCTCATCCTTTTACTATTCCATCTTTTGCCACACAACCAAACTTTTCCACTAGTGCCTCACATTCTAACAACTCTTCTCAAGATCCTACTAATACCCATAGTGGTACCCAATCCACTACTACCAATTCTAATTCTTCAACTAATGCCAACAATGAAACCCAAAACCATCAAATCCTATTATAAATTATTAATCAAATGAATCATTTTCAAGTTAATAATGCATATCAAATGATGTAAATACAAAACCACCTTATCCATCTTCAAACCCACCCTCAATAGATTCCATGGGGCACACATAAAAAAAAAGTCACCCCACCTCCTCTTTAGGATTCCATTGGTAATCTTATTCCTCAACATCCTCTTGTACATAAAACCATTAAGCATATTCAAAATAAGCCTCTTACATCTCAAATTGATAATATTGATATAGGAGGTATCACCCCTACCATTTCTTATAATGGGTTAACTAACCCTAATCTTCATCTATAAACATTTATAAATCTATAAATATTGGGTCAAATTAAATACCTTTGCCACTACTAAGTTATCAGCCAAAACTCTCATGGGTGATGCTTTATATTGGTAAAACTAGATTAAAACTCATTTTATTACTAGTTTTGAAGATTTAGTAATTTATCTAGTCTAATAATTCCAAACTAGTGATATTCTTGAGAATACCTTGACCTATTTTATCAATTATAAGTAACTTGAAGCCAAAATTGCCCAATATTTTGTTAAACGATGGAAGACATTATCTAACAAATGTGAACATAACATGGCCGATGATAACATTTTCCATTTCTTTACCATTACTTTTTTCCCAAGTTGTAATATTAAGTTTAAACTCTCTCTCTCTCTCCACATACCTTGGAGGAGGCTACTAACCAAGCTAAATGTTAATATTTCCTTATGCATCAATTCAATTCATCCCAACCTTCTATGGGTATGCGTATAATACTTAAAAATAAGAATCATCATGCTACCAATGATGGTGTCATGGACTTTTATGACACCATTCACATTATTAAAGTATTGTTCCTAACCAATTTTTGGAACTAGCTCCCCTTCTTGAAAATTCACCAATCCTCATTTATATTCACCTAGTAACATCAATGTTCACAAACATTTATCATCAAAAAAATTATTAAAATGTTTACCAAGGCCTTTCCCATGAGAACATAATCCCACTCATCCTATGAAATATTGGTATGATCCTAATAAATTTTGTTGGTTTCATGCTAGTTGGGGTCATTCTCATGAGATCTATTAGCAACTTCATAATTTGATTATGGATTTTCTTCTTGATCTCAATTTTAACCATGATTCTATCATTCAAAAATGCCAATAAGCCTATGACATTGATTTTACATACCATGAAACAAATACTAAATCTCAATCTTTGAATCAAGTTAATGCTCATTTGGCCATCTATAAAGATCCTCTTCCAAATCACCAAGATACCCAAGACAAGCCCACCCCTTCTATCAATAATGTTGATAGTCTTATTGACCTAAATCTTAAAGACAATGTGGTTAATTTGACTAATATGGGAAGGGTGGTTACTTTCATTTATTCTCAACCTATCTACACACCTCCATTAACTTGCACATTTTGTGTTATCCAATATTCTTCTTCAACTCACTTAAATGAGCTGGGGCAAGATGACCTTATAACTAGTGATGAACCAATTCCAACTCCTCACTTGGATAACACTTCCCATACTATTTATACCATCCCTCCATATTATATACCCACCATTAATGATACTCAAGCTCTTATCAACACTTTTTATAAAAAATCTCAAAACCAACCTACATCAACTACTTTATCTTCTCAACATAATCTACCAACTTGTCCTCTCATAAAACATTCTAACTCTTATCAACATAAATTCTAATGTATTTTGACTCCTCATTTCAGGACCTGCTTCAACACTCTGCACCTATTTATAATAATATTATTATGGGTTAGGATGAATGGGATCCTATCATATAAATCACTAATCTCCCATTCCAAATCCCATTTTTTGAGCTTATGAGGACCTCTCCATGTCATTGTCACTATCTTGTGCAACTTTTGTTTGAAATGAACATCCCTCATCCTCCCCTAGTAGGACATGAAGTGACATTATCTAGATCTAAAGATAGCATATTAAAAAAAATCAAGAGATGTCCATCCATGTTGCTAAATCAATTAACACTTTTATTTTCCTCAAATTTCCCATCACTTACATGATTCTTAATGAGATTCTTCTTTATACAAATGATCCTTCTCTTTTCATTAGTGTCCAAATTGGTGTTATCCAAGTCAATCATGCCTTAATTAAGGAGGGTTCCAAAACTTGTGTTTTCTCTCTCAATTATATCAAAACCATTGGATATTATGAATTAAATCTCAAATCCACATGCAACACATGTCAAGGCTGACTAAAGGAAAATGCCTCCTTTAGGTTATGTGTGGCTACCCATTACCATACCACCTATTATTAGTCATGTGAAAGTTATTATTTTTAACTTTCCTCTATCTTAAAACATTCTACTTGGTAGGCCATGGACTCATAATATGAGAGTAGTTGCTTCTTATACCTACCAATACATTAAATTCCCTCATAATGGAGCCATTTATAGGATTTAAGGTGACAATAACCCTTAGAATTTAAAATAATTCCAATATCAGGGTGTATTTTAGATTCTTACCCTTGAACCATTGCCAAGTGTTCCATTTCATGATTCTCAATGATTTAAGTTTCTCATTAATTCCACTCAAGGTTACAATGGTCATCCCAAAATCACTGGGAATATTCCCACTCACCTCTCAGATTCTAATGATGACGAGATAGATGAGATCAATCTCAAGAATAAAAATTTTGATCTCTCACCTCATCTCATCTCTCAGTTTCCAACTTCTTTTTAACCTCATTCTCATCAACCACCTTGTGATGGCATCCCCATTGTATTAACTAAGACTCAACATTCCATTCATCCTGCGTCATCAGATGGCAATGCCATCCCTACCTATAACATTGATATTTATACACCTTAATTATGATGATGGTTATACCTTAGATGATTCATTCTTATGAGTTCTTGTAAAGGACCATGATGCTAAGATTATCTATTATCATTCCTCTTTACTTCAATCTTTTAGTATATCTTCTCATATTCCATCATTTATCATTCCAAATTTTAGCATTTTTTCCCTTCATCATAGGGTAGATATGGTGCAAACATGTCTAATTTCTCAAGAACCTTCTAAGAGTATGCTTATGTATCATGCTATGACTAGTCCCTATCAATTTTCTAGGTATCATGACCCCTATAGCCTATTTAACCATGAGATTCATGCAACTCTCCTTTAGCCTTATATAGACCTCACCCCTTTCTCAGTAGATCCCATTTTTTATCATGTTCCTATACCCACTTTAGCTGAGTCTATTCCTACTTCCAATACTATCGCTCCTACTATTGATCCTTTCGCTATCTCTCTAGTAGAACCATCTTTACTTGGTGATGATTTTCTTCCTTTACCATATCTAGCACCATTTTCCACCAAATAGGTCAATCAGCCATACCAAGCTTCTTTTACTTCTATTACACCTCTTCTTATGAGTACACCTACTAGACTACTCAAAGGCATATAGCTCACTTCTAAAAAATATATAACCATTCATCCATGCATTATCATAAGCCATGATAATTTATTTACACTTTTCATCCTACTACCCCTCAATCTTTAGATAAGGCTATACCTCCCCTCAAGGTACTAATGAGTATATTACTAAGTGTAATGAGGTATATTATCTCTAGAACCAATGTGGCACCCGTCATACTAAACATTATTGTATCCTTTATTAGTATCTTAAATATCATGTATTAACCATTCTTGTACCTTCTACCATTCCTCACATAGGTTGTTCCCATAAGAAGGCTCCCCTTTGTTCTACTATGGTTCTACCTCTTGTGGTTCCATCTCCTCATATGGTCCCTTCATTACCTCCTATTCCTCCACCCATAAATTCTTGACCCATGTACTTCCCTCACCTATGGATCCTTCTACACCTAAGTCCCTCACCTATGGATACTTCCCCACTAGTGACCCCTTAATTGCCTATATAATCAATTTTTGTGCATTCTCATGAGAATCCCTTGCATGAAATCCCTCCTCATCATGATACATTAAACATACCTACCTTTTATATTGAGGATATTAGATGTGAAGTATTTTCTAAATTTTCACTAAAGTTAGATGAGATATTAGCTATAGTTTGCATTCAAGTACATAGAGACTTATCAGATGTTTTGGATAACTTGTGTGGATAAATATATTACTACTTATGATCACATGCATGGTGTTATTACATTTTTATTTTTATTGGATGTGTTCTCCAACTTTATCTTTATCTATTTGTTATATCATTTGACATTATGTCAAATTATAATTTCTCTTAAATGGTGACTTTAATTTTTCACTTTATATTACTTATGATGTCATTTATATTTTCTTGTGGATTTATTATTTATCATTTCCTTCCTTTTCTCCTTGATTTTATTTCTTAAATACTCCCTTGTTCATCTTTCATGATTGTCTTCTATCTTATCTCTATAAACAAGGATAATTATTATTGTGACTTGGTTATGCAAACCTAGTTCCCTTTAGTCATTCCTTATATACCATGTGACCATTTAGCATTCAATTTATCTCATTATAATATTTTTTATTGGTCCACTTTATATCTCCTTTTATTCCATTTTATTCCTTGTCTTTAACTAATCATACACATGGTTGAGACTCGAAATAGCATGCGAGTATATTGTTAAGCCTAAGTGTCGTAGTCAGTCTTGTCTTTGGTTACATATATTACTTTAGCCAAAGCCTAAATCACATTCATGTGAATCACTACATCTCTCATGATTGGTTATTCCAAGTCCATATGGATGAGGAATCTTAAAATTCATCAAAATATTCAAAAGCCAAATCATTTAACAAAAGGCAATGATCCAAAAGGCAACATTCAAAATTATCAAAAGTCAAATCACACTAAAAGACATGCTTCTAAGAACATATATTTATTTTAATTGAATCTCAAAATCCATATTTGGCCTCATAATAGAGTCGAGTTACATTAGGGTACGTTAGGCTAGTAGATTAGAAAAGGATAATAAAAAAACTTTTAGTGCTACCTAATTTCTCACGTAAGTACCCAATCTTCATAGTAGATCAATGACTCTACAAGGGTTCCTAAGGAACATGTCATGGGAAGGAAGGTCCATTTTTATTTTCTTATACCAATTTATCTTAGTATCACACTTATTTTCCTACACAATTTTATGTCTATAATGAAAAGGTTTCTTTTGTATATTGATGATTACTAGTCACTTAGTGTCTTCTCATGTCATTAGTATTCCTTATCTCCCTTAATGTCTTCTCATAAGATGCCTAAGTTATGATTTTTACATTACCTTTTTCACTTCCTACAATCCTAATATTCTCCCTTGAGAAATATTGTTGTGTTCACTAATCACTCCCCTAGGGATTCTATTTGTGAGTTGCCTTATAAGACCATGGATAGGACTTGAAATTACTTAAAAATAACCTAAATTATATATTCCTATTACCAACATCCCTTTTTACCATATATTCACATTAATTGCACCTCATTGGTGTTCTCTTTGTGAGTTGTGGTGTAAGACCATGGATAAGATCTGACTTTCCTCATAAAAGTTTTCAATATCCAAGTCACACCAAAATTACGTGTGTCTAATATGAGTTAAGATGTGATTTATTATGAAGTTACATATCATTAACATGCTTAATATATTAATTTAGTATGTATTATTCTTACTTAATATTTTCACTTTTATTCTCTTATTTTTTGATTGCATGTAAGAATCCAACATTTTCTTAAGTTTTTCATATTTCCCAACTTGAATTAATGTGATTAATTTAAGACCAATTTTGCCAATTTTGTTCCTCTTTTATACTTCCTAACATGATTTACTATGATTTTTTGACTTTTTGTTTTTATACCATTTGTTCTTTCAAAGTGATTTTTATTTTATTATATTATTTTCATACTTCCCAATGTGACTTAGTGTGATTTTACTTGTTTTAATTTGGTGCCAACTTTTTTAGTAGTTTAAAAAAAAAATTTGCCCTCTTATTTACAACTCTTAGTTTCTTATACATATTCATTTCTTTTTATTACACATTTCCCAATGTGAAATAGTGTGTAGTACATTTATTTTTAATTGATTATACTTAGCCAAGTCCTTCTCACCTATTTATTTTTAACCATGCATGTGTCCTACATAGTTCTAGAAAAAAAAAAAAACCACAACACATATATTTCATATAACATATACATTAAAAGATAAATACATGTTATATAAAGAAATATATTCATGCATCCACAATCATAACCATAATACAAACACATAAGATCAACATCTAACTACCAAATTGATATATATATATATATATATATATATATATATATATATATATATATATATATATATATATATATATATATATCATGAGTTTTTGATACAAAGTACAAAAATATACATAATTTCACCTCTAAGATTAGGCTCTATCATGTCTATCTTGTGGCCTAGCCATGCTGACCATCGATGCCTTAGATAGTAGCCTCTGAATAGTACTATATAAAGAGGTTGTTTTATATCTCAAACCTACCACCTATCCATATAGGTTAGCCACTTGGGCTTATACCTATGCTAGCTGAGTCATGGTAGCCATATACACAACTCTCTCCTGAGCCAAAGCCTACCATGCTTGTGCCTCTCCCTCTCCCACCTATGTTTTTGGGATTTTATTATCCCCACATTACTAATCACCTAATATCCTCTATTGTTAGTCTAAACCATCTCATTTTAGTTGAGGTAGACAGTACCATAAGATCATCTAGTATGGCAGGGTTGTATGGTGTAAGTGCCTTGTCCAAGATCTCATGAAGTACTCCCCTCACTAGGGATCCCCATCTAGTCTCCTCCTCTATAGGATATATAAAATTTAAAGTAGATATATAATAGATCACACACACACACACACACACACACACACACACACACACACACACACACACACACACACACACACACACACACACACACACACACACACACACACACACACATCAAAATATATCTATCTATAAACTATCTCAAAATACTAATGAAAATTTAAACCATTTATTACTTGTCTAAATATTGTCCATCACTATCTCCCCATCTACATGACCACTAATAATGGTCTCTCCATCAGGTGTTCATCTTAGTACCTAATCTATGGGATTTCACCTAATAAATTCAAACCTTAGGTTCACTACTTGTGCCCATATTAAGCCTCACCTAAGTGGTACCTATATAGACTAGCTCTATCATAGGCCACTTGATGGGTCATTTAGGATGACCACCCTATGTGCTCTCTCTCATTGTTGATGTATCTATTAGTGATACAATAAAGATGGTCACTTCTCCTCCTATTATGGTTATATATGTGGTACCTCTATCATTCTTACATCCACACCCATATCCTCTATATCTGTCAGCCATCATGCTCAACCTGTCCATGGTCTGTCATACCATGGTTTGATATTTATGCTAACAATTACTAGTTTGCTCCTCCTCTTCCCATCACCTCTCTCACATTTCTAGCCCAAAATGTGGACACCACTATTAGAGACACTAGGTGAATGATTCCAAACTATCTTGGTATGCATGACACTAGATTCGGCTCTATCCACTAGGTGTAGTGGCCTATAATTTGTGTTTGTGCCAACTCTGGTGCCACCATTTTCCAACTCAAACAAACTATCATAATGTGACCATATATATTCCAAATAATATTTTCTCACATGATTGTTTGTATAAATAAAACATGGGGTATAACTTACACCACTCGATCTTGCCTTCATCTCTGTACTTGAGGTAACTGATCTTCAACCACATGGGGCAACCCAACTAGCTAATATATTAGGAACCTCTCATATATCTAGGCACTCAATAAAATCACTGGTCCCATAGTATTCTACCCTATGGATATAATACCATACATATCATACCTAAGCTTAATCTAGATGATATAACTTAGATCATATAGTGCACCCTAATCAAAAAATGACTAACACAAGGCTATCACATATAGTAGTACCTTATCATCCAACATGTGACATATCACTTATGTTATTATAAGTCCTATCACCACCTTATTGATATTTAGAATATGAGTTATACACACATAAAATAGGCTCATTCTCAACCTAAAATATATCGTATTTGAGCTTGTCACCTATAAGGCTAAGGTTCATCTATCCTCTTACCTTCTTAGTACCCCCATGATCACCAATGTACCTCCTATAAAACATCTAATAATAACATGGACATCCTCTATGGTGATACCTATCTTGATGGTATACCCATCCACCACCCATGTAAAAGTATTATTTAATCATTCCCAAGATCCTAGGAACATGATTATTAGATATACACATAATGGTATTTGACACATCTCCATAATACCTCCTAGTCCTAGTGCAACCAACTTGGCTTGGTCCTCTACTATTAATCACTCTCAAAGGTTTAGGAACTTTGATGCATCTACTAATCTCTAGAATATTAGATGCCCCTAAAACCATCAAATAACAAAATATGTATTAGACCTCCATGTCACTTATAATTAAATACATTATTTTTAAAATATAATAAAAATTATCCTAATTTACCTTAATATATCCATTCTTGACTAATTTGACATATTTTTAACCTGTTTGGCCATTTTAGTACTTAGTCAACCATTCTAGGCCTTTCAAGTACTATTTTGGCCTATTTCCTACATTTTCATACTATTTTGGCTACTTAGTCAAACACTAAATTAACCAAATAGTCCTCAATTGACAATGTTGACTTAAAAAACTAAGTGAACCCTTTTAGTTCCCCCCTTAGTACTAATTTGACAAGCTAGTTCAAACAATTAAGTTAGTAGTGAGGTACTAAGTAAAAAATTTACCTAAAAAAACTAAATTGACACACACCTACTAAGTTGATAGTGTAGAAACAATATTTTTAGCCTACTAGGTTGACTAGGTCAACCTAGTTGGTTCATATTACTGACTCTTTCTCCTACTGATAATAAATTCCTTTGGTAGTTATTAATTTGATTCCTTTAAACCAATTTCCCCTTTTGGCCTCTATTACCCTTAGCAACTTCTTGGGGTTCATTCTGGTTTCTAGAATTGGCCTAATTTACAAATTTCTAAAAAATAATTAATTTCTATTAAAATATTCAGAATAAGTTTGAAATTCTTAGTTTCCTACCTATGTTACACCCACTATGGCCACTAGGCATCCCTCTTACCTCATCTATTAATTATTTACCATCTTAGCTCTATTTCCTTTTGTTTGGTCTCTCCAATCTCTATTTTCTCTCCAAATAATTCAAACAATAAATAAATTATTTTCTTTTCATCCTATTTAAACTTAGTATTCACAATTCTTTACCTTTCAAATATTTACCATTAGATTCATTATTTTACTCATATCTTTATTTTTACTCAATTATTTTTTCAACTATACATTTTTTTGTAAACATGACATCATAGATAATATTTTCCACTTCTATATGCTTATATTCCAAAAAAAATTATTTTCACTGTATTTTGCACTAATTCTACAAGTTCACATAATGTTCTTCACATCGGATGCCTTCACTTCTCTTGTAGTCTCCTTCTTTATCTATAACACTAAGGTAAGTAAAGGTAAGTGTTTTTCAATTTTATCCTTTCATTTATCTTATTTTCTCCTTACTTCATTTTACTTAGCATCAACATTATGTGTTATCATGTTCTATTCTCGAAGCACCATCTTGTATTACACTCATGTAACACGTGATTAGAATTGAGTGTGGAATATGTATACACATAATATTTTAAAAAATTTATCAATTAATGACAATATTTATCTTATAAGAACCTATAAAGTTTCAATACCTCTAAGTGCAAACCTTAAGGGATACATTGAGAAAGGGGTGGGTAGACCATTGGTGCTTCATAGAATTGTTATCCTTTTTTCCATTTATTATCTACACACATGTCTCCTAAAAACCATATATTGAAGCTTATTCTTATCTAATATACACTCCTTAGTCATTTCCCATATTTTTCCCCCCTTTTCCTAGCCTAGCCCACCTTTTGACTATCTATAATACTAGGTTAGCTACGTCAACCCTGTACTATTGTGGGTAAAATTCATTTAGGATCTAGGTTGGCTCTTGGCTGATCTAGCCTATGACCTAGTTAATTTGTATCCGTAACAATACTAGGTTGACTAGGTCAACCCTGATGGTTGAAAATTTCAAAAGGGCTTTGGATTAAATCCACTTATATACACAAGATCATTTCACCATTATTTAGAGAAGAGAATAATAAGTAAGAGCTATTGGTTATCTACTTATCCACCATTCTACTTGAGGATCAAGCTTAGGGTTTCATACTTTATTTGGAGATATAGATCTTATCTTATGTAGAAGTCTTTTAGATACATTAATAGGTTGTGTAGCCTAGATTAGATTTATCCTTGTCATCCTTACATAATACAAAAACCTCTTGTGCATCACCTTGGCCAAGGGAGAGATTGAGGCTCAACAATTTCATCTTCAAAGGTAAGTATTCCTAACTTTTTTCCTCCATTGTAAGAGTAGGTAGATATGAATTTGTACTTATCTTCAATGCATTAGAATTATATATACATTGACATGAGTACATGTGTTCTATGCATGTTTATCCTTTTTGTTTCTTACCCCCACTTTTTGCCATAAGCTTTGGTGAGCACTTGATTAGACTTTATTTTACTTTTTATTATTTTAGTGTACTTTTTATTAGTTTAGTGAATATGAAAACATAGGGCTTAGTTAGGGTTATTTTATGATTTTAATTGAATGGAGGCTTTATAACCCTCCTTAATATTATTTATTGTGATAATATATCCCCTAATTGGGTATAGTGAATCCACATATTGGTCATGTTCCTTACTATCTAATGTATCCCTAATTAGAAGTGTAAGTGTGATCTATCTTCTCTGAGTTAGGATTGATTTATAGACATGATGAATTCTTGATTGCATATAGTTTTCACCATCAAACATCAATTAAATTAATATTTCAAAGCTAAAGATTAGAACTAGTAATAATTATATTAGAACATCATGTGTCCAACAGATATCATAGAGTGAGTGTAATGAACTATGCTCTAAAGGAAACTACTATGACTTGTTGGGTAGTTCATAGAAAAAATGAGTTACAATGGGATGAAACTTTTAAACTAAAACACACTTGATTCCAAATACCAATGACTATTAGGGAATTATGGCTCTTTTGTCCATGAGGAATAATACCAAAAAATTAATGTTCATAAGTGTGATGATGTGTGGTTTGCATAGAGTGTTAAACCCAAATATCAGGTTCACATATTAAAATATACTCTAAAAACATTACTAAAATCATGTTACATGCATCAAGAGTACATAAAGAATACAAATAAATGGCCTAAGGTCAAAAACATTTTTATCCAAACATTTTTATTTGAGGATGAGAACCTAGTAGTATACCAAACTCTAAAAAATCTAATGATATTTCTGTATCATAGTCAATAAAAATATCGTATAAGTAAACTAGACTTCAATTCATAGGAAGACACAACCAAGGATTTTACCAAATTTTTCAAAAACTATAAATCATAGAAATAGATGGAACAAATTATGATAATTCCTTGCAATCAAATCTTGGATAAGGAGGAACAAATATAATTAAATTACAATGATGACAACTTAGATTTGGAATTTTATTTGAGCTAGAGCTAGAATTGGAGGAAGCTAAAACCATAGTCATACAATAAAATGAATATCGATAGCTACAAATTATACATATTTACGAGAAAAAGGCTATATAATGGTGTAATACTTGATTCCAAGTGGTTCTAATAAAATATATCATGATTTATTAAATAAATTAGTGGTGAATATTCGAACAAAGTCTACAATAATACTTATGATTGTAGGTGACTATTAGACACATAATGAGGTGTCTAAGGGATTAAAACTCTTATAATATTATTAATATGTGTTTCCATCTAATCTCACAAAATTGAAATAACTATACTGCTCCCAATTTGAGATGCACAGATATATAAAAGAGTGTGCAAGGCTTGTGAAAATGTGCCCATACATGCTGAATCCCAACATGAAGTTGAAATTAAAATTTGAATTAGATTAGATACAAGATGCAAAACTTATATATCCAATGGAAAAGGCAGACTAGGTTATCCCCATGGTGGTTCAACATAATAAGTATAGGAAATAAGAGCATGTGGAGATTAACATAAACTAAATGATCCATAATTCAATGACCCATTTTGAATTATATTCACATATGAAGTCTTGGAGTCATTCATAGGGAATGAAGTGTATTATTTTATTGATGGGTTCAATGTTTATCTTCAAATTCCAATCACAATAAAGGATCAAGCCAAAATTTAATACAATGGGGATCATTTTCATACAAAGTAGTGACATTTAGATTGAATAATGCTCTCGTTATGTTCTATAGAACTATGGTCACTACTTTTAAATATTTCATCCATGATTATCTTTAAGTCTACCAAGATTATTGGGTTGTATTTTACTTTTTCAAAGAGAATTTTTATAAACTGTGTTTTATATTGGAATAATTTTGATCTTTTTGTATTAAAATTTTGAAGAAGTGCTTATTATTTAAACCTTTTGGTGTTTTTATGGGGCACATAGTATTGATTGATTGGATTTTGGTAGACCAAGCCAAAATAATAGTAATGGTGGTCATGTCACCTCTTATAAGTTTGATAGGGGTGAAATCTTTTTCAAGTCATAAAATATACTACAAAAAAATCATAAAAGGGTGTGAATCTATAGCCACCCCTATGGAAAAACTACTAAGCAAAGATACTAGGTTTGAATGGACCAAAGAGTGCCAAGAAATGTTTTTAGATCTCAAACACAGACTAGTAATGATTCCCATTTGGTATTTATCTACTAGATCAAGCCTTTTTACATTCATGTGTATGCTTTAGGAAATATGGCATGAGTTGTTTTGCACAACCTAGAGATGGATGATTGCATCACCCCATTTAATTCACAAGTCACAAATTATTAGCTATATATGACTACATAAAAGTATTGTAATGTAGAAGTTAAGGTACTACATTATATAAAAACCATTTGAATTCCTCACAAATCACTAAGCTCTATGATACCTAGTAAATAATCCCATATTTGGAAGTAATATATATGTATGGTTCATGTTGTTTTAATATTTTTAGTTCATAGTAAATTCCAAGTCTAGGAGGTATAATGTAGGAGTAGACCACTTAAGATGGATCCCCAATGGAGAATAACTAGAGGAGCTTCAATATGAATCATTATATGTGCACCTCTTTTGATTATCTATAATTCATAAAAAAAATCAAGACATAAAAAAGTTCTTAAGATAAGTTATCTTTATTACACACTATATATAAAGAGGTAAAAATTATATGATCACATGGGCTATTCCTTTGATCATTATAAATGTTTTTTATTTAAAATGGGAAAGGAGGAAACTACATAGAGTAGCTCTATAAAATGAATGACCATAATGTCTTGAATAAGCTCATCAAAAAATCATAGGCATACATTTTGTATGAGAATCCACTATGAGAAAGAATCTAAAAAGTGGTATATGTTGGTCTAATCTATTTATGGATGCACATTAGGTAGATAAACACTGTGATGTCTACCATAGAATTAGAAAACTAAAGATGAGGGTTGATATGGCACTAAATACTGTGTTAGTGCAATTATTTTACTTTTTTGGGGAATAATAAAGTTTTATTCATATTTTATTTAAGGATCTATATTAATAAATTAGTATAAAATATAATAATAATTAAAGTCCTAATTTTTTCAAACTATTTACCTTTTTATCTTTCTAAAAATAAAAATGAATAAGGAGAAATATAACTTAGCTTGGAATTGGATTAAGATGGATGATGTATAGGTTGAAACTAGCTGTACAAGATTAGGAATGTGTTACAAACCTAAATCTAACTTTTTTTTGGCAAAAGGACAAGAACACCAAAAATATGACACTTTGGGGTTCAATGTTATTATCCACTCCTACCACTATTATCTAAACTAGTCACAAATACTTAAATTTTTTTTTGTTTCTGTGTTGTTCCTATGTCAACCTACCTATGAAATCTTGAGTGTTGATTATTGACAAAAATGACTATATAGCTGATATAATATTCTAAACCCTACCCCTCCATCATGTTTGATAAAATAATGTTTTAATCAACACTTCATATTTTACAAAAAGCTATTGAGTATCAATCTCTCTAAGTTCATGCCTTAAGGGGTGCACTAAGAAAGGGGTGGGTAGACCATTATTGCTTTGTAAGATTATTGTTCCTTTTTCCACTTGTCATCTACACACTAGCTTCTTAAAACCTTAAATCATAAGCTTATTTCTCTCTTGCCTAACCATTCTAATCATTATTATGCTTTATTCCTTCATTTATTATCTTTTTACCCTTTTGACCTTTTCATAAAACTAGGTCAACTTGGTGGAACTAGTGTGTTGTGGGGACACTTTAGCTCTTCTAGTTTATTATCCTCTCAAATGACCAAGCATAGACCTAGTGAGTTAGTCTAAAAACATGCTAGGTTGACCTAATCGGTCTAGTACAACTGACATGTCTAAAAAATTTTAGGGTAAGATACTACTATATATACAACACCATTTATCACCATTTAATAGAGAGTGGAATTATGTGAAGTGTGAATGAGCATTTATTTATTGACCATTCTACTTGAATAATAAATCTTTAGGGTTCAATACTTTCTTTGGAGATCTGATGTTGTCTTATTGAGAATTATTTTGGATGCCTAGGTAGGTTGTGTAGCCGAGATTTGATTTATCTTGGTTATCTTTACAAACCACAATAATCTCTTGTGAAGCACCTTAGACAAAGGAGAGATTGAGGCTCGATAGGTTTATCTTCAAAGGTAAGTATTCCTAATTTTATTTATCCTTTGTAAGAGTAGATAAATAATGTAGTATGTATCCTTCTGTTCCATGTATTAAGATTCCATATACATTGACATGAGTATATATCTCCTATGCATGTTTAGTTTAGTTATTGTTTATTTGTTTTATTCTAACCCCCACTTTGTGCCTCAAGCTTTGGTGTGCACTAGATTAGTTTACTCTTCTTGTTATTAGAATATTTTACTTTTTTTTTTGTTAGCATAAGTGAAATATCAAATCATAGGAATCTTTTAAGGTTGTTGTGTGATTGTTTTAGACTATAGGCTTTGGAACCCTTCCTAACATTATATGTTATGACAAGTGATATAAGTGACCCCCTAATCGTGTCTAGAAGATCCCCATATTAGTCATTCTCCTACTTAACAAGTGTATACCTAATCACAAGTGTAGGCATGCTATATCTTATCTAATCTAGGATTAATTCATGTACATCATAAAATTATTATTGCATACATTCTGGTGAACCCAATATGAATCCTATCCCACCACTGATTGGATTGTCTTCAAATTTTTATTTTTGTTTCCTTTCTTATTCAGCATTACTTTCACTTTGGCTTCACCTTCATTAAATTATAGTGAACCTAATATGAAACTAACCCTTACAATATTTATTTCATTCTTTTATCATCATTTCTATCATATATTTTGCCATACTAGTTTGATTCTATTAACCTAGTTATTTTTCTCTATGCACAAGAACAAGAAACTAGATCAATCAACTTGACCCAATATAGATTTTCAACACTTTTTGTACTTCTATTTTAGCCTACTAGGTCAATCAGGTCAACCTAGTACACTTTTTCAGCCACTTTGCAGCAGGTTCCTATATAGCTTGGTCGACTAGCTAAACCTAGTTCTATAGATTGGATTATCTTTCTCCAAGGTTATTGATAAAAAATATCCTTCATTTACATATATGAACCATCGAGGTTAGTATTTTATTCTTTGTCTCTTTTATTTTTTACTTTCCTTTCAAATTTTTAGTCTTCAAAACTACCCCTACACAACCAACTAGATTGACCTAGTCGACCTAGTTCTGTGTTTTGTGTGTTATCTGAAACAACTAGGTCAACCTAGTCAACCTAGTAGGTTTTCCAAACCCTATATTTAGTATTACTATCTTGACACTATCAACCTAGTTATGTATGTTATGCATATAGTTTTTTCACTATACCTTGTTTTAAATTTGTAATTCACTTATATGTTAATCACATCTTTTATTTTAATTTTTTATATGCTTATAATAGTTCACATAGTCTAATTAGGATGTTTTTAATTAAACACTTAGTTTCAATATTTCAATTTTATTCACACATGACCAAATCACATAACATCAATAAGAATTTTAACATTTGAATACCCATGCCAACTGACATGGAATTCATCACCAAGAGGGAAGCCAACTTGATGCTTTGGTCAAGTGTAAAGTGTGGTTAATGTTATATTCTAGCTAAGCACCTAACACCCTTATCACTGTGATGTGTGAAATGAGTGGGTAGGCCTCAATACCAATCTTGTATCATTTTTGCTACATCCTTTTTCATCCAAAACTCACCTAAAACCATCCATAGATTTCTCTCTAGGACATTGATTATAGCCAACTCCCTATCATTTAAAATTATTATTAATAATCTAATTAACATTCTAGGTTGACCAATTAGCTATCTTTACTTTCCAATTTTTCCACTTTCTCTTTTCTCAATTGTGTCTTTAAGAACTTACATTAGCTAATGTTGATGCAAGGTTTTTCTTTGTGTGCATCAATTGGATTGGTTAGCATCACTTAAATTAACTATCTATTTAATTTCAAAATTTAATTTCTTATATCAAATATAGACTATCTTCTTTCATTTAACAAACTTAATATCATCTCTTTCTTTTACTTCTTGCTCACGACACTAGGTCGACCCTATCCGCCTAACATCTCTTTTATCCCTTATACACTACACTAGGTCAACCTAGTCAACCTAGCACTATTTACATGATCCCCACCCCCTTATATTAGTCTTTCTTCTCTATATTGGGTTGATCTTGTGGACCCTATATAATTTCATAATCCCTATTTTTGCACTAGGTCGACTAGGTTGACCTAGTTTAATTTTAGTCACTTTCTAATTCTCTACTTTCTCATCTTGCCTTTCTTATTTTCATCATAGACTATTTTTTTGGTGAAAATATTGAAGTTCACTAAATATACATGATGTAATTTACCAATTATAATAGAGTCTCCCATAGACAAAGTAGGGTTCCATTTGTAAATGTTAGTATTGCTCATATTGCGACTCATACAATAAACTATGGGAATCCTCATAATACCTCTTTGTAGCATAACCCTCCTCTTCTCATAGAGGAACATCCTGAGTTGGGGTATATTCTTGAAATGATCTTCTTTATTTCTAAATTTCCTTATCATAGATGGAAAGATCAATCTACCATTTATAACCTCATGATTAGTGGTCAAGTTGAAGAGCCTCAATCTCCTAATCCTACTCTCTCAACTATATTTGGGGATACTAATTTCTTTGCTTTTCAACCTCTTCCTTCAATCCTAACTCCTTATGCCATGACTTATTCTTCTTTAACTTCTTCTACCTTCATGCCTAGTATCTCAACTAACATGGTTGGTTCTACATTTAGTGGGCCTATCTTAAGACCCACTATCCATAATCCTTCCACTAGTTCATTTTTTTCTACCCATGTCACTCAAGCTTCTTCCTCTCAACCATTTACTATTCCATCTTTTGCTTCAAAAGTAAATTTTTCCACTACTGCCTTAAATTCTCATATCTCTTCTCAAGCTCATATCAATAATAATAGTGGTACCCAAGCCACTAATACCAACACAAATGCCAATACTACTTCTTCTAATAACACTTATCAAACTCATCAAATTATTATTATAAAATCTAAATGAATTGCACACATTATAAGCTCATAATATGGTTCAAATGATGAAAATTCAAAATCACCTTCTTAATCTTCAATCTCACCCACCAATGACTTGGGGCACACATAACCAAAATGTTCCTCCTCCCTCTCTTTGAGATTCTCAAGGCAATCTCATTCCTCAACTCGTTTAGTCAATAAAATGATCAATCATCTACAAAATTAATCTCTCATTACTCAAATTCCTAACATTGATATAGGATGTATAACACCTACAATTTCTTATAATGGATCAACCAATCCTACCCTTCATCTTAAAACATTTGGAAATATTTATAAGGATTGGGTCAAATTAAACACCTTTGTTACTACCAAACTCCTTGACAAAATCCTCACAGGTGATGCCTTGGATTGGTATAATCAACTTATACCTCATTCCATACTAGTTTGGAGGACTTAGTTAATACTTTAGTATAAGAATTTAAAACTAGTGATCTTCTTGAAAACACTTTGGCCCGTTTCATCAATTGCAAATAAAATGAAAAATGAAATTTTCCAAGCCTTGGTTAAATGACAAAAAACTTTATCAAACAAGTGTGAACATAACATGGTAGATGATAATATATTTCATATCTTTACCAATGTTCTTTATCCTAAATTATGATATCAAGTCCTAACCCTCTCTCCACGTACCTTTGAGGAGGCTATTGACCATGCCAAATGACAAGAATTCCTTATGTGTCAATTTGAGCCACCCTAACCTTTTACAGGTCCTTGCCTATTACTTAAAAATAAAAACCACAATATTACCAATGATGGTGTTACTGATTCATATGATACCATTCACAATGTTTAAGTTATCATTCCTACCCTTTCTTCAGAACTAGGTCCTTCTCAACAATATACTAATACTTATTTCTCTTCACCAAATAGCATTAATGTTCATAAAACTCTTTCCTTAGTTGAATCAATTAAACATATACCTAGGCCTCTTCCTTGAGAATTTAACCCTACTCATCATATGAAAACCTGGTATGATCCTAGAAAGTTTTGTTGGTTTCATGCTAGTTGGGATCACTCTCATGAGACTTGTAGATAGCTTCATAATTTAACTATGGAATTTCTTCATGGACCTAATTTTGAGCATGATTCTACAATTCATAAGTGTCAACAAGCTTATGAAAATTATTTCAAGGACTACAAAACTCATGATAAATCTCAAGCCTTTAATCAATAAAATGCTTATTTATCCATCTATAAATACCCCTTGCCTAATAATCAACCTATTCAATAAAACCAAGACAAGCCCACCCCTTCCACCAATAATGTAGAAAGTCTTGTTAAACCAAATTTTGAAGAGAATGTGGTTAGTATGACTAATATGTGAATGGTGGTGGATTTTAGTAATTCTAAACTTGTCTACACTATGCCTCCTTCTCAAATATAATGTATTATCAAAAATTCTTCTCCAACTCATTTGAATGAGTTAGGTCAAGAAGATATAATATAACCTTTCATGATGGCCTAATCTATGATTCTCACTTGGATAACACATCCCATTCTATTTATACCATTCTTCCATTATCTTCTAAAACCAATGATAATAAACCTTTTATTAACACTTCTTCTACTTCTCAAGATTTATTTGAACCTATTACTTCATCATCTCAATATGATTTACAACCTTCTTCTAAAACTTCTCATTTTTATCAACACAAATTTAAATTCTCTTCAACTCCTCCTTTTGAATATCTCCTTAACCATTATGTGCCTATACCTAACAATATTCTTGTGGGTTATTATGAGTGGGATCCCATTGTGGAGCTCACTAATCTCCCATCTCAAATTCCATTTCTTGAGCTTATGAGGACCTCTACCCATCATCAAAATTGTCTTATGCAACTATTATTTGAGATGAATTTCCCTTATCCTCACTTAGCAGGATGAGAGGCAACCTTATCTAGTTCTAAGGATAGTATCTTGAAACAATGTGAAGAGATGTCCATAAATATTGATGAAACTATCAACACTTCTCTTTATTTTAAATTTATAATATCATATATGATTCTTGATGAGATTTTATTTCTTGTAGATGATTCTACCTTATTTATTAACATCCAAATAGGTGATATCCAAGTTAAATGAGCATTGATTGATGAAGTTTTTGGCACTTATGTTGCTTATCTTGATTTCATTAAGACCCTTGGATATTTAGAATGAATTATTAATTATACACATAACACTTTCCAAGGATATGATAGAAGGAAAATTCCTCCTCTTGGGTGTATTTGGCCTCCCATTACTATCCCACCTATCACTATTCATGTAAAGGTGATGATATTTAACATTCCCCTTTATTATAACATCTTTCTTGATACACCATGGACTCATCTTATGCGAGCTATCACTTCTTTCACCTACCAATGCATTAAATTCCCTCATAATAGAGCCATTTATAAGATTCAAGGAGATACTAACCTTTGGAATTTTGAACAATTCTAAGATCATGGTGTTTTCAAGATTCCTACTCTTGAGACTTTTCCTAGCATTATATTTTGTGAGTCATAAAATTTAAATGTTACTATCAAATCAACTAGAGGTTACAAGGGGCATCCCAAGCTCATTGGTAACATTCCTCCTAACTTTTAAGACTATTATGATGAGGAGCCCAATGAGATTAACTTAAAGTTCAAAACTTTCAATCTCGCACCTCATCTCATCTCCTAGCTTCTTACTTTCTTGCAACCTTATTCTTGAAAACCTCCTTATGATGGAATTCCTATAGTCTTATCTAAGACTCAACATTTTAATCACTATGCTTCTTCTGATGACAAAGTTATTCCTACTTATGTCATTGATATTTGTTGTTTCCAAAATTAGCTTAGCTCATTTTTGGGAACAACCCCCTACGAAACTTGTCCATTTCATTTTTTGTCTCTCTAAGTTTGTTTTCAAGAAAAGTTTTTCTCATTCTCATCTTGGTCTAACTACACCTTTCAAAATTAGTAATGTCTTTTTATCACATCTTCCCTGAAACGTGAAGGTTGTTACGGTCTTGATGTGACTAGGAGACCAAAAATTACCTCTTTCAGAGTTAGTGTTTCTTTTCTTCCATTTTCATGCACGGGCGGCAAAATTTGCCACCAATGCATTTTACCTTTGAGATGCAAGGGCAGAATTTTTTTCTACCCCTACATTTTGACTTGCAATGGCAGCAATTTTTGTCACCCCTACATCTGAACTTGCAAGGGAGGCAAATTTTATCGCCCCTACGTCGCCTCATTTTCTGTGTGTGGCATTTATTTCCATGCACACTAGGTTGTTGGGGTCAATTTTCACCCCATATAATCTAGTTTAACCCTCTTTTGTTTCATTCCTCCTCTCCTCCTCCTCTCCTCTACCTCTAGATGATCCATCGAATGGGTTAAAGTGTATTTTAATAGATTTGTGCTCACGGTGTGCATGGTTCTCCAGGTAGGTTATGTTTTTTGCATTTGTTTTCTTTTTTTCTAATTTGTTTTTCTAAAAAGTTAGGGTCTTTAGTCTCATTTTTCCCTTGGGCCAATCAGCCCACTCCCTTTTCTCTCCCTTACGTATCGGCCAATGCCATCCCTTCTTACCCGTGTGCCCTTGACTTACTGGCTACCTTGCACGGGCGGTGATTTCTATCGCCCATGCACCTACATGCCCTTGACTTCTTAAATTTCCCTATAGGGGTGGAAAAATTCACCACCTATGCAGACTTTCCCTACAGGGGTGGTGAATTTCACTTCCTGTGTAGACTTTCCCTGCAAGGGTGGCAAATTTTGCTGCTCGTGCTGACTTTCCCTACAAGGGTGGCAAAATTTGGCACCCGTGCACTTTTCTTCTATTTAAATATGTAGGGGTGGTGAATTTCACTTCCCATACATGTTTGATCATTCTTTATGCAAGGGCATCAAATTTTGCCTCCCATGTATCTCTCACCCAAATTTCTCTAACTCGAAAGGAATTTTCCCCTTTTCCATCTTTTTCCTTTCCTCCCCTTTTTCCCCTAGTTTTTGACCCAGCCCTATTAAGTGCCCTTGGTCATGATCACTTAATGTGTGAATTCCAAAATTTACCTACTTTTCCCTAATTACATGATCATGACTACAATACTTTTAGAAGATTCTTGCTCATCAGCACTCATTCAACTAAGGCCAGTTCTGATGTCTAAAACTTCTCCCAAAAAGTCAAAGGCCATGAAGTACAAGTACCAGGGTGTCTTCCTAATCACTTTGATCACCTATAATGTTGATGACATTTGAGATATAAATATTGGCCACGTGGATATGGCTGAGTTCATGACTAGAACTAAGGCAATGAACCCAAGTTCCAAAATAAAGAGAATCATTGAAAGCAACATTTATCTGGTTGCCATTTTTTCGATGGTAGCACATCATACGGAGTTCATCCTCTAGTGCACTTGATTCTATAACAAAGAGACCAGATCAGTCTCAAATGCCAGTGGTAACATAATAATTTAGTTGGATCCCAAATTTATTGACAAAGTATTCATGTGCCTTCCTGATACTAAAGTGTTGAGGATTGACTTCATAGAAGCACAGAAGGAGTATGACAAAGACCCTGAGAGGGCAAAGAAAGTAATGAATAATAGGTGGCTAAAGGCCCCCAAAACTAATTTATCTAGGTGGCCATGGAACTTCCCAAGGAGTGATTTCATTGAAGAAGTTGGTGACTTGATCACCCTTCTCAGTAGAGTGCGAGGCCTGCCATCTTCCTCAAAGTTCCACGAGTGGATGTACCCATTCATCAAGATCATCCTCTAGAGTAAGCATGTCATATTTTGGGGTGAACAAATCAGCAATGCCCTTCACAAGCAACTAACTAAGGTATAATATTCTTTAAAGTTCTATATGACTTTGTACCTTGTATACATAGCTGCCTCGATGTGAACCTTTCTAGGTTTGACAACTGAAGGGAACAAAAAGACCACCCCAGTCTACTGATATTACCCATAGTTAACATATCAAGGATTAATCCACCATTTTAAAAGGGTAAATGACACTTTCTTTTCCATATTTTTATGCCTCTTCGACCCTCAGCTCGAACAGAAGAGAGTATTTGATGAGGCTTAGATGGTTGTCAACGACTATGGTTGTATGTTCCTTCAATTTCCCACTTTCTATTATCATCAGGTTGGCTTTTTCCAAGGCTATCCCTATATGATCCCCAAGTTTCCTTCTGATAAGTTAGTTCTGATGGATCTATGTAGACAAATGGCTAGCGTACATACTAGGCAGATGGAGCTAAAAAAGCTAGGTTTTAGGTTTCCAATTGAAATTGGCAGATACTCTATCTTGACAGTAGCCAAAGCCAAAGTCATGGAAATAGAGATGCAGCTGGTCATTATGAAACAATTCAAGAGAAGGGACAAATTTGACTATAAGGGTGTCAAGGACATGATCAGATGAAAGACTCAATTCCATGAGCCTATGATCAAAGACATCTGGGTAGACCTGAGGACAGTTGAAGAAATCAGGAGGATGGACTACAATAGGCTGACCCTAGAGTAGATCAAATATTTGGGGCTTTTAGAGATTCCCCCCAATATGGTCGATGATAGGAGTATTATCAACAGCAAGTACTTGGTCAAGAAAATTGTTGACTCCCCTCTTCTTCCAATTCAGTGGTCTTAGAAAGAGCTAACTTCTCTGAGGAAGAGATTTGAGCCAATATTGGCTAACACTAATGATTGGTTAGCAGCCAAAGGGATCATACTGAAAGAGTTTATTACAGGATTAGATGCCGAGTTTCAAGCATAGATGAGGAAGAAGGTAGAAAATAGGACCAAGAACAAAGGTGATGTTCCTTCCCCATCTAGGCCTCACAAGCCTAGAATCATCTTTGTTATTAAAAAATCAAAGGTTACTGAAGAGCTAGAATCAATGGCTAAGGGAGCTATAGAACAAAGCTCCCAGGAATAGGTAGCTCAACAAATGGAGACAGATGACAGGCTTTCAGAATAGTAAAGGGCTGAACCTCTACCTTCCTAAGAAGGAGCACAACCACTTAAAAACATCTCTCCTTCTCCACCTCAGTCTCTTGGGGCATCTCTTTCACCTCTATCTCCTATCAGTGTTCCTTCTTCTAGAGCCACCTCCCTTTCCAGAGTTATATTTGGTGATCCTCAGGGTGCTTCTGGAGATACTCTTCACTCTTCTAGATCTATTCCTAGTTTGGTATTTCCTTCCTTCAATCTGGGAGAAAGTTCTACCCTTGATCAATCAATGGCTGGTATGGTTTTGCTTGTTACTCCTACTATAACCACTGTTACTACTAGTAGTGCAGATGTTACCATGGTAACACTAGTTGCAGGAGCTATTGCCATAGTAAGTACTTCTCTCCCACCTTGGATGTCAGTGTTCATGCCTAAAAGAAAGAAGATAGCCATCTCTGTAGATGACTTCAATTTTGGCAAGATAGTGTTGATGAAAGCTAAGGCTCATAAGAGGCCAAGCATCCTCTCAAAATTGGTTAAGGAAAAGGGGCATAAATTTCTAGAAATAGCTAAGCCTCTGCAGGGTGCAACCCTTGAGGGTTTTGACATGAGCAATTATTCCATCTCTCATGTTGAACTTGGCAAAGTTACTCACGAAGGTGCAAAAAATGATCTACAATCTGCAATGGACATCATGGTCCAAAAATTTGATAGAGAAAAGGAGATGAAAGACTATTATAAGGCCAAGATGGAGTAGTTGACGGTAGTAATAAGGAAATTCACTCTTCCCCCTGAAGCGGCGACTCTAGAGGCCTTCTCTATAGACGACCCTATCATTCAAAAGGTAGAGAAAACCTACTTGAAAGGAAAAGTGCTAGAGGATTATGTTGAAAAGATGCATACTCAGGGAATTTCCTTACTTACGGAGGTTGCAGAAAAGATAGACAAGATGAAGAAGGTGAGGGCAGATTTAGATGGCCTTGTCTCTCTTATCTCTCAGGACATTGACAATATAGAAAAATATCATAGTAAGTGGAGGGAGATGAAGGATATGAAGAAAATCACTTTGATATCTATCAATGTCATCTCCAGCAAAGATTCCTATGTTGAGATCAAGGAGTCACTGATATACAGGATACAGGTACTCAAGGAGTTGATTGAAGATCTCAAATCTTCCAAAGATGCTAGTGAGAAGAGCGACACAGGTGTACTAAATAGATTGGAAGAACTACCTTGCGACCTCACTTCCAGGGATAACCAATTTCTCTCAGCTGAAAAAATGATCCAAGGTTTCAAGGGTATGATTCAAAGATATTTTGAACAGAAAACCTTCTCAATGACTTCTGTGGATAACATTTTAGATACTCAGTTAACTCTAGATAATCTAAGATCCAGGTTAACTAGTCATGCTAAGGCAATCATAGCATTGAAGGATGCTTTAATTAGAGCCAGGGTCATCTTCAAGAACATAGTTGTGCCAGATAGTATAGGAATTCAGGCATCCATTGCTATGTATGACGCTCATCTGAAGAAGTCTGGTGGCAAGAGCTGAAAATTTTTCCCCTTCTTTCTTCTTTCCTTATGCACTTTTGTCATGAAAAAAGTGCATGCAATTTTGTAATGTGTAATTACATGTAAAAAATCTGGAAAAATATCTCAAAGTCAAAGATGAGTCATCTTTGACTAAGATATTTTTGTATTTAAATATTTTCTAATTTTGAGAGTTTATCCCTATATATAGTGGAGACCTCTTTTGTAAGATGGATCTCTGATAATTGAGAGCAAAAACTCTGCTGAAGTTGAAACACTTTTTGAGACTTTGTGCTCAACTTGTAAATCATATTTTGTTAAATGAATGAGAAGTAGGTTTATTTTAGCCTTTGTGTTGAAGTTATTTGTGTTATTTAGGAAATAGTTCTTATGTCCTATTTCCTGATGATTTCTTATTTGTTTGATTTAATAAGCAAAGTGGGTGTATTGATATTATCTGAGGATGTTTCTAAAAGGCAGAAGATAGACTTTAAGCTACTTTTATCTTTATGATCCTTTTATCCTTTGTAGTTTCAGGCGAAGACTTTGTGCTTCATTTCACTCTATGGTTGCACTTGTTCTGAATCAACGAAGGAGACAACGGAAGACTTTGTGCTTACGTGTGTTTCTTTATGAACTTTGTCACTTCAGGTGATTTTTCACTCTACACTTGATACCATTCCTGAAAGAAGAGGGATGTTGTTGGCCCACAGCCAAGATTTCTCTCTCTTGTTCCTTGTACATCACCTCTGAAAAAAGAGAGGTGGATGTTGTTATACCACCCCAAGTATTATTTTTTGCTTAATTATATATACATATAGCATATAAATATTGAATGAGAACCTCCCCTTGATGAGAGGAGAGATTTACCTCATCTAGATCTAGTAAATCCACACTTTTTATGGTGTAAATCTCCCTATGTTGTGGTTGATATACCCATTTTGTCCTCAGTTAGTTGACGACAAAATATTCACCCAACAATTTTTGGTGACTCCGCTGGGGACTATGAACGTGCATTTTAAAGCCTCAAGCTTCAACTTGAAGTAGTTTCAGTCCCTTTTTCATTTGAAATATGGTAACTCCACATTACACAAGAAGCCAGAGAGCCAAGGGTGTTTTTGGCCCCGTGTTTGAGTTGGCACAACAGAGCAATTTTGATCTATTTCCTCCACCACCTTTCCTCCAACAGTCTAGGAGTCTTCCTCCTGACCTTATCAGGTCACCAACACAAGGTAGAGCTTCTTTTCCTGCTATTAATAGGGCCCTACCTATAAACACTCCACCAAGATTTGTTATCCCACCATTTAATCTTCTTATCATAATGGCTCAAGGTCTGTGGGGCAATTCCTTTGGTCCTCTTAATTTGACCCCACCCTTGCATGAACTACCTCATAGTTCTAGAAAAAAAATTCCTAAGTTTCTTGGTGATAGGAAGGTTAATCCCGACAAGCATATTGCCACTTTCTCCATAACATGTGGTGTAATCGGTGTGGAATTTGAAGATGTAGTAGTGAGACATTTTATAGAAACTTTTCAAGGTGCTGCTGTAGACTAGTTCTACCACCTGTAGGCTGGGTCCGTGACTAACTGGGACACTCTCAAAGCCAAATTCGAAGCTAGGTTTATACTTGTTGAAGATGCATATGCTTTGTTAGCATAGGTAACCCAGATGAAAAAAGAATCCCAGGAACCCATGAGGGATTTCATAGCTAAATTCCACAAGTTAAGGAACTGGATTCTGACTGTTGCTCAACCCATGCCAGAGAATCTCCAGTGTTTTTTTATCAGCTCGTAGCTTCTCAAAGTAAGTTTCTTATTAAGGCAAGATAGCCCTATGGATCTAGCATTGGCTCAAAATTTGGCTACTAAGATTGAGAATGATCTTATCCCAGCAGGTAAGATCAGAAAAGACCCTAGTAAAAATAGATTCTCCTCATCTACTAAAAAATCTTCTATAGGCACTACAGATCTTATGGTGCAAAAATTGATAAATGAACTGATAGCTTTGAAGAGACAAATGGCCCAAGGTACGTCTACTCCCACCTATCAAGATATGCCTAAGAAAATGTTCTAAAATCAGAAATATCAAGGTAATGCTGCCCAAAACCAAGGGCAATCAAATTGCTTGCCTCCCTCTCCAGGGAAATTGGCCATTAAAGCAACACCTGCCAATTCAGTGGTCAGTTACCTAGAGGCTGAACACGACTATTCACTCTAACCTCAGTTGGAATAATAAGATGATGCTAATCTCTTCAATGAGCAGGAAGAAGAATTAGCTGGTACTCCAATATTGGTTTCCTGAATTACCAGGATGAAGCTGGAAGTAAAGGAGAAGGGTTGGATGGATCCTATGCTATTTTCACTAGATCTCAAAACTAGTTAGCTCCACAGACTAATAAAGGAAAGGCAGAAGAAGAACCCTGACTAGCGGTCTCCATTTCTAAATGAGAGACTCTAATGCCTCCTCAATTAAAAGATTAGGTAATTTACAAAAAAGTAAATACCTCCAACTACCCCATACCTTTCACTTCTATTGCTTAGACCAGTGCCACACCTACTAAAATTCTAGATGATGGACTCTCTTCCTTTGTTTCAAATTCTTTTCAATTATTTGATATAATTGATCATGCTAGAAAGACTAAAATCCAAATGATAGAGATTGAATATTTGAGAGCTAACCTAGAACAATTTGATAGGTTGGCAGAATATGTGAAAAATAAAGCCATCCCTGTAGGACAAGATTCTTTAAAAGCTGTTCAGGATTCCCCCAAAGATAAATCCACCCAAAATAATCTTGTTGTGACTCCTCCTATTGCTCCCAAGAAGATAGAACCTTTTTATGTTTTCCTAGTAATAAATGGTTACAAACTGAGTAATTGCATTATAGACTCTAGAGCCTCGAATAATGTCATGCCTGTGAAGGTGGCAGATTCCCTTGGCCTAACTTTGACCAAAACTTTTGGGAGGTGTTTTTCTATGGAAAATAAGCAAGTTCCACTCCTTGGTTAAATAAAAGATGCCCAATTTGCTTTCACAACTTTTCCAGAAAAGTGGATAAAAATGATGGTTCTAGTGGCTGATGTTCCAGCCTCTTACGACATCTTGCTTGGGTGGAATTTTTGCAAAGATGTTGGAGGCAAGCTAAGTATGGACTTGTCAGAAGCAAGGATCCCAATTCAAGGTGTTATGAAGAAGTTGCTTCCTGAAAAAGAGGCAAGGTATGTAGTCACCCGATCGTCAGCACCGAAAGCTCAAATTTTATTTGAGTCTTCAGGCATGGGCAATTACTTCCTATCCACTGATGAGGTCCATGAGGCATCTGATGAAACTCCTATAGATGATAACTTAAAATTGTGTTCAACTGACATAGTGGGAGAATCGACAAAGCAAAATGAACACATGGAAGAACTTCTTCCCCCAAATGAAGAAGTTTCCAATGAAAAAGTGGTGTCTAATGAGGTATGGACCTTAGAATTTGATGGCAGCTACTCTTTTACTGGTTCAAGAGCCAAGGTTGTGTTGGTATCTCCTTAGAGAGATATTGTTCCTTTATCCTATGAATTGTAGTTCAACAATACCAATAACATAGCTAAGGATGAATCCCTATTGCTCGGATTATAGGTTGCTAGAGAAAAGTGAATTAAATTACTTCATGCTAAAGGGGATGCTGAATTGGTAGTCTACCAGGTAAGAAACCTTTATCAAACCAAAAATGAAAGATTGTGTCACTATCACAATCTTGTCTGGGACCAAATTGAAAATTTTGATGCTTTCAGCATCTCTGCAGTTCTAAAGGAAATTAATGATCAGGTGGATGCATTGGCTATCTCGGCTACTCTCTTGGTTCCTCCTCCAGATTTTAAAAGAGATAAGTACACTATTTAACTTGTCTTTCGGCTAAGTGTACCTGATAATGCCAGTCGTTGGCAAGTATTTAACAATGATGATCAAATCATTGCCTTCTTAAAGCAAAAGGATAGCTTCAAACAATTGCATTTTGAAGGTAGTGAACTCTGGGAATGCGAAGCAACTTCTAAATCAAACATGAACACAAGTGAGGATTTCTTGCAGCTTAAGGGGAATAAGATCCCCAAAGGCCTAGTTTCCCTAGAGAAATTGTTTGATAACTATGACAGGTTTATTAAACAACAACAAATAGATTCAAACTCCTCTCAAGATTTTGAACAGGTAAACCTGGGAACCAAGGGAGATCCTAAGATGGTAAACATTGGGAAATGTTGCACTCCTGAGGAGAGATTTAAGCTTGCTAGTCTACTTCGCCAATATATAGACGTCTTGGCTTATTCCTATGATGTTCTTAAATCACTTAGGCTGAATGACATCTACCATGACATTCCTCTTAAGGCAAACTCTATACCTTACAAGAAAAAGTCTAGGTAATATAATCCAAAAATCTCAGGTACTATTTTAGCTAAGATACAAAAAATACTTGATGTCTGAATAATTTTCCCAATCCATCACTCCACATGGATTGCCAACATAGTGCCTATCAGAAAGAAGAATGGTAAAATTTGAATCTGCATGGATTTCAAAAACTTGAATCAGTTATCTTTAAAAGATAACTACCCTCTCCCTATCATGGATCAAGTCTTGCAAATGGTAACAGGTTCAGAAATGTTATCAATGTTGGATGGTTTTTCGAGGTACAATCAAGTTGAAGTTGGAAAAGAGGATCAACAGAAGACTACTTTTACCACACCTTGGGGCACCTTCGCTTATCGAAGAATACCTTTTGGTCTAATAAATGTAGGTGCCACATTTAAAAGGGTGATGGACCTCGCTTTCAAGGATGAAATGAGAAAATTCATCGTAGTGTACCTGGATGATCTGACAGTGTTTTCAAAGCATCATTCTAACCATGTCCACCATTTACAAAGAGTACTGGACTACTGTCATCAGAATGGTATTTCTCTTAACCCAAAGATATTTATCTTTGGGGTGACTAAAGGGAAACTTCTCAGACACATTATGTCCCAACAAGGTATTATTATTGACTCAAAAAGAGTCAAGTCCATCCAGGAACTTACTTTGCCTACCAGTAAAACTACGGTTCACTCTTTCTTTGGAAAGGTAAATTTTCTTTGAAGATTCATCCTTGAGTTTGTTGAGAAGACCTGCCACATCGTCAATATGATGAAATACAATGCTACCTTTAGATGGACTGTAGAGGGAAAATCAATATTCAAGGACATCAAAGGAGCAATCGCTCGTGCACTAGTCCTGATTTATCCAGATTACACTAAAAGTTTTAAAATATACCGTTATGCTTTCGAACATACACTCTTGGCCATTTTAATTCAATTAAACCAAGAAGGTGTAGAATCTCCTATCTCCTTCATGAGTTGTCCACTCAAGGTTCATGAGCTAAAATATTCCAACATGGAGAAGCATGCGTACGTGGTGGTCAAGCTAGTCAAGCATTTTAGGTTTTATATCCTAAACTTGCACACCAAAGTTCTCATACCTGATACAATAGTGAAGTCCATTTTGACTTAGCAAGACTTTGGTACGAAGAGGGGTAATTGGATCACCAAGATTCAGAAGTTTGATCTGGATATCAAACCTACCAAACTTATGTGGGGAAAGGGTCTTTGTCAGTTGATCACCAACAACATTCTAGATGAAGCAGAAAGTGAAGAAATAGAGATTGAAGGCATGCCTATGGTCCTCTTTGTTGCCACTACTGATGAGTGGTATTTTGATATCACCCATTTTCTGACATATGGTGAGTGTCCCACTCATCTTTCCTATAAGGAGAAATAGAATGTTAAGTTAAAGGCTGCTAGTTATGTTATGTGGGATAATGGTCTGTATAAAAGGAACCTGGATAGACCATTTCTTCATTGTGTTGATAAGGTGCAACAAGAAAAACTCTTAGAGTCTTTCCATAATTTGGCCTATGGAGGGCATTTTTCTACACTAGTGATAGTGCACAAGATTTTGTGAGTGAGATATTATTGGCCCATGTTGTTCTAGGATGCCTACAGAATGTGTGCGTAGGTGTGAATTGTGTCAATAGTTTGTTGGAAATCCTAAACTAGCTACATTGCCTCTCAAGCTAGTAGTAATCAAGGAGCCTTTTTAGTAGTGAGGTATTGACTTCATTGGCATAGTCAACCCATCTTCAAGTGCCAGACATGATTACATCCTCATGGCAATGGATTACTTTACCAAGTGGGTGGAGGCCATCCCAACCAAGCACGCTACGTCTGAAGTAGTGTTTAATTTTCTCAAAGAAAATATCATCTCTCGATTTGGGGTCCCACTTAAAATTGTAATAGATAATATGGCCTATTTTTCACCACATGAAATTGCTCAATTTTGTTTTTATTATGGGATTACCCTATCCCACACTTTAGATTATTTTCCTCAAGGAAATGGCCAAGCAGAATTGAGTAATAAGAACCTGGTCACTATTACCAGAAAGTTGGTAGACAACAATCAGAGAACATGGCACAAAGCATTGTATGATGCTTTATGGGTAGATAGGATAACATCCAAAAAGGCTATCGGTATGTCACCTTTCCAACTTCTATATGGCTTGAATGGGGAAATCTCCATCACCCTTGAACTACCAGCACTCAGATTAACCAAAGCAATCAAAGACTCAACCTTCAAAATTTCAGTCGACAAAAGAATCATGTGTCTGACTGAGCTGAATGAGTGGCAAACCATGGTAGTGGATCAGATCATGGCACATCAAAACCAAGTGAAGGAACTTTTTGATAAAAAAGCTAAGGTTTGCAAATTCTCGTTCAGAGATCAAGTCTTGTTGTGGGACAAGAGGTGAGAACCAAAAGGGATGCATGTCAAATTTGACTCCTTATGGAGAGGCCCATTCACCATTCGATAGCTCTATGGTGAGGCTAGCTTCTTGCTAGAATACCAAGATGGAACGTCATTTGCACTACCCCATAGTGGGCAACATTTGAAGCTGTTCAATCCTTGAAGCTTAGATGGGTCCATTTGTATATATGTATAGTTTTTACATTTTGTCTATTTTTATTTCATTTTTAGGTTGACTCCGTAGCCCCATGGCTTGGATGAAGGCACTTATAGACTGGTTTCTACTTTCATTGATCGATTTGATTAAACAAAATTTCCTCAACAAGAGCCAGATATTGTTTCCAAAATTAACTTAGCTCATTTTTGGGAACAACCCCCTACAAAACTTGTCCATTTCATTTTTCATCTCTCTAAGTTTATTTTTGAGATGGGTTTTTCTCATTCTCATCTTGGTCCAATTGCACCTTTCAAAAATTTTAATGTCTTTTTATCATGTCTTCCCTGAAACGTGAAGGTTTTTATGGTCTCGATGCGACCAAGAGACCAAAACTTGCCTCTTTCAGAGTTAGTGTTTCTTTTCTTTCATTTTTGTGCATGAGTGGCAAAATTTGCCACCAATGCATTTTACCTTTGAGATGTAAGGGCAGAAATTTTTGCTGCTCATACATTTTGACTTGTAAGGGCAGCAATTTTTATCGCCCTTGCATCTGAACCTATAAGGGTGGCAAATTTTACTACCCCTGCATCACCTCATTTTTTATGCATGGCATTTATTGCTGCACTCACCAAGTTGTTGGGGTCAATTTTTACCCCATATAATCTAGTTTTAAACCTCTTTTGTTTCATTCCTCCTCTCCTCCTCCTATCCTCTACCTCTGAATGATCCAACAAATGGGTTAAAGTGAATTTTTGGCGATTTGTGCATGCAGTGCGCGTGGTTCTCTAGGTAGGTTATGTTTTTTGCATTTGTTTTCTTTTTTATAATTTGTTTTTCTAAAAAGTTGGGGCTTTTAGTCTTATTTTTCCCTTGGGCCAGTTAGCCCACTTCCTTTTCTCTCCCTTATGTATCGGCCAACGCCATCCCTTCTTACCTACACACACTTGACTTCTTGGCTTCCTTACGCGGGCAGCAATTTCTGCCACCCACGCACCCACGTGCCCTTGAATTCCTAACTTTCCATGTAGGGGTGGTGAATTTTACCACCCATGTAGACTTTCCCTGCAGGGGTGGCAAATTTTGCCGCTTGTGCAGACTTTCCCTATAGGGGCGACAAAATTTGCTGCCCGTGTACTTTTCTTCTATTCAAATATGAAGGGGCGGCAAATTTTGCCACCCATACATGTTTGATCATTATTTATATAAGGGCCATGAATTTTTCCACCCATGTATCTCTCACCCAAATTTCTCTAACTCTAGAGGAATTTTCCCCTTTTTTGTCTTTTTCCTTTCCTCCCCTTTTTTCCTCAATTTCTATCCTAGCCCTATTAAGTGCCCTTCCTTGGTCATGATCACTTAATGTGTGAATTCTCCAATTTGCTCACTTTTCCCTAATTACATGATCATGACTACAGTAATTTCAAAATATTCTTGCTCGTCAGCACTTGTTCAACTGAGGCCAGTTTTGATGTCTGAAACTTCTCCCAAAAAGTCAAAGGCCATGAAGTACAAGTACCAAGGTGTCTTCTCGATCACTTTGATCACCTCTAATGTTGATGACATTAGAGATACAGAGATTGGCCACATGGATATGGCTGTGTTTGTGACTAGAACTAAGGCAATGAACTTGAGTTCCAAAATGAAGAGAATCATTGAAAGCAACATTCATTTGGTTGCCACATTTTTGGTGGCAGAACATCATACAGAGTTCATCCTCCAGTGCACCCAGTTTTATAACAAAGAGACTAGATTAGTCTCAGATGCCAATGGTAACATAATAATTCGAATGGATCCCAAATTTATTAACAAAGTATTCATGTGCCCTCCTGCTACTGAAGTGCTAAGGATTGACTTCATAGAAGCACAAAAGGAGTATGACAAGGACCCTGAGAGGGAAAAGAAAGTAATGAATAACAGGTGGCTAAAGGCCCCCAAAACTAATTTATCTAGGTGGCCATGGAACTTCCCAAGGAGTGATTTCATTGAATAATTTGGTGACTTGATCACCCTTCTCAGGAAAGTGTGAGGCCTCCCATCTTCCTCATAGTTCCACGAGTGGATGTACCCATTCATCAAGATCATCC
This sequence comes from Torreya grandis, assembly GCA_037957365.1. NCBI lineage: Eukaryota > Viridiplantae > Streptophyta > Pinopsida > Cupressales > Taxaceae > Torreya > Torreya grandis. Next base: position 64,692 of record JARHVA010009277.1, read on the forward strand.
TCCAAGGTAAGCAGGTCATCTTTTGGGGTGAACAGATCAACAATGCCCTTCATGAGAAACTAAGGTACAAAATTCTTCAAATTTCTATATGACTTCGTACCTTGTGTACATAGCTACCTCGATGCGAACCTTTCCAGGTTTGACAACTGAAGAGAATAAAAAGACCACCCCAGTCTACTCATATTAATCCTAGTTAACACTTCAAGGACCAATTTGCCATTTTAAAAGGGTAAATGACACTTTCTTTGCTATATTTTTATGCCTCTTTAACTCTCAGCTCGAACAGAAGAGAGTATCTGATGAGGCTTGGATGGTTGTCAATGACTATGGTTATATGTTCCTTCAATTTCCCACTTTCTATTATTTGTGTGTTGGCTTTTTCCAAGGCTATCCCTATATGCTCCCCAGGTTTCCTTCTGATAAGTTAGTTCTAATGGAGCTATGTAGGCACTTGGCTGTCATACATACTAGGTAGATGGAGCTAAAAAAGCTAGGTTTTAGGTTTCCAATTGAAATTGGTAGATACTCTATCTTGACAGTAGCCAAAGCTAAATCCATGGAAATAGAGATGCAGCTGGTCACTATGAAACAATTCAAGAGAAGGGACAAATTTGACTATAGGGGTGTTAAGGACATGATCAGATGAAAGACTCAATTCCATGAGCCTATGATCGAAGACATCTGGGTAAACTTGAGGACAGTTGAATAAATCAGGAGGATGGACTACAATAGGTTGACCCTAGAGCAAATCAAATATTTGGGGCTTACAGAGATTCCCCCCAATCTAGTCGATGATAGGAGCATTATCAATAGTAGGTACCTGGTCGAGAAAATTTTTGACTCCCCTCTTCCTCCAATTTAGTGGTCTCAAAAAGAGCTAACTTCTCTAAGGAAGAGATTTGAGCCAATATTGGCTAACACTAATGATTGGTTAGCAGCCAAAGGGATCATACTGAAAGAATTTATTACAGGATCAAAGGCTAAGTTTCAAGCAGAAATAAGGAAGAAGGTAGAAAATAGGACCAAGAACAAAGGTGATGTTCCTTCCCCATCTAGGCCTCACAAGCCTATAATCATCTTTGTTTCTAAAAAATCAAAGGTTACTGAAGAGCCAAAATCAGCGGCTAAGGGAGCTGCAGAACAAAGCTCCTAAGAATAGGTAACTCAACAAATGGAGATAGATGACAAGGTTTCAAAATAGCAAAGGGTTGAACCTCTACCTTCCCAAGAAGGGGCACAACCACTTAAAAACGTCTCTCCTTCTCCACCTCAGTCTCCTGGGGCATCTCCTTCACCTCTATTCCCTATCAATGTTCCTTCTTCTGGAACCACCTCCCCTTCTAGAGTTATATTTGGTGATCCTTAGGGTGATTCTAGAGATACTCTTCACTCCTCTGGATCTATTCCTAGTTTGGCATCTCCTTCTTTCAATCTAGGAGAAAATTCTACCTTTGATCAATCAAGGTCAGATAGGGTTTTTCTTGTTACTCCTACTACAACCATTGTTACTACTAGTAGTGCAAATGTTACCATGGTAACACCACCTGTGGGAGCTATTGCCACAGTAAGTACTTCTCTCCTACCTTGGATGTCAGTGTTCACACCTAAAAGAAAGAAGCTAGCCATCTCTGTAGATGACTTCAATTTTGGCAAGATAGTGTCGGTGAAAGCTAAGGCTCCTAAGAGGCCAAGGATCCTCTCAAAATTGTTTGAGAAAAAGTGGCATTAATTTCTAGAAATAGCTAAGCCTCCATAGGATGCAACCCTTGAGGGTTTTGACATGAGCAGCTATTCCATCTCTCACGTTAAACTTGGCAAAGTTACTCACAAAGGTGCGAAAAGTGATCTACAGTCTACAATGGACATCATGGTCCAGAAATTTGACAGAGAAAAGGAGATGAAAGACTATTATAAGGCCAAGACAGAGCAGTTGATGGCACTAATAAGGAAATTCGCTCTTCCCCCTGAAGCGGCAATTCTAGAGGCCTTCTCTATATATGACCCTATCCTTCAAAAGGCAAAGAAAACCTACTTGAAAGGGAAAGTGCTGGAGGATTACATTGAAAAGATGCATACTCAGGGAATTTCCTTACTTACAGAGGTTGTAAAAAATACAAACAAGATGAAGAAGGTGAGGGCAGATTTAGATGACCTTGTCTCTCTTATCTCTCAGGACATTGATAGTACAAAAAATATCTTAGCAAGTGGATGGAGATGAAGGATCTGAAGAAAAGCACCTTGATATCTATTGGCGTCATCTCCAGCAAAGATTCCTATGTTGAGATCAAGGAGTCATTGATATACAGGATACAGGTACTCAAGGAGTTGATTGAAGATCTCAAATCTTCCAAGGATGCTAGTGAGAAGAGAGACACAGGCCTGTTGAATAGATTGGAAGAACTACCTTGCGACCTCACATCCAGGGATAACCAATTTATCTTAGCCAAAAAAATGTTCCAAGGTTTCAAGGGTATGATTCAAAGAAATTTTGAAGAGAAAACCTTCTCAATGACTTCTGTGGATAACATTTTAGATACTCAGTTAACTCTGGATAATCTAAGATCCAGGTTAACTAGTCATGCTAAGGTAATCACAGCATTAAAGGATGCTTTAATTAGAGCCAGGGTCATCCTCAAGAACATAATTGTGCCAGACAATATAAGAATTTAGGCATCCATTGCTATGTACGATGCTCAACTGAAGAAGTCTAGTGGCAAGAACTGAAACTTTATCCCCTTCTTTCTTCTTTCCTTATGGACTTTTGTCATGAAAAAAGTGCATGCAATTTTGTAATGTGTAATTACATGTAAAAAATTTGGAAAAATATCTCAAAGTCAAAGATGAGTCATCTTTGACTAAGATATTTTTGTATTTTAATATTTTCTAATTTTGAGAGTTTCTCCCTATATATAGTGGAGACCTCTTTTGTAAGATGGATCTCTGATAATTGAGAGCAAAAACTCTTCTAAAATTGAAACATTTTTTAAGACTTTGTGCTCAACTTGTAAATCATATTTTGTTAAATGAATGAGAAGCAGGTTTATTTCAGACTTTGTGTTGATGTTATTTGTGTTATTTAGGAAATAGTTCTTATGTCCTATTTCCTAATAATTTCTTATTTGTTTGATTTAATAAGCAAAGTGGGTGTGTTGATATTATCTGAGGGCATTTCTAAAAGGTAGAAGATATACTTTGACCTACGTTTATCTTTGTGATCCTTTTATCCTTTGTAATTTTAGGTGAAGACTTTGCACTTCATTTCACTCTATGGTTGCACTTGTTCTTAATTGGTGAAGGAGACAATGAAATACTTTGTGCTTACATGTGTTTCTTTGTGAGCTTTGTTACTTCAGGTCATTTTCTACTCTACGTTGGATACCATTCTTGAAAGAAGAGGGATGTTGTTGGCCCACGACCAGGATTTCTCTCTCTTGTTCCTTGTACATCACCTCTAAAAAAAGAGAGGTGAAAGCTATTATACCACCCCAAGTATTATTTTATGCTTAATTATATATACATATCGCATATAAATATTCATATGGAACCTCCCCTTGATGAGAGGAGAGATTTACCTCATCTAGATCTGGTAAACCCACACTTTTTATGGTGTAAATCTCTCTATGATGTGGTTGATATACCCATTTTGTCATCAGTTAGTCGATGACAAAATATTCACCCAACAATATTCATACACTGGATTATGATGATGGCTCTTCTTTAGATGATCCTTTATTAGGTGGTCTTATATAGGCTCATGATGCTAAGATTATCCATTACATTTTTATTTATTTGAGTATTTTCAAGAATCTTCTCATGTTCAAACATTCATGGTTCTTGATTCTTGAATTTTTCCTCTTTATCATAGAGTAGCGATGGCACTAACACCTCTAGTTTCTAAGGATCCCTGTAAGACTATATTCATGGATCATGCTATGACCAGACCTTACCGTTTTGATAGGTTATTTGACTCACATTATTGGTTTACTCCTGAGGTTAATGTTGCCCTCTTTAGGCCTTCTATTGATCCTACCCTTCCCATAGTAGAACCTATGTCAGAAGCAATTACTATTTTTACTTGCACTATTATTGAGTCTACTCTTACTTCTTCCACTAGTGCTCCTTCTATTAATCCTAGTTCTATTCCTTCTCCATCACCACCTTATCTTGCTGATGGTTTATTTTATTTTCCTAAGATTATCCCTCTACCCATAAAATGGGCTGATGATTCATCTCTTTCTTCTTCTACACCTATTATACCTTCTCCCATAAGTGTTTTTCCTAGAAATACTCACAAGCGTATATATTACTTCCATGGGACATAAAATCACTCTTCTACCCATTGTCATATTTTGTGACAATATATTGATACCTTTCATCCTTATTCCCTATCAATAAACACTACCTTTCCTCGTCCATATATATATCTTGAATATATACCTATGTATGGTAACAGGTATTGTTTATGGCACCAATGTGGCATACATCACACTGATCATTGTTGTATCCTTTATTAACATCTTTAAGATGATCTTATAGTTATTATTGGACCTTCTACCATTTCACCCACAAATAATTCATTCAAGAAGGCTCCCATTCTCCCATAGCTACACCTCTTGTGGTCTCTTCACCACCTTCTGTCCCTCCACCTTTGGTTTCTTCTCCACCATGGACCCTCCTTCACACATGGATCCTTCTCCACTGGTGATTCCTACATCTCCCATAGATCCCATTTCCATGTGTTCAACCAACCATCCTTTGCCCAATTTCCCTCCTTAGCATGATCCAATGAGTAATCCTAATTTTTTATTAGAGGAGATTAGTAAAGAACTATTTTCCTAGTATTTAGCAAAGATCAATGAGACATTAGTAGCAGTTCATATTTAACTTCATAGAGATCTTTCTGATGTCTTGGATAATGTGTGTGGATAGATTTACTAGTATTTATGAGCACATGAATGGTGTTTTCTCATTATATTTAGATTAGATGTGTGCTCCTATCTTATTTCTATTTTTGATTATATCATTTGGCACTATGTCAAATTATTTCTTATCTTATATCATATTTATCCTTTTTGTTGTACTATAGTTAGCTTATGTTTTTGTTTTAAATTTCACATATAATTGTATTTTCCTTATCATTTTCCATTTATCATTGCATTCTTTTTCTTTAAACTTTTTTTAAAAACTCTTCCCTTGTATGTTCATGATTGTTTGCTTTCTTATCTCTATTTTTAATAGATAGTTATCATGGTGACTAGGTTTTATCTACCCTCTTCCATTTTATTACTATCTCTTATTATCATGTGATCAATTTACAAATAATCTTTCTCATTACTATTTCATTTCACCAATCCTCTTTTGGATCTCCCCTTTCCCTTCTTCCTTTTTCTGAAAACTAATCATATACATGGTTGAGACATGGAATCACATGCTTATTCATTGTCAATCCTAAGTGTCCTAGTCAGTCTTTTATCTTTGGTTACTTAGCTTCCTTTAGTATTAGCCTATAACTCATTCATGTGTATCACTATCTCTCTCATGATTGGTCATTCCAAATCTATAAGGAGGAGGAATCTTAAATAAAGTACTTCAAAAGAAATTTAAAATCCAATTCATTTAAACAAAAGGAAATGATATCAAAAGGCAATTATATAAAAAATCTTAAAATTCAAATCACAATAAAAGATGTGATTCAAAGCACATCTCCTTCTTCTAGTCAAAGCTCAAACACCACATTTGGCCTCAAAATAGAGCTAAGTCCTTTGGGGTGTGATAGGCTAGTATATTAGAAGAAGAGAATAAAAAAATATTTTAGTGCCATCTACTTTCTCATGTAAGTACCCAATCTTCATAGTAGATCGATGATTCTATAAGGGGTCCTAAGGAGTGGGAAACACTTCATGGGGAAAAATTCCATTTTAATTTTCCTTGTACCAATATACCTTAATGATTTTATATTATTAGCACACTTATCTACATAAAAATCTTTGTGTCTATAGGGAATAGGTTTATTTTGCACGTAGATGACCACTAGTCACTTAGTGTCTTCTCATATCCTTAGTATGCCTCTTACCTCCTAAGGTTTTTTCATAAGACACCTAAGTTTTGATTATTACATTCCATTTTCCTTTCCCTTTACTTCATATTTATTCTTGGGAAATATTATTTTGCTTACTGATCACTCCCCATGGGATTTCATTTGTGAGTTACTTTGTAAGACCACAAATAGGACCCAACATCCCTCATAAATTACTACCTTATCCATCCTATTACCCACATTCTTGATTTACCATTACTTTTCCTTTAACTTACCAATATTAATTTGGTACCCCTTGGGTTTTTCTTTTGTGAGTTGAAGTGTAAGACCATGGATAGGACCCAACCCTCCTCACAAAATTTTTGAATAAACAAGTCACCATCCAAATTACATGTGTCAAATAAGAGATAAGATTCAACTAATTATTAGGTGACACATCATTTAAATACTTCCCATCTTGATATTTAGTATGATTTATGCTTACTTCATTTTTCTTTTACCTTGTATTTTCTTATTTTCTAAGTGCATGTAAAATTACAACCATTCTTAAATTTCTCATACTTCCCATGTTGAATTAGTATGATAAATTTAAGACCAAGTTTTTGAAATTTTTTTTTATTATTTTGTACTTCCCATAATGAAATAGTATAATCGATTGACTTAATTTTTATTACCATTTATGTATATCTTCCATTTTATTACATTATTTGTCATACTTCCCAACTTGATATTTAGTATGATTTTACTTATTTTAATTTGGTGAAAAAATATTTTACATTGGTTTAAAAATAAATCCCCCTTTACCATCTTGTTTTCCATTTTATTGGATATTTATACATAGTCACTTTTTTTTATTACACATTTCCTAACTTGAACTAGTGTGTAGTGCATTTTTGATTGATTATATTTTTCTAAGTCCTTTTTGCCTATTTATTTTTAACCGTGCATGTGTTTTTCATAATGATAAAAAAGAAATCACATCACATATATCTCCTATAGTAGATACAATAAATCCAAATACATGTGCTAGAAATAAATATATCCAAAGCATCCATATACATAACCAACATAATGACAAGAACAACCATCATAAAGATAACATACACAACTAACACCAATAAGCCAAAATAATATATATATATATATATGTATATGTATATATATGTATATATATGTATATATATGTATATATATATATATGTATATATATATATGTATATATATATATGTATATATATGTACATATATATATATACATATATATATATATATACATATATATATACATATATATATATATACATATATATGTATACATATATATATGTATATATATATATATATATATATATATATCAAGAGTTTGATACAACATATACCATCATATACAATGCTCTAGTTCTAGGGCTAAGCTCTGTTGGGTGAATATTTTGTTATCAAGCAACCAATGGCAAAATGGGTATATCAACCATAGTACAAGGAGATTTATATGAGAAAAGTGTGGGTTTACCACATCATAGTGAGATAAATCTCTCCTCTCATTAAGGGGAGGTTCCCTATACTAATATATATATATATATATATATATATATATATATATATATATATATATAAGAATTGAAAATAGACTCAGGGGTGAGATTACACCATCCATCTCTCTTTTTTCAGAGATGATGTTTACAAGGCAAAAGAGAAATCCTGGTTGATGAATAAAAGCATTTTGCTTCTTTCAGAAATGATGTTCAGTAAATAATAGGAATTCTTCTCGAGTAGTAACTAGATCTAAGAGAAACTCATGAAAGCACAAGTTTTTCGTTGCTCCCTTTTTTGATTTGAAACATATGTAACAATAGAGTGAAGTGTAGCTCAAAGTCTTCACCTAAAACTGCAACAGATTATAAGATCACAAAGGATAAAAGTAGTTCAAAGTCTTTCTAATATCCTTTAGAATGTCTTTAGATAATTTCCACACACACTTTTCTTATTTAATCAAATATATGAGAAATTATTAGGAAAAAGAACTTAAGAATGATCTCTTAAGTAACACAAATTATTCCAACACAAAGTCTGAAAGTAATCTACTTCTCATTCATTCAAGAAAATATGATTTAAAAGCTGAGATCAAAGTCTCAGGAAGCATCTCAATTTTGGTAGAGTTTTTTCTCTCAATTATCAAAAGATCCCCCTTTTACAAAAGATGCTCCCTCTATATATATAGGGAAAAGCCTTCAAAATTGAAAAAAGACTTAAATATTAAAACCTAGTCAAAGATGAGTCTTCGTTTACTTTGGAACTTTTCTAGATTTTTACATGTAATTACATATAACAAAAGTACATGTGAAAATGTCCCAAGTCAATTACAAAGTCCATGAGAAAAATAGAGAAGAAAGCATAGAAGAATAGTTCAATTTTTGTCGCCAACCTTCTTTAGATGAGCATTGTACATAGTGATAGCCACCTAAATCCTGATACTGTTTAACGCAATAGTATTTTTGAAGACCACCTTAGCTCTGACTATGGTGTCTCTCATTTTATTATGATTGATTTGGCGTGACTAGTTAACCTAGTTCTTAGATTATCCAGAGTTAACTAAGTATCTAAAATATCATCCACAGAATCTATTGAGAATGCTTTCTCCTCGAATTCCTTTTAGATCATACCTTCAAACTCTTGAATCATTTCCTCTACTGAAATGAAATATTTGTCTCGAGAGGTAAGTCTGTAAGGCAACTCCTCCAATTTTTGTAAAATACTAATGTCGCTCTGTTCACTGGCATCCTTGGAATATTAGAGGTCACTGATCAATTCCTTAAGTACCTGGATCCTATATATCAGTGATTCTTTAGTTTCAATATAAGAATCTCTATCGGCAATGATGCCGATTGATACTAGGGTACATATTTTTAGCTCCTTCATTTTTGTCCATCTACTAATATATTTATCTATGCTTTCAATATCCTGAGGAATGATATTGATAATATCATCTAATTTTGTTCTTACTTTCCTCATTTTACCCATCTTCTCATACAACTCTGTGAACAAGGAAAGCCCCTATGCATGCATCTTATCTAAGTAGTCTTCAAGTACCTTTCCCTTTAGATAAGTTTTTTCTAGTTTTTGAATCATAGGATCATCTATAGAGAAAGCCTCTGGAGTTACCACTTTTGGGGTAAAAGTGAATCTCCTTATCACTGCGGTCAATTATTCCACCATTGCTTTATAATGATCTTTCATTTCTCATTTTATGTCAAATTTTTGAACCAAAATATCCATCATAGATTGTAAATCACTCTTAGCGCCCTTGTGAGTTATCTTCCCTAACTCAACCTGAGAGATAGAGTAGTTGCTCATATCAAAATTTTCAAGAGTCGCATCTTGTGGAGGTTTAGCTATTTTCATAAATTTGTGCCCCTTGTCTCCAATCATCTTTGAAAGGATATTTGGCTTCTTGGGGGTATTATCTTTCACTGGCACTATTTTACCAATGTCAAAGTCATCTGGAGAGATGGCTTGTTTTTTTATCTTGGGTGTAAAAGTTGACAACTAAAGTGGGAGAGTAGAAGCACTTACATTACCAATAGTCCCAATAGTTGGCATCACTAGGGTAACACCTGCACTGTTGGTGGGAAAAATGGGTGTAGTGGGTGTTGTATCAGTTAAAACCACACCTATTGATGAATGGTCAAAGGTAGAACTATCTCTAATGTTAAAAGAAGGAGATGGAAAACTAGGGATGGATCTTGATGAATGAAGAACATCTCCAAAGTTGCCTTGAGGATCACCAAAAATAATTTTAAAAGGAGAGGTGGCTCGAAAAGAGGGAATACTGATTAGAGAAAAAGGTGAAGGAGTTACACCAAGTGAGTGGGGTAGAGAAGAAGAAATTCCTATGTTTGGCTGCACACCCTCTTGCAGAGATAGAGTTTTTGTTCTTTATTGACCTGAAGGCCTATCATCTATTTCCATCTGCCCTACTGCTAGTTGTTTGATGCTTTGCTTCTCAACCTTTATATCTATTGTCTCTGGATCTTTCTTAGGAACTTTTGACTTCTTTGTATAAAAATGATCCAAGGCTTATGGGGCCTAGAAGGAGAAAGAACATCACTTTTATTCTTCATTTTATTTTTCGCTCTCCTCCTTAACTCTTATTAAAATTTGGCCTATGATCCTGTGATGAACTCTTTTAAGGTGATTCCCTTATTTTCTAACCAATCATTGGTGTTTGCTAATATTGGTTTCAATCTCATCCTTAAGGAGGTCAACTACTTCTGAGACCATTAGATCAAGAGAAGAGGAGTGTTGGTGACTTGTTTAGCATGATATCTACAATTGACCAGATCTCTATCATCTACTAGATTTGTAGGGATATCAGTGAGCCCCAAATATTCTATTTATTCAAGAGTCTGATGTAGTCCATCTTCTTGATATCTTCTACTATCTTCAAATTGATCTAGATGTCTTCAATCATGGGTTCATGGACCTAGGTATTCATCCTAATCATGTCTTTGACACCTCTGTAATCAAACTTAGGTCTCCTTTTGAACTGCTTCATGGTCACAAATTACATTTTGGTCTTTATTACCCTAGATTTTATCGTGGTCAATACTAAGAATCTACCAATTTCAATTAGGAACCTAAAACTAGGTTTCTTGAGTTCCATCTACTTATTATGTATGACAATAATCTATCTACGTAGCTCCATCATGACCAATTTATCTGAGAGAAATCTTGGGGGCATATAGGGATAACCTTGGAAAAAGCCAACCTATAGATAGAAAAAAGAAGAGAACTATAAGAACATACATCTAAAGTCATTCACAATGGTCCAAGCTTCATTTGACACTCTTTTTTCTAATTAGGGGTCGAACAGACACAAAAATACCATGAATAAACCATCATTTACCCTCCTAAAATGATGGATTGAACCATTCAATGTCAACTAGGGGTAATATTGATATACCAGGGTGGTTTTCCTATCTCCCTCTGATGTCAAACCTGGAAAGGTTCTCATTAAATCTGCAATGTATACTAGGTATGAAGTCATGTAGAACTTCGAGGTAGTAGACACCTTTGTCAATTACTCATGTAGAGCATTGCTAATTTGTTCCCCCTAGAAGATGACTTATTTTCCCTAGAGGATTATTTTAATGAAGGGATACATCCATTCATGAAATTGAGAGGAAAAGGGTAAACCTCGTACTCTAATGAGAAGAGTAATCAAGTCACCAACATCTTCAATAAAATCACTCCTTGGAAAGTTTCATGGCCATCTGGACAAGTTTGCTCTAGGAGTTTTGAGCCATCTATTATTGATCACCTTCTTTTCATTCTTGAGATCTTTATCATATTCCTTTTGTGTTTCAATGAAGTTGATCTTCAACACTTTAGTAGCAGGAGGGCATATGAACACTTTGTTGATGAACTCAGGGTCTAGTCAAATTACTATGTTGCCACTAGCATCTACCACAGCCTTGGTATCTTTGTTGTAGAATTGGATGCACTAGAGAACAAACTCTGTGTGATGAGTTGCCATAGGAAAAGAGGAGACTAGATGAATATTTCTCTCAATTATCCTCTTCATTTTAGAGCTAGGATTGTTTTCTTTGGTTCTCTCTATGAACTCGGCCATATCTACATGCCCAATCTCTGTATCCCTAATTTTATCAACATTAGAAGTAATTAAGGTGATTGGAAAAACACCTTGATACTAGTACTTCATCATCTTCAACTTATTTAGAGAAACCTCAATCACTGGGATGATCCTTTGTCAAAAGTAGATTGATGAAGAAGGATCTTGAAGAGAAACTATGATAAGAATCATGATCACGCAATTAGGGAAAATATTGGCAATTTGGATAAATTGCACATTGGATGATCATGATCAGGGAAATGTGCTTGAAAAGGCTAACATGTGAGTAGATCAGAATGTGAAAGGGATGTGGGCTCATAAAATAATAAAAATAAAAATTTCCAAGAGTTAGTAAAAATGGAGGGAAGGTCTGGATGGGCAGCAAAAATTGCCGCCCTTACATGTTGAGGATTGTCATTTGTGTATAGGTGGCAAAAATTGCCACCTGTGCACATCAGGGTAGAAATTTTGCATCGGTGGAGAAACTAACCACCTATGCACATGGTTTGAGTGTTGAGATGTGCAAGGGTGGTAAAATTCACCACCTTTACACATAGTTGGAAATTTTTTGCGTAAGGGTGGCAAAAATCACCACCCTTGCACGAGTCAGCAAAGGAAGAATTGTGAGGGTGGCAAAAATCACTGTCTTTACATGGGGAAGGATAAAGGGTAGTATTGGCAATCAAAATTTCCACCCTTACATGGAAAGGGTGGAGAATGTGTAAGGGTGGTAATTTTCACCACCATTACATGGGAAGAGTGGCTGATGGGTGCAAAGGAAAGAGGGTTGAGGCACGGGAAAAAGGAGGAAAGGGAAAGAAAAAAAAAACAACCAAGATCAAGAAGGAAAAGAGGGAAAACAATATGGAGAAGAGAAAAAAAGCAAAAAATAAAAAAAGAAGAATAGAAATGCAAAACCCTACCTGATGATCATGAAATAATGCTAAGATCTAAGGAAACTTGATTTCACTCACTTGCTTGATCATCCAGACACAGGGAGGAGGAGAAACAAAGAAGAATAAAAAAATAATGAGGCAAAAAGGGATTAAATAGGGTGAAAATCATCCCAAACCACTCAGTGCGTGTGACCATAAATGTCATGCATGGAAATCGAGATTATGCAGGGGTGGCAAATTTTGCCACCTTTACATGTGAGGTTAAAAATGGATGCAGGGGTAGCAAATTTTTCAACTCCTATATGAAACAAACAGAGAAATGTAAGGGCAATGATTTTTTCCACTCCTACATGAAGGATGCAAGGGCGGCAAAAATCACCACCTTTCCATGGAAACTAGAAAACCACATGTAGGGGTAGTAAAATTTACCACCCTTACATGCAAAATCAAGAAAACACCTAACTAAAAAAGAGGGAAAATTTGTCATCTAATTGCATCAAGATCGTAATGATTTTCACATTTTTTGGGAAACTGTAACAAGGGAATGTCACAAACTTTTAATGATGCTTGTTGAGCAAACATGAGATCAAGAATAACTTGCCTAGAAAGATGAACTTAGAGTGAAAGACATGAAACAAACAAGTTTCATGGGGGTTGTTCCAAAAATAAGTGTAGCTAATTTTGAGAACAACAGCTGGCTCCTATTGGGGAACTTCCATTGATCAAACAGATTGACGGCAGTAAAGACTAGTCTCTAAGTGCCTTCATCTAAGCCATTGGGCTATGAAGTCAAGCCAAGAAAGAAAAAGACATGAAAAACCAAAATAAAATAAATAAACACAAAAACTATACAAATGTACAAGTGAACTCATCTAATACATCAAGGATTGAAGTGTTTCAGATGTTGCCCACTGTGAGGCAATGAGAATGGCACTCCATCTTGATACTCCAGCAAAAATCTATTTTCAACATAGACTTGATGAATGGTAAACAAATCTCTCCACAAAGAATCAAATTTGATGTGCATTCCTTTTGGTTCTCTCCTCTTGTCCCACAACAAGACTTGATCTCCAATCTAAAAATCATGCATCCTTACCCTCATGTCGAAGAGTTTATTCACCTAATTTTGGTGTGCAGTAATCTAGTCTACCACCATGGTTTGTTGCTCATCTAATTTAGCTAGGCACATGATCCTTTTATCAATAGAATTTTTGAAGGTTGAATCTTCGATTACCTTTGCCAACCTCAGCACTGGTAGTTCCAAGGTGATTAGTATCTGTAAATTCAAACCATATAAAATTTGGAATGGTGACATGCTTATTGCCCTCTTGGGTGTAATCTTATCTGCCCACAAAGTGTCAAACAATGCTTTATGCTAAGTCCTCTGATTATCATCTACTAGTTTCTTGATAATAGTAACTAGATTCTTGTTGCTCGATTCTGCTTGGCCATTTCTTTTTGAAAAATAATCAGAAGTGTGGGAGAGGGTAATTCCATAATAAAAAAAGAATTGGGTAATCTCATGGGAAGAGAAATAGGCTACATTGTCTGTTACAATCTTAGTTGAAACCCCAAACTGGGAAAGAATATTTTCCTTAAGAAAATTACATACCACTTCTGAAGTAGCATGCTTGGTTGGAATGGCTTCCACCCATTTGGTAAAATAGTCAGTCGTGGTGAGAACATAGTCATGTCTAGCACTTGAGGATGGGTTCACTGTGTCAATGAAATCAATACCCCATTGTTGAAAAGGTTATTTGATTACCACTGGCTTGAGGGATAGCGTAGCTAATTTAGGTTTCTTCATAGACTTTTGACATAATTCACACCTATGTACCCATTTATAAGCATCTTGAAATAGCGTAGGCCAATAGTATTTCACTCGTACAATCTTATGGGCTATCACTGGTGCTAAAAAATGTCCTCTACAAGCCAAACTATGGAAAGACTCTCAAATTTTACCTTGTTGCACCTTATCAACATAGTGAAGAAATACCCTATCAAGGCTTCTCTTATACAAGCCATTATCCCACAAGACATAGTTAGTAGCCTGTAACTTAACATTCCTTTTTTCTTTATTGGATAGATAAGTAGGACACTCACCATAGGTAAGAAAATGAGTGATATTGGAATACCACTCATCAGTAGTAGCAATGAAGAGAACTGTAGGCACGTCTTCAACCTTTGTTTCTTCCTTTTCTATTTTCTTGGGGATATTATCAATAATCAACTGGCAAAGCCCCTTTCCCCACACAAGCTTGGTAGTTTGATATCAAGATCAAACTCCTAAATTTTAGCAATATAATTGCCCCTTTTTGTACCAAACTCCTGTTGAGTTAGAATGGACTTCACCATTGTGTCAGGCACCAAAACCATAGTATGTGAATTCAGGATATAAATTATGAAAAGCTTTACCACCTTAACCACAGTGTAAGCATGTTTCTCCATATTTGAATATTTTAATTCATGAGTTTTGAGAGGACAATACATAAATGATATGGGAGATTCCACACTTTCTTTGTTTTGCTGAACCAAAATAGTCAAAAGTGTATTCTTTAAAAGCATAGTTATATATTATGAAGTCTTTGGTGTAATCTGACAAACTAGAATTAGTGCATGGGCAATTACTATTTTGATGTCTTCAAATGCTGACTTGCCTTCTGTAGTCCATCAAAAAGTGGCTTTTCCCTTCATTATGTACATAATGTGACGAGTCTTCTCTATAAATGCCAGAATGAATCTTTGTAAAAAAATCACCTTTCCAAAGAAAAATGAATTGTAGTCTTTCTAGAAGGGAGAGCAAGACTTTGGATAGATTTGACTCTTTTTGAGTCAATTTTTGTACCTTCTCAAGATATACTGTGACTGAGAAGTTTACCTTCTGTAACCCCAAAAATTGACTTCTTGGGATTAAGAGAAATACCATTTTGCCGACAACATTCCAACACTTGTTATAGATGATGCAGATGATCAGGATGATGTTTGGAAAAAATGGTCAAGTCATCTAGATATACCATAATAAACTTTCCCATTTCATCTCTAAAAGAAAAATCCATTTCTCTTTAGAAGGTAATGCCCGAATTGATCAAACCAAAACGCATTCGGCAATATGCAAAAGTGCCCCAAGGTGTAGTGAAAGCAATCTTATGTTGATCTGCTTCATTGTCTTCTATTTGATTGTACCTAGAAAAACCATTTAACATTGATAACATTTCTGAACCTATCACTATTTGCAAAACTTGGTCCATGATGGGCAAAAGGTAGTTATCTTTTAAACAAGATTGATTCAGGTTTCTAAAATTAACACAGATACAAATTTCTCCATTCTTTTTTCTTACTAGAACTATGTTAGCAATCCAAGTGGAATGATGGGTTGAAAAAATAATTCTTGCATTCAACATTTTCAAAATCTCAAAAAAGATAGTACCTGATATTTTGGGATTATATTGCCTTTGTTTTTGCTTGTAAGGCAATGGCCCAACATTAAGAGTAATTTCATGCTAGATTTACTCAGTTTTGAGAGATTTCAAATCATCATAAGAATATGCCAAAACATCAATGTAATGGTAAATAAGAGCAATGAATTTGAGCTTTTCATCAGAAGTGCAATAATTTCCAATGTTGACTATTTTGGGATTCTCTTCCGTACTCAAATTTATTTGATCAAACTCCTTGGAGGAACCTGAATCCACCTGTCATTGCTTGACATATCTATCTTTCTTATCAAATAATTTCTGAAGAGAAACTAAACCTTTTGGAATTTATTTCCCTTTAGTTGAAGGAACTCTTCACCAGTTTGAGAATTTACTTTGGGAACTGATTCCCATGGTGGAGATTCACTTCCTTCAAAATAAAGATCTTCAAAGCTATCCATCTTTTCCAAAAAAGCAAAGATTTGATTGTCATTGTTAAACACCTATCAATGACTGGCATTATTAGGTACACTTGGCCAAAAGACCAACTCAATAGTGTACTTGTCACCTTTAAAATCCTTATGGGGAACCATGAGGGTTGTAGAGATAGCTAATAAATCTACACAGTCATTGCATTGTCTCGGCACAACAAAAAAATTAGAAGCATCAAAACTTTCAATACAATCCCATACAAGATTGTAATAATGTCACAATCTTTCATTTTTTATTTGGTATAGATTCCTTACCTGACAAACTACCAGTTCAACATCTCTAAGGGCGTGAAGAACCTTAATACCTTTAGCATGAGCAACTTTCAATCCAAGAAGCAAAGACTCATACTCAGCAGTGTTATTGGTCTTATTGAATTGTAGCTTATATGAATAGGGAAAGTTTTCTCCTTGAGGGGAGATCAAAATAATTTTGGCTCCAAAACTGGTAGAAGAGAAACTACCATCATATTATAAAATCTAAACATTATCAGAATTTGATCCTTTCAAAAACTTCTCTTCGTTATTTAGGGAAGACTTTTGGTTGTCTAAACTTTGCTTTGATGATTTTTCTAACTTTGCATCTGAATTTCCTAAATTGTCACTAAAAGGACATTCACCTGATGATATGGGAACATCTTTAATAGTCAAGAAATAATTACCCATTCTTGATGATTTGAATAAAATTTATGCTTTGGGATCAGATGTTTGGGTGACTATATATTTTGACTCTTTTTCAAGAAGCAATTTCTTCATAACACCATTAACAGCTATCCTTGCTTTAGATAGGTCCATATTCAATTCGCTACCTATGTCTTTGCTAAAATTATGCTCGATTAGAATGCCATAAGAGGCTAGAACATTAGCCACCAGAACCATCATTTTGATCCTCTTCTCTGGAAAAGCTGCAAATGCAAATTGGGCATCTTTGATTTGGCCCAGGAGTGGGACTTGCTTGTTTTCCATGGATAAACATCTCCTAAAAGTCTTAGTTAAAGTATGACCAAGATAATTTGTTCCTTGGCTGGCATAACGTTATTAAAAGCTCTAGTGTCTATTATGTAATTACTCAATTTATGACCATTTATCAATAGGGAAACATAAAAAGGTTCTATTTTCCTAGGGGCGACAAGAGGAGTAGCGACAAGATTATTCTAGGTGGATATGTTCTTGGAGGAATCATGAGTCACCTTTGGAAAATCTTGTCCTATAGGGGCAGTTTTACTTTTTATGTATTCGGCCAGCCTATCAAACTATTTAGGATTGGCTCACAAGTACTCAATCTCGGTCATTTGAATCTTGGTCTTTTTAGCATGATAAATTATGTCAAATAATTGAAATGAGCTTGAGATAGAGGGAGGAAGTCCATCATCCTAATATTTATTAACTGTGGCACTAGTTTGAGAGATAGAAATAGAAGGTATATGACAGTTTGAGGTACTTACTTTCTTATTAGTCACTGGGTCCTTTGATTCGAAAGGTAGTGAAGTGCCTTGTTTAGTGATTGAAACTAATGGTTGAGGTTCTTCTCCTATTTTTTATTTATCAACTTGTTGAGCTGAAAAGTTTTAAGAACTAGTAAAAATGGCATAAGATCCATCAAACACTTCTCCCTTGCTTTTAGCTCATCCTGATAATCTATAAAACTAATGTTGGAGTCATTAGCTAATTCTTCTTCTTGTTTTATAAAGATATTAGTGTCATCTTCTTGGTCCAACTTAGGTTGGAATGAGAAATCATATTTAGCTTCAAGGTAACCAACAGCTAAATTAGCAAGTGTTGCTTTAATGGTAAGCTTCTCATGTGGGGCAGGCAGACAATTTGGTTATCCTTGGTTTTTGGTAGCATTGCCTTGATATGACTAATTGGGAAATGTCCTTCTTGGCATATCCTAATAAGGAGGAGTAGACATACCTTGGTCCATTTATCCTTTTAAGGCTAGCAGTACATTTATCAACTTTTACACCATAAGATCTGTGGTGCTCATGGAAGAACTTTTAGCAGATGATGAAAATTTATTTTTATTAGAATATTTTTTGATCTTACCTACCAGGATAAGATCATCTTCCACATTAGTAGCCAAATCTTGGGATATAAAAAGATCCATAGGACCAGCCTGCCTCAATAGAAAACTTACTTCAGGAAGTTGAGAGTTGATGAAAAAGCACTTGAAATTCTCTGATGATGGCTGAGTGATCATAGGAATTTAGTTCCTCAGCTTATTGAATTTAGAAATGAAGTCTCACATGGGCTCATGAGGTTCCTTATTCATTTGTGTAAGCTGAGCCAACAAGGCATGTGCATCTTTAGTGAGTTTAAACCTGGCCTCAAACTTAGCCTTGAGCGTATTCCAATTAGTTATAGTTTGAGCTTGAAGGTGGTAAACCAGTCAGTAGCAGTGCCTTGCAAAGTTTCTACAAATAGTCTCACCGCTATATCTTCATATTCCATGCCTATCACACCACATGCTATGGAGAAGGCAAAAATATACTCATCAAGATGAACCTTCCCATCACCATAGAATTTGGGGAAATTTTTTCTTGAACTATGAGGTAGTTCATGTAAAGGTGGGGCTAGATTGAGAGGACCAAAGGAGTTGCCCCAAGGGCCTTGGACTGCCATGATATGTCAATTAAATGGTGGGATAACAAATCTTGGTGGGGTAAGTATAGACAAAACCCTACTAATATTGAGGCTAAAATCTTCACTTGGTATGGGAGATCTGACTCCGATAGGAGGGAAACTCTTGGTTTGCTGAAGGCGAAATGGTGGAGGAGAAATCTCAAAATTAGTTCAACGCACCAACTCAAATATAGGATCAATAATGCCTTGAGCTCTCTAACTTCACATGTACGGTGGATCTGTCAGAGTGTAAAATGAAAAAGGACTGGAAATGCTTCGAGTTGAAGCTTGAAGTTTCAAAGTGTGTGTTCGTATCCCTAGTGAAGTTACCAAAAGCCATTGGGTGAATATTTTGTCATCAAGCAACTAATGGAAAAATGGGTATATCAACCATAGTATAAGAAGATTTATATGGAAAAAGTGTGGGTTTACCACATCATAGTGAGATAAATCTCTCCTCTCATCAAGGGGAGGTTCCCTATACTAAAATACTTTTGTATGTATATATATATATATATATGTATATATATACATATATGTATATATATATATATGTATATATATGTATGTATGTATATATATATATATATATATATGAACTAAAAATAGACAGGGGTGAGATTACACCATCCATCTCTCTTTTTTTAGAGATGATGTTTACAAGGCAAAAGAGTAATCTTGGTTGATAACTGAAAGCATTCCTCTTCTTTTAGAAATGTTGTTCAATAAATAGTAAGAATTCTTCTCAGGTAGTAAATAGATCTACGAGAAACTCATGAAAGCACAAAGTCTTTTGTTGCTCCCTTTACTAATTTGAAACATACGTAATAGTAGAGTGAAGTGCAGCTCAAATTCTTCACCTAAAACTACAATAGATTATAAGATCACAAAGGATAAAAGAAGTTTAAAGTCTTTCTAGTAACCTTCAGAATGTCTTCAGATAATTTCCACACACTTTGCTTATTTAATCAAATAGATGAGAGATTATTAGGAAAAAGAACATAAGAATGATCCCCTAAGTAACACAAATTATTCCAACACAAAGTCTAAAAGTAACCTGTTTCTCATTCACTCAAAAAAATATGATTTAGAAGCGAAGATCAAAGTCTCAGGAAACATCTCAATTTTAGCAGAGTTTTTGCTCTCAATTATCAAAAGATCCCCCTTTTACAAAAGAGGCTCCATCTATATATATAGGGAAAAGCCTTCAAAATTGAAAAAAGACTTAAATATTAAAACCTAGTCAAAGATGACTCTCTGTTGACTTTGGGACTTTTTCATATTTTTACATGTAATTACACATAAAAAAAGTACACGTGAAAATGTCTCAAGTCAATTATAAAGTGCATGAGAAAAATGGAGAAGAAAGTGTAGAAGAACATTTCAATTTTTGTCACTAGCCTTATTTAGATGAGCATATTACATAGTGATAGCCACCTAAATCCTGATACTATCTAGTGCAATAGTATTTTTGAAGACCACCTTAGCTCTGACTGTGGCATCTCTCACTATTGTGATTGATTTGGTGTGACTAGTTAACATGATTCTCAGATTCTCCAAAGTTAACTGATTATCTAAGATATTTTCCATTAAAGCCATTGAGAATTATTTCTCCTTAAATTCCTTTTGGATCATATCTTCAAAGTCCTAAATCATTTCTTCTACTGAATTGAATTGATTGTCTTAAGAGGTAAGTCTGTAAGGCAAATCCTCCAATTTGTGCAAAATACTGATGTCACTTTGTTCACTGGCATCCTTGGAAGATTCAAGGTCATTAATCAATTCCTTAAGTACCCAGATCCTATATATCAGTGATTCTTTAGTTTCAATATAAGAATCTCTATCATTAGTGATGCTAATTAATACTAGAGTACATATTTTTAGCTCCTTCATTTCTATCCATCTGCTAAGATATTTATCTGTGATTTCAATATCCTAAAAAATGATATTGATAAGATCATCTAATTATGTTCTTACTTTCCTCATTTTCCCTATCTTCTCAGACAACTCTGTGAACAAGGAAATCCATTATACATGCATCTTATCCAAGTAGTTTTCAAGTACCTTTACCTTAAGATAAGTCTTTTCTACTTTCTAAATCACAAGATCATCTATAGAAAAAGCCTCTAGAGTTACCACTTTTGGGGAAAAAGTGAATATCCTTATCACTGTGGTCAATTGTTCCACCATTACTTTATAATGATCTATCATTTCTCTTTCTCTATCAAATTTATGAACCATAATATCCATCATAGATTGCAAATCACTCTTAGCGCCCTCATGAGTTATCTTTCCTAACTCAACTTGAGAGATAGAGTAGCTGCTCATGTCAAAATTTTCAAGAGTCACATCCTATGGGGGTTTGGCTATTTCTAGAAATTTGTACCCCTTACCTCCAATCATCTTTGAAAGAATCTTTGGCTTCTTGGGGGTCTTAGCTTTCACTTGCACTATTTTATCAAAGTCAAAGTCATTTGGAGAGATGGCTTAATTTTTCCTCTTGGGTGTAAAAGTTGACAACCAAGGTGGGAGAGCAGAAGCACTTACATTAGAAATAGTCCCTATAGTTGGCATCACTAGGGTAGCACTTGCACTGCTAGTAAAAACAATGGGCATAGTGGGGATAGTGTCAGTTAAAACCACACCTACTGATGAATAGTCGAAGGTAGAACTATCTCTGATGTTAAAAGAAGGAGATGACAAATTGGGGATGGATCCTAATGAACAAAGAACATCTCTAGAAGCACCTTAAGGATCACCAAAAATAATTTTAGGAAAGGCAGCTCCAGAAGAGGGAATACTAATTAGAGAAATAGGTGAAGGAGTTGCACTAGGTGAGTGGGGCAGAGAACAAGAAATTCCTATGTCTAGTTGTGCATACTCTTGTGGAGATAGAGTTTATATTCTCTATTAACCTAAAGTCCTATCATCTATTTCCATCTACCTTGTTGTTGGTTCTTCAGTGCTTTGGTTCTTAACCTCCATATCTATTGTCTTTAGCTCTTTCTCAAGAACATTTGAATTCTTTGATAAAAAAATGATCTTAGGCTTATGGGGCCTAGAAGGAGAAGGAACATCACTTTTATTCTTCATTCTATTTTTACTCTCCTCCTTATCTCTACTTGAAACTTAGCCTCTGATCTCATGATGAACTCTTTTAAGGTGATTCCCTTATTTTCTAACCAATCATTAGTGTTTCCCAATATTGGTTCGAATCTCATCCTTAAGGAGGTCAACTCTTTTTGAGACCGTTGGATTGGGGGAAGAGGAACATTGGCGACTTGTTCAGCATGATATCTACTATTGACCAAATCTTCATCATCTACTAGATTTCTAGGGATATCAGCGAGCCCTAGATATTTTATTTGTTTAAGTAATAGTCTGTTGTAGTCCATCTTCATGATATTTTCTGTTGTCCTCAAATCGATCCAAACGTCTTTGATCATGGGTTCATAGAACTGGGTCTTCCTCTTGATCATGTCTTTGACACCTCTATAATCAAAATTGGATCTCCTTTTTAACTTCTTCATAGTCACAAGTTGCATTTTGGTCTCCATTTCCCTAACTTTTATCACGGTCAATATCAAGAATCTACCAATTTCAATTGGGAACCTAAAACTAGGTTTCTTGAGTTCTATATGTTTATTGTGTACGACAATAATCTGTCTACATATCTCCATTAGGACCAATTTATCTGAGAGAAATCTTGGGAGCATATAGGGATAACCTTGGAAAAATCCAACCCACAAATAGCAAAAAAAAGGGAACTATAAGAATATACAATCGAAGTCATTCATAACAGTCCAAGCTTCATCCGACACTCTTTTCTATTCTAATTGGGGGTCAAAGAGACATAAAAATACCATGAATAAAGCATCATTTACGCTCTTGAAATGATGGATTGAACCCTTCAATGTCAACTGGGGGTAATATTGATATACCAGGGTGGTTTTCATGTCTCCCTCTAATGTCAAACCTAGAAAGGTTCTCATTGAAGCTGTAATGTATACCACGTATGAAGTCATGTAGAACTTCGAGGTAGTAGACACCTTTGTCAATTGCTCATGTAGAGCATTGGTAATTTTTTCCCTCCCTAAAAGATGACTTGTTTGCCCTGGAGGATTATTTTAATGAAGAGATACATCCATTCATGAAATTGAGAGGAAGATGGTAAACCTCATACTCTGCTGAGAAGAGTAATCAAGTCGCTAACCTCTTCAATAAAATCACTCCTTGGAAATTTTTGTGGCCATCTGGATAAGTTTGCTTTGGGAGTTTTGAGCCATCTATTATTGATCACCTTCTTTACCTTCTCAGGATCTTTATCATATTCCTTTTATGCTTCAACAAAGTCTATCTTCAACACTTTAGTATTAGGAGGGCACATGAACACTTTGTCAATGAACTCAGGGTCTAGTCTAATTACTATATTACCACTAACATCTACCATAGCCCTGGTATCTTTGTTGTAGAATTGGGCACACTAGAGAATGAACTCTATGTGATAAGCTGGCATAGGAAAATAAGAGACTAGATGAATATTGATCTCAATTATCCTCTTCATTTTGGATCTAGGATTGTTTGCTTTGGTTCTCTCTATGAACTCGGCCATATCTACATGCCCAATCTATGGATCCCTAATGTCATCAACATTAGAACTAACTGAGGTGATTGGAAAAACACCTTGATACTGGTACTTCATCATCTTTGACTTCTTCAGAGAAACCTCAGTCACTGGGATGACCCTTTGTCAAAATTAGATTGATGAAGAAGGATCTTGAAGAGAAAATGTGATAAGAATAATGATAGCACAATTAGAGGAAATATTGGCAATCTAGGAAAATTACACATTGGATGATCATGATTAGGAAAATGCACTTGAAAATGCTAAGGTGTGAGTAGATCAGAAAGTGAAAAGGGAAGCGGGCTTAAAAAATAGGAAAAAAAAAATTTCCCAGAGTTAATAAAAATGGAGGGAAGGTATGCATGGGTGGAAAAAAATTGCTGCCCTTATATATTGAGGATTATCATTTGTGTATAGTCATCGAAAATTGCCACTCGTGCACATCAAGGCAAAAAGTTTGCATCGGCAGAAAAATTCATCACCTATGCACATGGTTTGAATGGTCAGATGTGTAAGGGTGGAAAAATTTGTTGCCTTTGCACATGGTTGGAAAATATTTGTGTAAGGGTGGCAAAAATCACCACCCTTGCACAGGTTGGCAAAGGAAGAACTGTGAGGGTGGCAAAAATCACTACCTTTATATGGGGAAGGACAAAAGGTAGTATTGGCAGTAAAAATCACCGCCCTTATATGGAAAGGGTGGAGAATGTGTAAGGGTGGCAATTTTCACTACCATTACATGGGAAGAGTGGCTGATGGGTGTGAAGGGAAGAGGGTCGAGGTGCAAGAAAAAAGAGGAAAGGGAAAGACAAAACAAAATAAAACCAAGAGCAAGAAGGAAAAGAGGGAAAAAAATATGGACAAGAGAAGAAAAATCAAAAAACAAAACAAGAACAAAATAAGAAGAATAGAAATGTAAAACCCTACCTGATGATCATGAAATAACACTTGAATCTAAGGAAACTCAATTCCACTTGCTCTCTTGATCATCTAGATGCAAGGATGAGGAGAAACAAATAAGAATGAAATAAGAATAAGGTAAAAAGGGATTAAATGGGGTGAAAATTTACCCTAACCACTTAGCATGTGTGGCCATAAATGCTACATGAAAAAATTGAGACTGTGCAGGGGTGGCAAATTTTATCACCTCTACATGTGAGGTTAAAAAGGGATGCAGGGGTGGCAAATTTTTCCACTCCTTCATGAAATAAATGGAGAAATGCAAGGGCAGTGATTTTTACCACTCCTACATGAACGATGCAAGGGCAAAAAAAATCACTACCTTTGCATGGAAACCAGAAAACCACATGTAGGGGCGGCAAAATTTGCCACCCTTACATGCAAACTCAAGAAAAAACCTAACTCAAAAAGACAGAAAATTTGTCATCTAATTGCATCAATATTGTAATGATTTTCACGTTTTTTGGGAAAATGTAACAAGGGAACATCATGAACTTTTAACGATGCTAGTTGAGCAAACATGAGATCAAGAAAAACTTGCCTTGAAAAATGAACTTAGATTGAAAGACATGAAATAGACAAGTTTCATAGGGGTTATTCCAAAAATGAGTGTAGCTTATTTTGGGAACAACAAACTCCATCCTATCTATTTCATGGCCTAGCCATACTACCTATTAAAACCTTGATATGATTCCTCTCAAAAGTATGCTATAATGAGGTAGTATAATATCTCAATCCCTCTTCCTAGAGATGTACTATCTACACTTGTGCTAGTACCAACTTAGTCTGGGTCACTGCATATGCTTACATTAGGTAGGTTTGTATCACCATATATGCCTACATCATCTATGTCACTATGACTTGATGTGTATTTCTCTCATTGACTAGGGCCTATCAAGATTACCTCTCCCCCACACTCATCTCTATTGATGGTTGAACCCTCTCTCTCTACATTTGCATCTATCTCATAGCCTCTTTTGTTAGTATGAACTAGCTTGCTTGAGCTGGGGTAGATGGTACACTCAGATCTTCTAGTGTCATGGGTTTGTATAGTTATAGAGTCTCATCTAGGATGTCATGGAGTGATTCCCTAACTAAAGATCCCCATCTCTCCTCCTCATCCTTAGGTATGCCTAAAAAATCACACTAGATAGATATTAGATCATTTTCATATCTCATAATATCTATCTATTTATCTAGTTTCAAACATAAGTAATAAATCAATCATATTTTTCTTACCTAGCTGTGTCTTAGCTCCTATGGTCTCACCATCCATGTGACCACCTAGCTATTCTCCCTACCTATACAACCTTATGTAGGCTACTTCCTTAGCTCAAACTTAGTTATCATGGCTCATTTCTATCTCAGCCTCTATCTAAGTGGTCTCTCTATTCTCTTCTTAGGTTCCTTTATTAACTCACCAAGGATGATGATGGTCTCTAGTCTCTCCTCTTACTTACATCAATTTCATGCTCTCAGTGACCATAACTAATCTCTTTATGGAATTGGTAATGGTACATATAGTATCTCCACTTCCACTTCCACCTCTTCTTGCTCTACCAATCATCATGCTTGACCAGTCTATTGTCACTCTCGATGTGGCCTGAATGTTGGTCTCACTATTAGTGCTATGTGTCCCCTCTTCCCTTATGGCTCTCTCACATGTTGAGTCTACTAGTTAGGCATGAGTATTGATGTCACTAAATGAGGTAGACCCATCATCCCTAACACTCGTGCCACTAGATAAGGCTATCTCCACCATGTATAATACCATATCACCTGTCCCCCCTCTAGCACTGGTCCAATTATGTGCCAACTCTCCTAGGTAATCACTAGCTACTCATATGGTCACCATACTATATCAGTGTGTCTTACCATCTATAGTGATAACACATGGGCTATGGCCCATGTTACCTAGTCCTCCCTCCATCTCCTCTCCCAAGGTGACCTATCATTGAATACATGGGACAACCCAACTAATTAATATATAAAGAATCTCTCATATATCCATGTTGTCAGTATTATGATCGATCCCATGGTCTTATGTCCTCTGACCTACATCTCAAATAAATCATGAACAAGTTGGACCTAGATGATATAGCCCATATCATATATCACTCACTCCTCTAGCATCATCTTACTCAAGGTTACCACATATAGTCGTACATTACCATCTGACTTGTGACATGGCACTCATTGTGTCACAAGGCCTATCACCACCTTCTAGAGATTTGGAATTTATGATATATACAAATCATCCATACTCACTCTCCACCATATAAATATCATCTCTAAGCTTGTAACCCACATGGCTAAGGCTCTCCTCTCCTTTATGTTATATGGTATCCCTACAGTCACTAGTACACCTACTATAGGTAGTCTGAGGATGACATGGACATCCTTTAGTGTGATAGCCACCTCTATCACATCCCCATCCACCTCCCATCTAAAGGTGTTAGTCAGCTATTCCTAGAAACCAAGGAACATGATCAACATATTTACACTAAGGGAGATCCTACACATATCTGGTATACCTCCTAGACCTATGGCTACCAGTCTAGCTCAATCTCCATCGATCAATCTCTCTAACAAATATAGAAACCAAGACATGTCCACCAACTTCTAAAACCATGACCATCTTTGCAATCAAGAAACACCAAAGGATGTATTAGTTCTTCTATGTCATTTTTAATCACAATACACACTTTATAGATTCTATTTTTTATCAAAAACAAGCATAATTTATTCATTTTTATCCATTTTATCCTATTTTGGTCTCTCTTGCCCTTCTTTAGTATTTTTGGGCCATTCTAGCCCTCTTTTATCTTTCAACATGCTTTTCTGTGTCTATTTTAGTTCCCTTATCAACCTAGTTTGACCATAATTTCCCTCCTTTTGTCTTATTTTATCTTAGATTTCTTATTTTTCCTCTTATCTTATTCTCCCTGGTGTTAAGTTTCCATTTTATCCCATATGCACCAACTAGACACTTTTCCACTAGGTCTTAGCTTGTAGATTACACTAGGTTGACCTATACTTACTAGGTTGACCATATGGATTTCTACCTTGATTTAACCTACTAGGTCGACCTAGTTGACCTAGTACATTCTATGTGCCGAACTAGTATATTTTGTTAAAAATGTGCATTTTTATTGTCTTCTCCCTATTTATTTCAAACCCATTTCATATTTTCTACGATTAAAATCTAAGTTTATTCATTTTTGACATATGTAAATGCTTAGAAACAAATGTTATCAAACATTCACTATAAATTTCAAATTTTGGTTTGAGATTCATAGATGCATACTTGTAGTACACCCAATATCTCTCCTAGAGCTCTCTCTCATCTAGCATGTTGTTCCCTTGCCATCGTAACTCATTTGGTCTCCAAAGATATTTTTCTCTTATCTTAAAATTCAAAATTACAAAATGATTTCTCTTTTTCCTATTTAAAATCTCTTTTTAGCAATTCAAATTCTTCAATTATTTTCCTTTAGATTCCTTATCTTGCTCATATCTCTATTTCTACTCTTTCATTTTACAAACCATAAAATGCATTGGATTTGTGGTGATGTAGAGATTATTTTACACTATAATATGAATAACTTCCAAATAAATTACTTTTGGCTATTTTTTGCACTAACTTCTATAGGTTTGCCTAGGGTTCTTTACATTGGATGCCTTTGCTTTCTTGTAGTCTTCTTCTTTATCTATAGCATTGAGGTAAATTAAAGGTATGTGTTTTTCAATGCTATTCTTTCATTTATTTTATTTGATTCTTAATTCACTATACTTAGCATCAATATTATGTGTAATCACGTTTTCTTCGAAAGCACCATCCCATGTTTCACTTATATGACATGTGATGAGCTTCAATTGGGGCATATGTATACACATAATATTTTCAAACATTTATTAATTATTGACACTTTGTATCTCTTAAAAACCTATCAAGTCTCAATATCTTTGAGTGCATGCCTTGAAAGGTGCACTGGGAAAGGGGTGGGTAGCCCATCGGTGATTCATAAGATTATTATTCATTTTTCAACTTGTCATCTACACATTATCTTCCTAAAACCTTGAACCCTAAGCTTATTTCTCTCTTTCCTAACCATTCTATCCATTTTCATGCTTTATTTCTTCATTTATTTCCTCATTACCCTTTTGATCTATTCAAAAAACTAGGTCACCTTGGTCAACCTAGTGTGTTTTAGGAATAGTTTATATCTTTTGGTGTGTTATCCTCTTGACTGACCTAACACAAACCTAGTGAGTTAGCTTAAGAATGTGCTACATCAACCTAGTTGACCTAGTATAACAAACATGTCTAAAATATTTTAGGGTAAGATACTACTATATATACAATTTCACTTACCACCATTTCAGAAAGGGTTAAATTATGAAAATAAGTTTGAATTAACATCTACCTATTGACCATTTTACTCAAGGAATAAAGATTTAGGGTTGAATACTTTCTTTAAATCTCTTATATTGTCTTGTGGAGAAGTTGTTTGGATTCTTGGGTAGGTCATGTAGCCTAGAGCAAACTTATCTTGGTTATCCTTACAAACCACAACAATCTCTTGTGAAGCACCTTGGCCAATAGAGAGATTGAGGCTTAACATGTTCATCTTCAAAGGTAAGTATTCTTAGATTTATTTCTCCTTTGTAAGAGTAGATAGACAATGCAGTATCTATTCTTCTCTTCCATGTATTAGGATTTTGTATACATTGATGTGAGTATGTGTCTCATATGCATTTTTAGTTTATTTTATTATTATTTTGTTTTAATCCCCACTTTATGCCATAAGATTTGGTGTATACTAGATTAGTTTGCTTTTCTTGTTATTAGAATAGTTTAATTTCTTGTTTGTTAGCATAAGTGAAATATCAAATCATAGGACTCTTTTAGGGTTTTTGTGTGATTATGTTAAACTATGGGCTTTAAAACCTTCCTAACATGATTTATTATGACAAGTGATACAAGTGATTCCCTAATCAAGTCTAACAGATCCCCGTATTGTTCATGCTCCCACTTAATAAGTGTATACCCAATCAAAAGTGTAGGTGTGCTCTATCGTATCTGATCTAGGATTAATTCATGTACATCATGCAATTTTGATTGTATATAGTATGTACAAGTAAATGAGTAATTATGTACACAATGATGTAAAATATTAAGATGGAGGGGGTAAAGGGTCTTGTTGATGCTTCTAATTTTACCACAGGTGCTCTTAGTGTTGAAGGACACTTCTCATTTTAAGATTTTGAGAATCCATGGTATGAGTTGAAGTGTGTGACTATTTAATGATTGTATATGGTGGAATAGAAGTAAAGTATGAAAACTATCCATAATATTTATTTGATTTAGTGGTTGGGAACCACTAGGGTCTATACTCTTTGAATACTTAATAATTATGAGGATTTGGTAGTAAACTAAATGATTATTAACAATGACCTTTAAGCTAGAGTGAATATTGATAAAAATAAGAAAAAGGAAGGGTAAAGAAGAAAGAAACATGATTACAAGTTTTCATCTCAAATATTATGACAAAATTCCAATTACTTTGAGCACATTTAAACCAATTTATGTTATAAAATAGCATAAGCTCAAATTATATCACAAATCAGGCAAAATTCAAAGGAAAAACATGAATCATAAGAACCTAATTTACTTTTAAGGTTTGCTATTATGATCTAAATAACCTAAGTTCATCTAAATATAGACCAAATAAAATGAACTATATTTGAGATCTCTACTATCAATCTAGAATTTAGTACAAATTAACAACCCTGTGACAAAGAATGCGACTCAAACAATAAGAATTATTCAAATTCAAGATAACTCCCTATATTTGTGAGATAGCATAGACATTTAATGAAAACTATCTATAATTTTTTTTCAAAATTCCTTAGTTTTATTAAATTCTCTTGGTATAAATTTCTCAAAAAAACTCTCTACAAATGGTAACCATCTACCTATTTATAAGAAACATAGGCAGTTAACAAGTTAAATTTAAAAAATATCTAGATGTGGATAAGGACAGTTGTCTTTGATACAAATCTATGATGTGAAAATAAAAACATGCCAACTTGACAAGAAAGAGTATATGATAATAGACTAGCATATATTTTACAAAACACTATTATTTTAGTAATTTCATTGGTGGATCCTTCTAATTAGCTTCATTAGACAATCAACTCAAAATCAACTTTATGCTTCATTAGACAATCCTCTTCCTTATCTTCTAACTTGTCAAATTCACTATCTACCCAAGATACAAGTTCCTTGACACATTGTGCTTCTACAATTTGCTTCCCTATAAAATTAATGGTATCAAGGGTCTTTTGGTTGTCCTTAGCTAAATGATATTTGCTTTTTTTGATGCATTAGATGTGGTTATCAAACCTCTACTTGAACTATTCATCATCAATCAAGCCTAAAGTAGTGGTTTGAGAATGGTTATTTAATAGATTCCCTAGAAGTTTCTCAAATTAGTTTACCAATTCTGTGTCTCTCTTAATGAAGTCATTAACATCACTACTCTAGGTGATCAAATATTCATGTTTATCTACCAAAACTGCCATGAGGATGTACAAATGTCTGAGCTTGAAAATCTTGAAGTTTAAGGCTTTCTTTGTCTTATGCACCTTGATGAGCTCCTCCATTTGAGCTTGAGAATTCTACCACTAGGTGCTTAAGAATTGTGCCATCTCAACTTGATGGTCCAAATAATTCAATCTAGAATTAATGATTTTATAATTATTGAATGCATCCATCAAGGATTTATTTAGTATTTGTAATATATTTTTAGGAATTATCGAGATGACCTAAGCTTCCAAATCTTACTTTTATATTTAAACATTGAGGATCCTTTATTTCAATCCTTAAACTCTAGCCAAGGCCATTGTTGATTGGGCCAATACCACACTAGCTACATCTTCTTAAAAAATAAGATGTCCCTTCCTGCCTACCCTAGAATAGGAGTTAAGCATATAAATGTCTCCACCTTCTAAAAGGTGAACTCCTTAGTACTAATAGTAATTTTATTATTCACTAATATTTCAAGAGTTGATGTCTCTAGATTAAATTGGACTTGAGGATCAAACTCTTTCACCTATGGTTGTTGAAGAATCACTACATTTGAACCCCCATAGGCTTTTGGGATACCAACCCATTGTATTTCCTTAATGTGAAGAATTTGGATTCTTCTCTCTGCTTGTTTATTCAACATATCTTGAATCCATGGCTTGGCATTATCCTGAACACCTATGTCCACTTGAGTTAGAGCCAATGAAGGAGAAAGAGATGGGATTTTTTGAAGCTTCCCATAAAAAAAACCAACCAGGAATGGTTGGTCCATAAATAGTATTCTCATCACTGAAGAGGTTTATTTCACTATTAGGGTGAGTGAAATTTAACTTAGGCCTTTTTATTGGAGCCAAAGGAACTAAGGCTAATTCTGCCTATCTCTTTACATCACCTAATGGAACTAACTCCTTTCCTGCTTCCTCAGATGGGTCTTCTTCCTTATTCAAACAATAATTATCCATGATGTTAGCAAGGTCAATCTCCATTATTTCTCTAATTTTCAAATTAATTATGCTAATAAATTATATTAGGGATGAAGGCCTTGGTGGGGATGCCTAAATTTGGAGTCTTTCAATAGGTCTTTGCTCAATATTGGACTATTTACTTATAGCTTTACCTTTTCCTTTTGCATCCTCAAGTTGCTCAATCTTGGAGTCTATCAATTCTCCTTACTAGGCTTTAGAAGATTGTCCCTCAATAGGTTATCCTTGATGTGTAGTCCCAGATGGTCCTATCAATAAGTGATATTGTAAAGGATGTAACTACCATATTTCTCTTGAAGGCTTATTATCCTTGACCAACCTATATTCTAAAGTTATGTTGTAGATTTTAACCTTAGATAGGACTTCTTAAAAGTTATTTTCCTTTGTGTAAATACCATCTCCCACACTTGGTTAATGCTTGTACTTAGTCTCTGAGACCTTCTTATATTGAATATGGTTAGCCACTCCATTATTAGGGTCCCACATCTTAAGATTATCTAATTGGAAATCAAAAGAGTTATTATATACCATCATGATCTCTAGCTATTTCCAATCCTTGATTACCATTTTATAAATTTGTAATGGGAAGGGATGAACCTGAGCCCTTTTATTCTTCTTGTAGTGCCAATCTATGCCCTGGATGATTTGATAACCAATTTCTTACTTTGAAAGCTTACTGGGAACATATATGGATAGTCTATATGGTTGGACCATGATTTCTTCTATCCTTATTATAGTGCAACCTAGTTAGAAACACACATTCCCCATGGTCTCCACTTGTATTTTGATTATAAGATGAAGTCTAGGCATAGGAATACCAGTGATTATCTCAAAAATGACTGGGAAGACACCATCACATATGAATTGCATATGATTCATATATTTGAAAATATGTAGTTTGGAGTAATGATGGGAAATGGTAGTCCTACCATCAGGGGACCAATTTTTGATGCTTGAGAAATGAATATATACTAAGAGTGAGTCTAAGAGGTAAGACATCATAAATAAATGTGTAGAGGTCTTTCTCTTGATGGCTATAAATTGTTTAGCCAAGAAGAAACTTATTAAGTTTCTAATGGGAGGGGTTAGGTTTCTCTCTAATATGCAATGGATATAACACATCTAGACCTTATTTACATAGGTTGTAGAAGAGGCACCAAAGGCTCTATTCAATAATTTCATAGATACCCTGATACCCTCTATAAATTGGGTAATAGGAATCTCACCATTAGGGGTCCTAAAAACATGGAAACCTTGGATTAACCAAGGTGAAAGAACTAAATCCAAGTTTTTGGAATTTATCCATTCTCTCAAGGATGAAATATCAACATGAGGTAAAGGGAGCTTATAATAAGTCTCAAAGGCCATGGGAGCTATGCATACAACTTTATTGACATTTCCTTCATGAATAATCCATTCTCCATCAACTCTATACTTAATTAAAATAGGAATAAGAAGGTTGATGCAATACATTAACTCTAGTTTATTAGTTGCATGATGAAGGCCTACCATTTAATTTGATACTAAATCCTTGTATATTTGGTACACTGAAGCATTTCTCTTTTCTTCTTAAGAAATTGGTTGTAACTCTTCAACAAAGAAGAATAATTTAGACCAAATCCTAATTCCTTATGCATTTAATGTTGTTGAATCAAACTCTATGTCTCTAAAGACCCTTCCTTCACCATCTAAAGTTAGATAAAGTTATGTTTCAATCTTCATCTATTATCTGTCCACTGCCATTGATAACATTGTATTGTAATTGTAAAGCTATCAAAGCTATTACTAAGGCACATGCTCTGAATTCAATTTGAAATTATCTCAAGTGTCACATAATCAATTTGAACTGACTCTATCCTTATTTATAGAGGCTTTAGGGTTTTTTTGATTTAATGACCAAAACATCAAATTTTGATCTCATATGTGCATTAGATATGATGGAAGCTTACTTATCATATCTCCTATATTTTCAATCGTGAGATATCTTTCATTTGGATCCTCCATACTAATGTGGATATTATATGGTAGGGTTTCATGTCTTTCATGGAAATTTTCATAAATTTCATTTGAAGAGTAACCATTGGTTTTTGAAAGTCCCTTTTATTTTGCTGTGAAAATCCAAATCTAGGTCCTTGCATTTAATTGGTTCTTGATCTTTGATCTTATTGATTCTACCATGTGTCAGGCTTCTGATGCCTTTGAAAAGTCTTCAGTTTTGTCACACTATTGGATCAAATCCAGTGAGTAAGCGATCACCATTTGATCCTTTGAGAGATATTGAGGCTTTCAGGTTTATGTGGTATTAGATCAAATCTAGTGAACAAGCGATCACCATTAGATCATATAAGATGCTTGCCCTTTTAATCAATTAAAATTACTTAGGCCAAGATTTTCCTATCTCAATATTGCCTTTGTAAGAAAACTAAGAATTTATTTAAAGGCTTTAGAAATGCCTCCTTTGATTAGGCTTAAAAAATTTTCTAATTTAAATTTGGCATGGTCAGTCTCATCAAATACGTCCTCACAAACACCAAATGATGGGGGTGAACCTGTCAAATTCAAGATAATAAAATATTTCTATTTCTATTTAAATTTGATGGGCTCAGACCCATCAAATACATCCTCATAGATGTCAAATTATGGGAGTGAACCTATCAAATTTAAAATAATGAAATTTATTGATCTAATAACTAAATGCCATGTGTAAAACCATCAAGAGATCTCAAATCTTCAAGGATTATCTAGGTTAAATTTTATGGGTTTGGTTTCATCAAATACATACTGTTAGACATCAAATTATAGGAGAAAACCTATCAAATTTAAGATGATAAAATCTTTAATTCTCACACCACTAGATTTAAACCTTCGATCAACCAATCATCATTAGATCCTTATTGGGGCCCTAAATCATTAATTGTATGCCTTTATAAAAGACTTCAAGCTTGATGCCCCATTGGATAAAATCTAGTGAACAAGAGTAAAGTGTTAGATCTACAAAATCAAATGAAGTTTTAAGTTAAAACTTGATCATGCATAAAATTTCCCACTAGATTTTCCTACAAATGTTTAAATTTAAACCACTACGGTTTATTGTTTAGAAACCTTGACTTCTTTCATGGAACCCTATAATTAATAACCTTCAAGGTGATTTTTTAGTAACATTGAAAACATGATCAAACAATTGTTCACACTTATTCTAGGATATAGAAGTTCTAAAAATAATCACATGAGTCCCCTTTTCAAAAAAAGAAAGATGGGGGGTGGTGGTCTCAATAGGTTCAAAGATAGAGCTCACTGGGGATGGAGATGGAAGAAGGGATCATGTCCACCCTTAAAATCATCATCATAATTATCATGATATGTTTTAAGCTCTATATACATGGTGGTTATCTCTTCAAGTGTCATCAAGATCTATGCTCTTTGTGTAGTCAAAGTTTTATCACTCACAGTGGTGTCATCTTGCCAAAGGTGAACTAAGGGTTGATCTAGTGGTGAAGATACTAGTTTTTCTCTAGGGTGTTTATCTTTGGTAGGAGGTTGACTTAGTGGAAGTGGTAGATCTAGTGCTGGTGGTGATATAATTTGGATAGTACCCTGAACTTGTAGTTTAACCAATCTCTACTATAAAGTTGTACATGAATTTGTGTCATGGCCTATGATTTGATGAAAGAGACAAAATGGGTGACCATCCTAACATGATAGCCTACTAATAGATCTATGTTTCACTATAGATAGTGTGATTAATCTAAAATCAAGTAACATCTATAGCATAATCTATGGTTGATGTTGTGTGTTGCCTACCTGAATATGAATGACTGGCTTTATATCCATAGAGGTAACCATGTGAACTGTATGGGCTAAGTGATATATCTATAGCTATGAATGTGTAATATATCTTGTGAGTTTAGTGTGATATTATAAGAGTGATGTAGGATGTGTGATGAGAGATCTAGAGTCATCTTGATACTCTCTTGGACCAATTAGTGTAAAGCTTAATCTATGTAAATAGTCATCTAGAAGTGTGGGTATCATATCATCATTTGAAATAGCTTGGGAATGTGTGTCAACATCATGCACATATGGTAACTCAAAATTTAATATGAGGGGTAATTGTGATATGGGAGTCTCATCAGCTATAGTAGGAGAAGATGGTGGTGTTGTGAGATTATATGTGACTAGTGAAGTGACTGTAATTGCTTGAAGAGCTATATCTATAAAATCAATTGGGGCTGATAAAACTATTATCCATTATTTCATAAATGTAATAAGAGTAGTAACTATCACTAATGGAGTACTTGGAAGTTTTGAATCTACTATGACTGGCTAAGTATTTGGAGCTAAGGAAATAACTGTAAGTGGAAGAGTGTAAGATGTTGTAGTCTCTCCTACCTCATATGTATGTATTTAGCCAAGAGAAATATGATGAGGTGGTGGCTGAGCTATGATATGAGGTGGCCCATCTATAAAAATAGTTGAAGATGAATCTATAATTCTACAATAGCTAAATGATTAGTTATCTACTAGACATGTGCATAGGTATCCTTCATGGAGGAGCTTAACACATCGATAAAGAGTGGAAAGAACCACCCCATAACATGTATCCAAGGTCATCAAAGTATGAGGTTATAATGAAGAGGACCTAGCATGACTTAAAACTATGTAAAGAGGGTTTTAGACCCTACCATGATATCCAAAGCAATGGTGCCTAGTGTCTATCATGGTATATAATCAAAACCTCTAATGTTCTTATATGACTTATACATAGAATCCATATCTATGCCCATGGTTTGTAAAAATGTAATATCACATATATTTAGTTCAAAATCGCTATCAACTAGAACTCTCTTAATTGCATTGGTTTAGACTTGAGCTTGTACAAATCATGGTAAATTTTGATCAATAAATGTCTGAAAAGGTATGTCCTCATGCTCAAAGGAAATAACATCTTCTATAGTTTTTAATGTCTAGACCACTGATGTAAAATAAGAAGGCTCTGAATCAATGGACATAGAATTTTGAGTGAGTGATTGATAAAGAATGTCCTTGACTACATTCTCTTTTTGAATTAGTTTTAACATGTAAATCTTAGTTGGTGTATTTCACATCTGATCAACAAAATCATATGCCCTATATGGCTCTACTTATGTAGGTGGATTGGGTTTAGGACAAGAGGTAATAGGAGGGTGATAGAGTTCATAACTAGGGGGAGGAGGTATGGTGGCATGTCAAGTAACAGTTCTAACTACATTATCTACTATTCATAAATGGCTAATAGTAGCTATAGGAGGAAAGACAAGATAATTGATAGGTCAAGGTGGTGGAGGGACAAAGGGTGTCTACTAGGCTCTTTGGTGATGGGTAGTGACCTAGGGAAGAGTAAAATGGATGATCCAACATGACTCAACATGGGATAGAAGATCTAAGGGAGGTGAGGTAAAAGGTGTAAATAATACATGTAAATTTGATCAATAAGAGGAATAACATTCATGTGCTCTTGCTTATGAATGAAATGAATTTGGCATACAAGGCATATGATAAAAACTTGCATTAACATATAGTAAACTTCATCATTCATATACATGATAGGACTGAGTATGGACTACTTATTTTTTTAATGAAATGTTTTGAAATAAGTGAGATTTTTTATTGATTTTATGTGATAAAATAAGAATGAAAACTAATTTAGATGTAAGGTGATACCTCAAGAAGCAAAGGGACCTAGTATTTTCAACTAGGGTTTGAAATAAATGAGTTTTAAAATTAATATGGTAAATTTTAAAATTTAAATGTAAAATTTTGATTTAAAAATGTAGGAAAAAACAAAAAATTACTGGAAAAATCAAAAAGGAATTTTCCCTAGGGTTTTTGTGTGAAAATGAAGTAAGTTGGGTTCACCAAATGATTTAACTTTTTTGGGAATAATAGAGTTTTATTCCAATTTTAGTTAAGGGTATAGATTAATAAATTAGTAATAGAAATAATTATAGTCTTGATTTGAGTAAAGTTTTTATCTTTTTTACCTTTCTAAAAATAATAATGAATAAGGAAAAAATATAACTTAGCTTGAAACTAGACTGAGATGATACAAAGGTTGAAACTATTTGTGTAGGACTGTGAAAGTGTTGAAAACATGAATCTAAATTTCATTTGATGAAAGGATAAGAGAGCCAAAAATAAGACACTTTGAGGTCCAATATTATTATCCATTCCTACTATTATTGTCCAGACTAGTTATAGAGGCCTAAAACTTTTTGGGTTTTTATGATGTTCTTGTATGAGCCTGCCTATGAAATATGGAGTGTTGATTGTTGATGAAACTTGATATATAGATAATTTAATAATTAAAACCCTAACCCTCCATCATGATTGATAAAACAATGTTTGAATCACTTGAGAAAAGGGGGGTTAGTGTGTAAGATGTATTAAACATGTAATCCACACCCTTTGTGTGGTCACATTGCCTATATATCAATACTCTGAAGAGGGATCAAGCCATATGTATTTCTCCCATCTAGTGTGATTTGTGAAATAGTGTAATGTAGATGCAAAATACTAATTTTGATAGTATTTGAGGTGGCTAGGGACTGGTATGAGGGTTTGAATATGTTTATAGCTATGTTGGGTGACTTTATGTAGAGAATATGAAAATTTTCTTTAGTGATTTATTTGTATTCTTACTTGATTTATAAGTTTTATCACCTCCCCTTGTAAATTATCTTTGGATGGGATTTTATAGGGAATAATTGGTCATGGGTTAGATGTATTCATGCTAGGATGACACAATTAAGGATAAGGATCAAATGCAAATGATCATTGAGGCTCAAAGTACAAAAGGATATGAGTTTAAAAAATGAGACGTGTTAGGGTTTGGTACTATATTCTAAGTATTAGACTCCTATTCTATAGGATCAAGACCTAGGGGATCAATATTGACATGGGAAATGCAACCTAGCTAAGATGGAATTAGGGTCCAAAAAGTTTTAGATGACTAGTAATGAGTGAAAAGGTTTCTAGAAGGGTCACAAGAGTATGCAAGGACATATGGATTAGGTGTCATAAGCCACACTCAAAATACCATTTTTGACATTTTATATCACTAAATATAACAATCATTCAAATAATTGGGTGTTTATTTTTTTATACCAATCAAGACACGTAGAAATTGTATTTTTGCATGATACATAATCACTATGAAAAACTTTTTTCCTAAATGGGTTGAATATGCCAAAACATCAAATTATAATGATAAAGATGTATCTAAGTTTATTTATGAAAATATTAGAACCATATTTGGGTGTTAGATCAATCTAATCAGTGATAGATCAATACATTTCCTCAATAATACTATAAAGACTCTCACAAAAATGTTTATGATCTCACACCATGAAACAATGACACATCATCCAAAAGTGAATGGACAAGTGAAACATGAAACAAGGTCTTCATCAATATGACTACAAAGATATTCAATATCTAAAGAGATAATTGGGAAGACTAGATTCTTGTGATTATCTGGGCATACAAGCCAAATTACAAATATATAATAGGATTCACCCCATTTTAGATAGTCTATGGACTTAAAGCATTAATGCCTATGAAATACATAGTTTTATGTATATAAATTATAATGATCACTTGAATAGAACATCAAGGATTTATACAAATAAGACTGATGGATCTAACATAGATGGAAGAAAAAACCATAGAAAAATGGACATATATCAATAAGCAAACATAGAAAACATGGCATGATCGTAACCTGTGAACCAAAGAGTTTTATCAAGAATATGTAGTGTTATTTTATGATATCAAATTCATCTAGTAAATCTAAACATTAGATGTAAATGACCCTAAACTATCCATGAAATATCAAAAAAAGGAACTATTCTATTGATGGATCTATAGGGAACCACTCTAATTGGGTGGATAAATAGTTATAGGATTAATTCTTACCACTAATAATATTTATTTGATCTCACATAAATAACATGAGTGGGTTATATGTAGCACCAAATAGTTTAGGGTTTTTATTTAATGTAATTATTTTGTATATTTTTAGTATATAATTAGATCATAGTATCTATATCACACATCAAGGAAACCAAAATTAAAAATCTCAATTCATAGAGTGTATAAAAATAAGCAAGTTAACATAAAAGAAACATGTTGTACAAGTACTGAGGGAGACACATCATCATCTAAGTCTAGGAATGAAGAAAGGGTACACATAGTATGAATAAATGTCAAATAATAATCATTAAAAATCCATTAATGGTGACACACTTGAATGCCTTCACATTTTCCAAAAATAGATCAAGGGTCAAATTTAGTGGATGAAGAATAAATAAAACTTGACTAATGAATAGATAGCACATCACATTAATAACTCTCATCTTCTAAAAAATGCATGTATCTAGTATGGAAACAACATCGTATCATATAATAATCAAGTGAATTTAATTTTAAATGTATAATTACATAGAAAATTAAATACATTAAAATCAAGTTGTTAGGCAAAATCACATAGGAAAGGTCATATATAAGGGCATGCATAACACTATGACATTACACACCTTTGTGAAAAAATAGCTCTTTGTGTTTTAATATGATTTCATTTTCTTAGACATGAAGTGTTTATTACTATTAAGTTTGTACCTAACCATCATTAATCAAATATCACATCCATCACCATGGATAGATCTCAACTCCTTATCCTACTCTCAAACACAGAAAGAAGATATAATGACTGGTCTTTCCTTAATAAAAACTAGATATCATGATCAAATCCCATTTAATTTCATAGATTATGTTTAATCTAATATATTCATCCTTAACCTAATAGAATAATCACAACCACAAGCCCTAAAACTTCAACATTATCTATGAGATTATAATCCAAAGAGATTGATTAAATTTCCAAGCTTAGGGTAGGTGGATGAGATCATGCTCACCCTTCTCAATATATATAGTGAGGGTGATATCTATTTGTCATAATACATGACAATATACATCAATCCCACTAGAATGGCCCTAGAAATATGGTTTCATATAAGGGTAAAATATTTGATGCCTTGAAAGATAAAGGAACCATTAGTTCTCCCAAATATGAGGGAAAAACAAGGGATGAAGATTCCTATTGGGAATGTATAGGATGGTGTAGTGCAAATTATTTTTTAATGCATCATGAAGTAGTTTTTTAAAACCACTAAAAAATCTAATCAATCCACCAAAGGTGTCATTAAAATCACCTATCAAATGTTAAGGCTAAATGAGAATTTAAATTTTCTAATTTTTTGATTTCATAACACACTAAAAATATTGGTATGTGTGTAAACAACACATCACATGACTTTTAGTACCAATTTTTGTAGTTATTCTCTATCTCATTCAATGGAAGTCCCTTGATAGACTAGTCAATCTTGACATATAATTTTAGCATATGATAGAGTTTACCAATATTTTCTAGACCAAGATATAGTAATAGTATGTGCATCTAAGACGGTTCAATGATTGGTGGCTAGAAATTTTGTATATGGTCACTTTGCACCCCATATCCCCATTGATGTGGTGTGATATATTTAATAATATTTTGTAATGACAAAACTATATGATTGTATATAAATAAGAGTGCATGAGCTTATAAAGTTACCCATCACATCTTTTCCTTTCTTAATTGCTATGCTCAATGTGTGGAATTTTTTTTATAAGATAGAGCAATTTAGTTTTATGTTTACTACAACCATTGAAATCAATTCATCTAAAGGTGCAAAAACCATTACCAAAACACACTACAAGGCACCAATAATTATTGGTATAATCACCACCTCAAATAAAGTAGCTTCATCTTAATATGTAGTAAGAAAAATATGAGTATCATCATGCAGAGCCTTACCACTTATAGAAAATAAGAGGACACACTATAATAAATGATGGCTATAGAGTAAAAACATTCACCAAAAATTACATTATAATGTGATCTTGCATAACAAGGCATTGAAGAGTAGGAGTATTTTTAATATATACTTGTAGACATAGGAAATGAAGCCTATGATCTGGA
This sequence comes from Torreya grandis, assembly GCA_037957365.1. Taxonomy (NCBI): domain Eukaryota; kingdom Viridiplantae; phylum Streptophyta; class Pinopsida; order Cupressales; family Taxaceae; genus Torreya; species Torreya grandis. The sequence continues at coordinate 106,993 of JARHVA010009277.1, forward strand.
AGAAGAAAATTATTTTCTCTAATAGAATGTAGTGCACACTTATCAAGTGTAAAACTAGAAATGAAAATACATGTGGGTTATTATTACCAAACTTAATCCTAATATAATAGTTGGTAATATGGGGTAAGATCTAGATTACAAGCACCGACAAGATGAATTATTTCAAGAAAATATAGGTTTAAGGTCTTAAGGAGCATAAACAACATTCCATCAGTAGTTAGCCTCATGTACAAGATCTAAAAAGTTTAGTACATTTAATTTTAGGAAGAGATTCCAATAAAAACCTTTAGTTCATAATAAAAGTATCATACTCTACTGAGATTTTCATCATCAATTAGGGAATGTATGATCTATTTTGTCAATTCTCTCATAGTTTTGGAAGATCAAACATAACAAGCTACAACTTCAACATCCCAATAAAAATAAATAACTTGGGCCTACAAGAGACTAAATAAATTACTATTGACACCTTTTAGGCCAAATTAATTAGCAATAAAGAACATAATGGTGAAGTCATCTCCTTCATCTTATCCTTCATAATAAAAAGAAGATATGATATCTCATTACCCACTTGAGCCTAAGCACTCAAAAAAATAGGAAGACATCATATCTCAATAATAAACTACATAGGCACACATTAAGGTAGAAAAGACAAGGAAAACAACTATGAATAAGGATGGTAAGGAAGATATTATGAAGATAAAGGAGAAGGAAAAACATAAAGCTAATGAAGATGAGGAATAGAGGAATATTAGGAAGAATAAAATATTATGTAGAAGTAAAAGGAGGAAATAAAGGCTCACCAATAAACATAAAAAATAATGCATGAAAAACAACATCAAAAGTGGTAGGGAGAAGAACAATTTGTAAATAAAGACACAAAACATGCAATCCAAGAGGTACAAGAAACATAGTATACAAAGGTTGAAGCTGAGGAAGTAACTATGGTACAAGCAAAAAAATCAAAAGAATCTCTATGAAAATAAGAAGAACATGTAAATAATAAGGGTTAGGAGAAAGAGTCCAAGGAGAAGACAAATACAAAATATAAAACTAAGATAGAGGCTGATGCCAAAGCTAAAGTAAAATTTGATGCTAAATCCATGAAAAATGTAGAGAAAAACGTAAAACATCAAGTCATAATAACATCCACATCTAAAGATGTGATACCTAAATCCTAAAAAACACTACCTACCTCACAGGGCTCAGGGTACACCCAAGAAGATGTTCAAGAGTAATCAATTCAACCAAAACAACAACTCCCTAGCCAATGGTTATGGGATATTCTTGCACCTTCCACTCGTAAAACAATATTTTATCTATTGATGCCATAAATCAAGAAAACACCCACCATGACTATGACTTTGATTTTGGTTCCATTTATAATAGTGTAATAAGCATATCTCAATGTTTCCTAGTTTCTTCTATCTAAAAAAGTGAAGGGGTGAGTGCATTTAAAAAATCTATTACACATAAGGCTTCAATCTTAGAGAAATAAGTATCATAGATCTAGGAGGAAAATGTAGATGTACATCTCTATTTCACCAAGGAACATTAAGCCATTGATAACACTTACCCTATATTGGTCACTCAAGTTTTGGGTGTCTAAATTATATATGAAGATAAGTAATTTTCAACTCTCTTGTTTCAGCTCAAAAATTATTGGATCATTGTGTAAAAATTACAAGAGATTCAAACATAGGGGAAAAACATTAAGGTGGAGATGGAGGTAATATTTTAACTTTTGGAGGAGTATGAACAAGTTTTAGATTTTATGAACCTATGATATATCTTCTCCTTACTTTGTTAGTTAGTAATTGTTATAGATGTATATGCTTTATAATTTATCCCATGAGTATTTTGTTTTATCCCACATTTATGGGAACTAGTAGTTGCTTAGATTAGAATTCGTATATAAGTATTAAGGCCAATGAAGGCATCCAAAAAATTATTGTATTGAGCTTGCTCATAGGAGGTTTCCCCCTCAAAGTGGACTGTGATCAATTCAATATTTTTAAATGTTTTGTTAAATTTAATTCATGTTATTTATTCCTATTATTTTGTTCACTTTTATTTATTGTTGCAAGAGGATCCTCTCATCTAGTATCAGAGCAATTTTTAGGGTAATTTTTTTAATTTAGAAATTATTAACTTTGTTCTATTTCATACTTAATTTTAGTAATTTTTCATAAAATATTAACTTTGTTCCACTACATAACTCAATTAATTAACTATTTGTAATCTATTTCAGATCAAGGTAAAAACCTGATCACATAACTATGGGAATTATTTGGGTGAAATCCCTAAAAATCATCATGAAGAGTACCATAGGAACCCCAAAGTAGCTAGCCTATTGAGAGGACCTACTAGTGAAATAGACAATGGCCCCTTCCTGATTAAGTAGTTCCCATCCATGAGGAAAACCTAGAGCTATCGCTTAGAGGTTAATCCATGGCCAATTTTTTTTTGGTGAGTAGTATTTTATTAAATTCCATTGGTGGCTAGAGTGGTATTTTTAAAACCCTTAGGTAGCCATTGAAACTTGGATCCCATTTCTATCAATTTTAAAATATTCTTAGTAGATTCAAAAAATAATTAGTAGAGTATCTATAGACTAGTAGAGGACTTGCAGGTAGATATTTGATAAAAACTAGAATCTACAAACCATTCATAGAGTATCAATAGATTCTTAGAGGACTTAATACAAAATAGAAAATATAAAAGATAAATTAGAAAAAAAAATCATTTTTTTACAATATCTCTCCATCTATAGCCTCGATGATCCTCAAACTTTATTTAGACACCTAAAATTCCATTCCCTACATTTTCTTATTTGAGGTTCCATATCCCAATTCCACTCTTAATTCTCATAAATCTCAATTTTCCTTTTTTGTGTTTTTCCATAACTTCTTATGTTTTGTCTATTTGTCTCAAAAAAATTCCACAATGTTCATTGTCTCTTTCTAATCTTTTGTCCCTCTTTGACAAATTTTCTAGTTTTTTCCATTTTCACTCCTAAAATTGCCTTTGCCTTCGTCATCCATACTCCCACTATGAAAAAAAATTATTAAAAGACCCTTTGCCCCTTCATTTTTTTCCCAAATTCAAAATTTTTTGTACTAAATGTGTTTTAGCTCTAGTTTTCTTATCCATTATAAAAAAATCTATTATTCAGGTCATGGTAGTAACCTGAATAGGAGAAAAAGACATGGAGGATGAAATTTCCACCCTCAATATCTAAATAAAAGATCTTGATGAAAAAAATCTTGGCCTCAGGTTCAATATACCACCATGAACAATAGTTGACATCTAGAGTCTTCTTCAGACACTGGGTTTTCTTCTTCCAACAATTATCATGGGCTGAAGCTTAACTTTCCTTGATTCAATGGTGAAGATCTAACTAGATGGATCTATTAGGTAGAATAATATTTTAGTCTACATAATACTTTTGATGCCAACAAGGTCCTATTTACATCCTTTCACTTGGAACTTGAATCCCTTCAATGATATCATTGGTATACCAAGGCTCATGATGAACCCATATGGACCAATTTTTGCACCCTCATTTTGTAATAGTTTGGCCCTACTGCTTTTGATGACTTCACTAGAGCACTCACTAAACTTTTTGCCAAACATGAATCATGAGAGAATATCAAATAAAATTTGAAAAATTGGCCAATCACAAAGAGGGATTGTTTGATGAATTTTTAAGGAGTTTCTTTATTAGTAGACTGATGGATGCAATTTGATTTGAGGTCAAAATGTTTCAACCCAATATGATGATATAAGCCTTAGGTTTGGCTATGTTGGTAGAGGACAAGATTTTATCTCAATAATGATTCAAATCCAATTTTACTTCATTCAAAAATATAGCTCCATAATGATCTCAAACAATTCTATCCCTCAGAACCACTCCTATCAACCATTTGACTGAAGTAGAGATGTAATCCCATAAATAAAAAAGACTATGTTATAACTATGATGATAAATTCACTTGGGGACATCGATGTGTCAATAAAAATCTCTACCTATTAGATGTGGACTCTCCACCAAAAACTAAAGATTGGGAATATGTTCATTATACAATAGAGGATATGAAATAATCTCAACTAATTGTGGAACCTACTTTTAGGAAGACCAACTAGAGATCTCTCTCCATGCCTTAGTAGGAGTCACTACTCCACAAACCATGTAGATTAGGGGTTACTTAAAGAATCTCCCTCTCAAAATTATCATTGATTTGGGTAGCACTCATAACTTCATTGACCTTTGGATCACCAAATAGGCTATTTTTTAAATCCATCCTTGCTCCAACTTTGAAGTCATGATTACTAATGGGGGCACATTACATCACAAAGGTAAGTGTCAAAATGTGTGTATCTCTATTAGAGATTATAAATTCTACTCCAACATGTTTGCCTTGCCCTAAGATGGATGTGATGTTGTTTTGGGAGCCTAGTGGTTACACACACTTGAACCCATCTTATAAGATTTTACTAAACTTTGGATCTAATTTTTAGATAATGGTAAAAAAACACATTTAAAGGCTTACAACCAAGATCTCTTAGCACCATAAGTTCACATCACACAAAAAGCTTCTTAAGAAGAATTCACATGACATCATTGCCCATATCCATTCCATTAAAATGCAACCATTAATAGTCTCAACTAATCCTAATCTACAAACCATTTTGTAGAGGTATGCATGTGTCTTTGTCAAACTAGTGGGATTACTAGAGGACCACTGTATTTAGCTCCTTCCTAGAATTATTCTTCTAAACATCAAGCCTTATTGCTACCCATTTCATCAAAATATTGAGATCAATATGATCATTCTAGACTTACTAAAGCAAGGCATTATTCACCCTAATACCAACCCATATTCTTCCCCAATTCTCCTTAACTAGAAAAAATATGGGTCATGGCACCCTTGCATTGATTTTCATGCACTTAATCACCTCATAATCAAGGATAAGTTCCTGATCCTTGTTATTGATGAGATTTATGGCTCTCATTTTTTATGCAAGTTGGATCTCTACTATGGATATCACCAGATCCAACTTCATGAGGATGATATCCCTAGGATAGATTTTCACATGCATGATGACCACTATGAGTTTTTGGTCATGCCCTTTTGCCTCACTAATGCTTCTTCAACATTCCAAGCATTGATGAATGAAATATTATAGTCTTACCTACAAAAATTATTTTTGGTTTCCTTCGATGATATCCTCGTCTATAATAAAACATGGTCTAAGCATCTTCAATATCTAGAGCTCATATTTCAACCACTCTCTAACCATCATCTTTATGAAAAATGGTTCAAATGTACTTTTGTGTAATATTAAGTGGAGTATCTTGGGCATATTATTTCAGCCAAAGGGGTTTATGTGGATCATGTAAAATTAGCTACCATGACAAATTAGCCTCATCTTCAGACACTCAAGAAGCTCTATGATTTTTTGGGGCTGACTAGATACTATCACAAGTTTGTCAAGGATTACAAGAAGATTGTAGCTCTACTAAAAACTATGTTGAAAAATGATGTTATTACTTGGAGACAATATATTAAGTGTGCATTTGAATAAATGAAACAAGTTATGTGTACTACACCTATTCTACCTATACTAGATTTTATCAAGACCTTCACTATCAAGAGTGGTTCTTATAACAATAGACTTGGTGTTGTTCTCCTCCAAGAAGTATGCCCCATTACATTCACCATCAAATCCATTTCTGTAAATAATTTAGTGCTCTCTACTTATGAAAAGGAAATGATGGCCATTTTGCATGTAGTATAGACGTGACAACCATACCTATTAAGGAATCATTTTTACATCAAAACTGATCACCAGAGTCTAAAATATTTACTAGAAAAACATGTCTCCACCCCATTATAATATAATTTTTTCAAAAAAATCATGGGTTAGAATATGATATCACTTACAAGAAGGGTAAGGACAATATTATGGTTGATGCCTATCTTGCACATTTATAGACCAAGCTTCCCTTTAAACTATTTTCATGTCTATTGTGAATTGGTTGGACACTGTATCATAGAGGTATGTCAATGACTCATCATTATCTCAAATCATTCAATATTTGGCCACTAACCCATTGATTGTATCACATTATTCTTGGGATGGTACTTTTATATAATATAAAGGTCATTTAGTGCTTCCCCAAAGCATAGATTTTCAACACATTGTATTGTTTGAAATCCATGCTTCTCCATCTACAAGGTACTTAGGGTTTCTCAAAACTTATGAATAGACATGATGTAACTTATTTTGGAAGGGAATGAAAAAGGAAATTCATTAAATGGTGGTTGAATGTGATACCTACCAATGTAACAAGGGTGAAACAACACTCATCCCTGGGCTACATGAATCTTTTGCCATCGTTACTAGGATTTGGATAGATATATCTATGGATTTCATTGAGGGGATCTATAAATCTTGAGGGAAAATGGTGATCTTAGTTGTGGTTTATTGCCTCTCTAAATATAGTCATTTTTGTGCCCACTACATCCATAGCCACATAAATTTTTCTAGACCAGATTTTCTATCTTTATGACATTCCTTCATCCATTATCTTACATTGTGATGAAACCTTCACCAACAATTTTTGGACAAAACTATTTTGATGCACCAATACCCAACTAAAGATGAGTTATAGGTATCATCCACAAATAGATGGCTAGACTAAAATTGACAATAAATGCTTGGAAAATTTCCTTTATTGCTTCAACTGAGAAAAACAACATCAATGGGAAAATTCACTCCCTCACTCCAAATGGTGGTACAATACCTCTTACCACACTTCAATGAAAATGACTCCATATGAAGTAGTTAATGGTTAAGCACCACCAGTTTTCCTTTCATACACCCTTAATAATTCATTAGTTCAAGCGATCAACATGATCCTCAAAACTTAGGATTAGATCCTCATTAGCCTATGGGATAATATTCATATTGTATAAAATTTAATGAAATAATAGGTAGATCAACACCATTCTAAGTGCACTTTTCAAGTAGGTGATATGGTTTTTCTTCACCTATAATCCTATAAGCAATCCTCCCTAAAACTCAAAGGGCATCATAATTTAGCTCCCAAGTTCTATTGGCCCTAAAAGGTTCTTTAGAAGATTAGGTTAGTTGCTTTTAAGTTGGATCTCCCACCTTCTGCCTGAGTTTACCCAGTATTTCATGTCTCTTGTCTAAAGAAATTTCTTGACATAAACATCAGAGTGTAGACTATTTTACCAGAACTTGATAATGAAGGATCTATTCTTTGTGAGCTGAAGGCAATCTTGGGCAGGCACACATTCCAACTTCTCTCCCATTTCATCACTGAGGTTTTAATTTAGTGGTATGAAAAACAACTAGAGGATGCAACATGGGAAATGCTATTTTATATTTAACACCAATTCCCACATCTAAAGCTTTGAGGGAAAATATATTTCTAAGAGGGAGGAGATATTAAGAACACGTGATATCTCTTCTCTTTATTTTGTTAGTATAGTATTTTATATGGATGCATATGCTTTGTAAGTCATCCCATGAGCATTTTGTTCTATCCCACATTCATGGGAAGTAGTATTTGTTTAGATTAGAATTCATATATAAGTAAGTTTTGAGTCCAATGAAGGCATCCATGAAATTATTATATTGAGCTTGATCAAAGGAGGTTACCCCCTCTAAGTGGCCTATGATCAATTAAATATTTTCAAGTGTTCTATTAGAATTAATTTGTGCTACTAATTCTTGTTATTTTGTGCATTTTTATGCTATTGATGTCAAATATAAAGCAAAATTTGATGTTAAATCCATGAAAAATGTAGATCAAAACTTAAAACATCAATTCATAGTAAAGTTAACAACTAAGGGTGTGATACCTAAATCCCAAAAAACACTAACTTACAAGGCTCAGGGTACACCTAAGGAGATGTGCAAGAGTAATCAATTCAACCAAAACAAAAAATCCTTAGCCAATGGTTATGGGAAATTCTTGCACCCTCCATTCATAAAATAAAATTTTATCTATCAATGCCAAAAATCAAGAAAGTACCCACCATGACTATGACTTTGATTTTGGTTCTATTTATAATAGTTTAATAAGCATCTCTCAATGTTTCCTAGTTTCTTCTACCTAAAAAATAAAACGGGTGAATGCATTCAAAAATTGATTACATAGAAGGATTCAATATTAGATCAATAAGTATCATAGATCCAAGAGGAAAATGTAGACCTACACCTCTATTTTACCAAGGCACATCAAGTCATTAGTAACACTTACACTATATTGATCACTCACATTTTGGGTGTATATATTATATATGAAGATAAATAATTTTCAACTTTCTTGTTTCAACTTAAAAAATATTGGATCATTACATTAAAGTTAGAAGATATTCACACATAGGAGCAACACAATAAGGTCAAGATAGAGGTAATATTTTAACTTTTGTAAGAGTATGAACAAGTTTTAGATGTGGATTTTCTCTAAACATAACATTTCACATCATGAGGGATTATCGATTGGAATCAGTAATTGAACACATCATGGGTTGAAGCCAAATCAGAGTTTGATAAGGAAGACAAAGGAAAAATAATAATTGTGTATCCATATGATACGTTTGACACATTATACATCACATTCAAGTAATAACATAAATTAAGAGAGAATGTCATGTAAAAACTACAAACATGGTAGAATGAGATGCTACAAAATACATTTGTAGGCATATAAACATAGAGGAATGCATATCACCTGGAAGAGTTATCCCAATAAATCTAATAAAAAGTGTTGAATTCTAGGACACTTATCACTATCATGAAATATGGTGATATTAAAAATCCAATGGCGTGCTAAATTATGATACACATAATGATTAGTACAGTGCAAGACATCCTCACTAACTAGATTATGTATAAAAATGACTTAGCACATTTGTATAGCTTCATATTAGACATCATTTAGGATCCCACATTTGTCCCTTAAAACTAGCTTCAATAGGAACTTCATCAAAGAGAGATGGCCATAGTTTCACATCTAATGACTCAAATGTAACAACTATCACCGGCACTAAATGATCCAACCATGAATTATTCTTCATCAACTTAAGTAGAATCATCATTTCAACTTCCTAGTTACTATGATGTAGTTCATTCCACCATTTCCTATGTACTTACTATAAATACTTCAATTTTGAAATTTTGAAGAGATTTTTAGTTGATTGAATTAAAACATTAGGAGTAGGGCCAAGTCGATTCAAAACATGTAAATGGAATCCATTTGGTTATTTCATTCTATTAAAAACCTCCAAGGGTGTTATAGTGGTATGATACTTGGTTGAAAACCTAAAAGGGAGACTAAGTAGTCTAAAAGAGAGTAAAACTCATAAATGACACCTTAAGTGATAATTGTGAATAATATTTTCATTCTGATCCTTTATATCAGGAAACTCCTCTAGATCTAGTTCACAACACACTTCCTATGAATTTATCTTAGGATAAAACAATAATTTAAGTTTCAAAAAGTGTTGGTATTAGTATAGGAATATGAAATCACCATGTATAATTGTATTTCAAGTGTGTGTATCACACCATTCTATGTGTGCTATGTTATTTTTATTTTTATGTGACTCTCTTTGAGCATCAAAAGTATTTATAATGTGAAGACTAGTTTTGTCAATTATAAAAAACCATTGGAATGTGAAGTGACATACTATTTTTAAATCTCTATAAATATTTCTCATTTGTACCAAAATAAGGTTATGAATTATTTATCACCTCTAATAAAAATTGAACTCTATGATCATAATCTAACCTAATTAAATTACAAAATCAACCCTATTATTTTTGTCAAATATTATAACTTCTTTGTTTGGTATAATTTTTTTAGGATTACTTATATACCCATTTCCACCTATTTTTAGAATCTAACCATGTACAAATGATTTAAAAATTAGGTTTTTCTCTAAGGACTTTAATTATTGAATTCCAAGCATAGTATCCTCTATTTTGCACATTTGATATATGTTTTTATTTTTATATTATTGTATCTGGATCATGTTTGTCTTATGCATAATGTTATATGATTTATTTTACTTAGGTTATCTTAAACCCATAGTTGTGCACCTTCCATTAAAACAACAAGACAACAAATAATAACTCAAGAGAAGAATTCAAAAGCAATTTATTATACATTATTCAAAGTAGAATTTTTTTATTAAAATGTATTTGGAGAATGAGAAGTAGAGGACATGATTAAAAGGGTCCATAAAATTTATATAAATATGGTTTCATTATTTAATATAAAATGCCAAGTTAGTTATTTTATTGTTCATGATTTACAAACATAGGATATTTAGTGCAAACTTAGTGAAGAGGATGTATTTAACTTTTTAAAAAATGTCATGCACAAATATATGATGATGACTTTTGTAACTATTATATTATTAATATTTTATTCAAAGTTGAGGGGCTTTGGTTTATTTGTACTTTGTTACATTCATGATATTTTTTATGTCTAGTGCATAACCTTCTAAGTCACACCACTAGATGATCACATACAAATAGATTCAATGAAGGTTGAGAAAAACTAATATAGCATGGATATGGAATAAAATATTAAAGTAATTTGATATTAGTCATTCATATAGGTATCAATTAATATTATAAATTTGAAGTGTTTTCTTTTTTGATTTTAAATTATTATTATAGTTTATTAATTAATATGTTATACGCTAAATAAACAAATAAATTTTATTTTTTATTTTACATCAAATGTCCAACTCTCATTATCAACATATTGTAAGTTATTTTTTGCATAGTTTTAGATTAAGGTAAAAACAAGTTTTGAAGGGACCCCAAAACCCTGAACAAAAGGAGAAAGATAAAACATAAATGTCCACAGGTAAGTCTAAAGCCTACTTCACCAAAGTAACAAAACCAAGATACAAAGACCTGAAGCTAACAAATGAACAACCAAAGATAGCCCCCAGGTTTTACAGAGACCTGAAAACTCCATAGTAGTAGTTCAAAAAACCAGGTACCAAGATAAAAAAACACAACCAACTAGCAGAACCAACTAAAAGAACTAGGAACTATTCTTCTAGTTCCAATATCATTTTCACTGCTTCCTTACCTTTCACAACAGTGTCTTGGATGGCAGCAATCGCCTGCATAGATCCCTCTTGCATTGATTTCTTTCTTGAGCTTTGTCTAGTTCTCTTGCTAGGCCCCTCCAAAGTTTTGATTTCCTCATTTGCTCTTTTTCCAATGTTTACCGCAGCAGCACAAATGCTAGAGGTTACCTCCTCCATCTTTATTCTACTTTCCTTTATGAGTTCCCTTAGGTTGTTCTCATACTCTTTGAGTTTTATGGGAATATCCCTCATCTACTTTTCCATGTTATTGATTTTGTTCCAAACTACCTCCTGTTTACCCTCCATTATTTCCATTTTCCTTTTGATTTCCATTATCTCCTTATACGTCCATAAATCGAATTAAAGGGTAGCATCAGCTTTACAATTGGCCAATCTAGTAGGTTCGTCATTCTTCCTTTTGTCACTCCAATCTTCTATGTTCTTTTTAGGATTGCTTCCAACTTCTTCAATATAATCCTCCATTTCCATTTGTTTATGTTCCTTTATTTCAGCAGGGCTTACATTTTTGTTACTTACTTCCTTTACTTGAGCTCCCATTTCCAATATTTGGTTAGCAACCTGAACTAGATTTTCCTTCTCATTAATCAGATCAGGGTCCACAGCAGGATCATCTAGATCTTTATCCATCTCCTCAAACACTTGCTAGTTTTCCTCAGACTCATGGTTGCTATTTTTAGACTTTTCCTCTATAGTGACTCCTTTCTCATTCTTATCTTGCACTTCTTCTTCCTCACTAGAACTTGAATGACGACTTTCTATTCCTCCTTCTTCCTCTAGACTCTCCTCCCCAGTGTTTTTAGAACTTTCCCACTCTATTTCCTCATCAGCAGTTTGGTTATTGATGCTTGGGAGTTTGAATTTAGCTTTTTCATTCCCTTTTACTATTTCTTTCTTATTACTCCTTAGGTCCTTGTATTTTCTCAAATAAGGATTCTTTATAATGGCCTTATTCTTGCAATGACCTTCAATTATAAGAATTAACCCCTCATGCAAGATGGGATGAGATTCCTTTTTCCTATGAGTGAACAGACTTTGGAGTAAGGAAAAATGCAGATAAAAAGGAAAGGAGATTCTTACCTTGTGTTTGAAGTGATTGAGGAATACAAAGTGAAATTTGTGGACTCTTTTGCTTCTTCCATCAAGTATGAAGTACTCGCAGATGCAGCATAATATGTCCCTCCAGATGTCCTTAATCTATTCTAATTCAAAAAAATCTCCACTTTTTTCCAGCTACTACTTCTCAGCATCCATTTTAGGGAATTTGCAAAAAGCCTCATTGGAAATGCTTGTCTACAATAAAAATTTTATTCCCTCCATTGGAAGTATTATTACCTCCACTATGAATTCCTCAGTGACATTCACTATAATGCCATGCAAGGTAACCCTATCATCAGTCCAATTTTTGAAAAAAGCCGTTGTGATATGGGGTTTTGAGCCATGAAGCCGTTCCATGTAACTCACAACCTTTACTCTCTATAGTATCTTCCAGACATCTTCCTTTGCTTTCCACTCTTCACAATATTTGGGTTCTTGCTTCCTTGGTTCTCCTTTCCTATTATGATCCATACGTATCTCCTTTAATGCTCGAACCATATCAGCTAAACAATGAACTTGACTATTACCAATTTGGACCAGAACTCACCTATATTTTGGCACGTTTTGAATCCTCCTCGTGTACTCTAAAAAATTTATGTTTAATGAGTGTATATCTTCCTCCATGGATCCACTCCCCCATATCATTAGTTTTTTATTCCAATCTGATCTCTCCCTCCTTAGCATGAATTACATCATGATGAATGAGCACTCTAAGATCAACATTCTTATTTAATGTCTCCTCCCAGCTCACCTTGTGTCCTGCTCGAACTGCATAATTTGCTATCCAATTAGCAACTCCGTTTGCTTCACAATAAGTATGGGTAATAGTGACTTTCTCAAAAAATTTAATTAAAGTTTTTATTTCCATCACCATAGCCTCTATTGACCATGAGACAAAAATTTTATTATTTAAGATATTTATGATATTCAAGGAGTCCCCTTCTAGCCATAATTTAGAATATCCCGATTCAACAGCTAGCTTAATGGTTTGGAGGGCAGCACAAGCTTCAGTAATATGGTAGTTCGACTTACCAATGGGAATTGTAATAGCATTGATTACATTTCCCATATGGTTTCTCAAGACTCCTCCACATCTTGCATTCCCCGGTTTCCCTTTAGTAGCTCCATCAAAGTTCCCTTTGATCCACCCATGAGGGGGGACATTCCAAGTTACACCAAGTCTAGGATTTTCATTTTCAACATTAGACTTTTCTGATCTTAAAGGATTATCAATTTGAAAGGTAGAATTAGGATCCCTTTGCAATGAAAAATTCTCCTTGATAGCTCTAATGATGTTCTGCCCCACTACCCATCTTGGAAGTTCTTTACTTTTGAAAATATGGTTATTTCTTTCTTTCCATATTCCCCACCAAATATGGGGAAGAGTTAGTTTCCATAAAAAAAGAACATCAGGATTATTAAAAGGATAGTACCAACTTTTAAAAGATAGATCCACACTTTTATGTTGAATCCAAGCAATACCCCAAAGATTGAGGATTTCTTTCCAAACTAGCTACGTAAAGGAACAGTTCAAAAACAAGTGATCTCTATCTTCAAAACCTTTTTTGCAAAGAATACACCTGTTCACTATGTTTATTCCTCTTTTATGTAAATTATCAAGAGTCAAGATTTTATTTTGGAGAAGGGTCCAGAAGAAGATTTTGATTTTAGGGATGAGTCCCTTGATCCAAGCCTGTCTCCACAGTGGTTGGTTACCATTTTCCTTTGAAGTAAAGATGGTAGAAACTTTAAATTCTCCTCTAGGCTCGTCATGCCAAAAATCTTATCTTCAAGATTAGGATAGAGGGAAATAGCATTCAGGGATATCTGAATATTATTGAAATCTTGATCAATATCATTAAGGTTCACCCATGAATTATTCTGCCAGTATTGATTAACCATTATTCCATATCTTTGCTTACAACGGTCAATTACTTCTCTATCTTGGAATTATTCTATCAAAGGGACTTATTTTAACCAAGCATCCTCCTAGAAATTCACCTTTTTTCCATTACCTACTTTCCAGGAGCTTCCTTTTTCTAAGATTTTTTTAGTACCCTAAACAACCCCCCATATAGAAGATGAACGGGTTACGTCAGGGTAAGAAAAGAATTCAGAGAGGGATTTTGCATTAAATAAATACTTTTACTTCCATATATTGCTCCATTCTTTGTTTTCATGAAAAACCCTCCATCCCTGTTTTGCTAAGAGAGCTGTATTCATACTTCTTATTTTCCTTATTCCCAATACTCCTTCCCTGAAAGGTTTACATATTTCCTAGGTAATTAATGACATTCTCCTTTTTTCCTCGGTACCTGTCCAAAGAAAGTTTCTCTAGATTTTTTCAATTGCTTCTGCAAATTTGGTTAGAATTCTGAAAAGACTTAAAGCATAAATAGGTATGCTTTGAAGACTTGCTTTGAGAAGGGTTAGCTTTCCTACCTAACTGAGAAAATTTCCTTTCCATCCCACAAGTTTCTTGCTAAATTTATTAATGAGATCTTCCCAAAAGGCTTCAGGGACTTTCATCTCTAGAGGGAGACCCAAGTAAGAAGATGGGAAATAACCAATAGAGAATTCAAGGATTTTAGCTATTTTGTTTTGTCTCTAAATAGGGGTATTAGTGAAGAACACTATGCTTTTGTTCTAATTAATCAACTGTCCAGAGGCAGATGAGTATAAATTTAGAGCTTGCTTCAAAGTTCTAGCTTCTTTGACTTCAGATTGCCCCATGAAGATAGTATCATCATCAAATTGTCCATGGGAGCATATTAGAGGATGAGAAGAGGGTTTAAGACCCTTAAATAAACCTTTATGAACTAAGTCTCCTATATATCTTCCCATACAGTCGGTCATAATTACAAATAGAATGGGGGATATAGGGTCCCCTTGTCTCAATCCCCTTGACAGATTAAAGAAATGGGATGAGCTCCCATTTACCAGTACAACAATTGAAGTAGTAGATATCAACTAATAAATCATATCTACCACCTTTTGTTCAAAGCAAAAAGCTGTTAAACTATTTGAAAGGAATAACCAGTCCACCCTGTCATAAGCTTTTGCAATATCAACTTTCATAATGAATCGATCATTGTTAGAACTAAACAACAAATGAATGTTCTCATGAACAGTAATTATATAATTGAGGATTTATCTACCTAGGATAAATCTATTTTGCTAGTCAGCAATAATTAAAGGGATCACTTGAATAAGTCTAGATTTAAGTACTTTAGATATGATATTATAGAATGAGTTGCATATGCTGATCAGTCTAAACTGATCAGGTGAGTCAGCTCCTATCTTTTTTGGAATCAGACACAAAAAAGTAGAATTAACTTCCTTAAGTATCTTTTTGGCTCCAAAGAATTCCTTCACCACATTACTTACGTCTTTACCAACAAATTTCTAGAGTTTTTGAAAAAAGAACATGGGAAATCAATCTGGTCCCGGTGCTTTATCTCCTCCTAGAGAACAAATTGCTTTGAATATTTCCTCATCCTTTGGTATTGAGCATAACATTTTGTTTTGTTCCTTTGAGACCAGTGGAAGAACCACGCAAAGGATATCAGCCTAATTTTCCGAATTGATATTTATGTCAGCCTTCATCAGGGAAGAGAAAAAGGATAACATTTCCTTCTTGATTTCTTTTTCCTCTAAAATCTTCTGATCTCCCTTGTTTAGGTATTGGACTTGAGTTTTAGCTCTATGCTTCAGAGTGGAGAGGTGGAAAAACTTTGTATTTTTATCTCCTTCTTTCAACCATAACACCCTTGATCTTTGTCTCCAATATATTTCTTCCTTGGTTATTATTTCTTGATATTGAACTAGCTTTTCACTTTCTTCGGTAATGAGTTTTGAAGTGTATCCATCTTGCTAAATTTTTTCCTGAATTCTACCAATTTCCTCCTTGATTGTATTCTTTTTCTCAAAGATATTTCAAAAACAATACTTATTCCATTTCTTAACTTCCTTTTTAACATTTTTGAGCTTGGAGACAACTCTAAAGAGGGCCATACCCTCAATAGGTATTTTTTACCACTCTTCCATTTTAATTTCAAACTGTGGGTGTTATAACCACATCTTTTCAAATCTAAATGGATGATTCCTTTTCAGATTCCTTTTGGCCATTGTGAAGGAATGAGGATAATGATCTAAACCTATTCTATGGCATGCTTCCAACTTACATATGTATTATTTTGTCCAATCTGGAGAGATAAGGGCCCTATCAAGCTTGGCTTGTATACATTCATTGCCAATTCTCTTATTGCTCCAAGTAAACTGAATTCCCTGAAGTTCCATATCCATTAGTCCTTCTTTTTTTATAAACTCCATTAGATCAAATATCCCTTCCAATTGAATAGCATTACCTCCCTTTTTCTCATGATCATATAGTGGTAGATTAAAATCTCCCATTATAATCCATCGACCACTATAGTCTTTGCTTTTGAAATTTGAGATAGTCTCCTAGACCTTTTTCCTTTGGAACTTAACATTAGGAGCATAGATATTTACAACATACCACCTTTCCTTCTAGTCAACACTAGTTATTTTAACAATTATAAGATTTTTACTTTCCATCAAAATTGATCTAGAGTAATGATTCTTCTTCCAAAGTATAATAGTACCCCCTGAAGCACCTTCAGAACTACTGGCCTTAATAGAATAATTTTTAAAGTCTTTGATCTATTCTGCTTTCTCTTTACTCATCTTGGTTTCTTGGAGCAAAAGGAAATCTGGCTTTTGGTCTCTGACAAAATTCCTAACTATATTCACTTTGTTAATACTGTTTAACCCCTTAATATTCCAACTTAATATTTTCATTACTGTTTAATTAGGTATACTCCGACAGAGTAGTCTGCCTTCCATTTGCAATATTCTATTTGCTTTCCATCTCTCTGACATTCCTTGCAGATTTTTTTCCAACTTTATTTGGAGAGCCAACATCCAGTTTTATCTCGGATTGCGGATTAGTTCCTTTTCCTTCTTTTTTCCACAGATTCCCGTTAGGTTTCCCCTTAGAACTTCTCATCTCAACATTATTTGTATTATTCTTTTTCTCATCTTTTTTCTTTTGGTCTTTTGATTTTTTTCCTTCCTCTTTCTTTACTTCTGCAATGGGGGTCCCCTTCACTGGAATGTTATTATCATCCTTGGTTGACACCTGACTCTCCCCCGACTGGGTAACAGGCATTTCTCCTTCCTCTCAAATTTTTCCCCCTTAAGGCTTCAATTCTTCTTCCTCTATCCCATCATTATCCTTTACATCTTTATATTGATCTTCGATACTATGGTGGACAACGATTTGATTTAATAGGTTTGTCTTTTCCTCTAATGGATGTTCAACCTCTTTGTTCTCCGAGTGCATCCCCTATTCTTCATTCAGGGAATTTTCTTTTTTTAAAGAAAGCTCTTTATCTCCTATAGTATTAAGAACATCAAACTCTTCATTAAAAGAAACTTCATCCTCTTCTATACATAGGTCTGTTGAAACTTCTTGATTCTTTACTATCTTTCGATTGGCCTCTTTAATTTTCCATATTTTCTTTTGTTGGATCTTAAATTTTTTTCCATCCTAGACCTTCCTAGGATATGTTTTACCTCTAAAGGGATAGTTCTTGACCCAATGCCCTTATTTCTTGCATGCATAGCAGGAATTTGGCAAATCTTCAAAGACAATCTCTTGGGTTTTCTTACCAAGCTTTGATATTAATTCCACTTTTTTTGGGAGGTGATTCAAGTCTGCCACTTTTACATAAATTCTGGCACTTTGGAGTTTAGTTCTTGAAGCCGTGTCATTATCCACTAGCACTAGTTCACCAAATGAGCTAGCTATTCCTTTAAAAATGTCCTCATGCCAAAATTCTAAAGGAAGTCTAGGTAGTCTAGCCCATATAGGGGTAGTTAAGAAAAATGAATCTAATAAGTCCATATTTGGTTCCCATTTTTTGATTGTAAGAGAACATTTTCCAAATGACCAAGGCCCTCCACTGAGAACCTTATTCAAATCTTCTTTACAATTAAAAATAAAAGAGAAGAATCCATTCACCATTGGTGTAATGTCAACATCTCCACGTATAGTCCACTTCTTTTTGACCATATTTCTAAGAGATTCTATATTAGGTCTTGTTCCTATAAATTTACCTACAAGAGTGAGTTCCATGGATGACATTGAGAAATCAAGTAAGGGATTTGGGATAAAAACTTGAAACTCACCTTTCTCCCAGCATGATTTGGATGTCACCAATGGAAAAAGGGATTTACCTGTAGGTTTTTCTCTAAACAACGATGCCCATGTCCTTTATTCAAGGAATCCTATCTATCTTTCAGATGGCTTTTCCTTTTTATATTCAGCATTATCTTTCAAATTCTCAATGTACTGTTCAAACACAGTATTCAATGGGGGATTTCAGACCCCACTAGTAGGCTCATAAGCAAGTGGATCCTTACCCTTCTCAGCTTCAATCAATGATCTTGGCCCTCCATTTTTCCTTCTTCCTCTACTGTTCCCCCAGGGTCTGTCCCTCCTACCAGATTCTCCCCGGTTCTTTTCCCGCCCACAAGCGCTCCAACTGATTCAAATTCCATGCACTCCAAAAAATTGGTTGTACTCTAATTTGGCTGTACTCTAATTTTGATGTTAATGATATCTTCAACAAGTAATTTGGATTCATCTTACAAACATTTTTTGCATAGTTAATTAGAAAATAGAATTTTTACTTGTATGTTAATATTTTATTTTCATAATAAGAAATAAATCTTAATTTTGATATTCCATATATCTTGTATGGAATTAATTTCAATGATGATGATCATAAATACAATGAATATCACAATGATAGTGATGAAAATGATGAAGATGATTATGATCACGATGACTAATAGTTAATCATTTATAGTTCATTGATTTTTTATTATATGAACTCTTTAAATGGTCTGAATAATGATAGCCCTATATACATAATTAATGAAGAAAATGATTAAATTAGAATTTGATTTGAGTACTATATTTGCTAATTACCATTTTTTATAATATTTTTTTATTTTAATTCATATTATATTAGTATGTTGATAATCATTCCAATAATAATCCTTAGAATGATGATAATATAAATTTAAAAATTAAAAAAAAATTGCTTTTACCATAATAATTTATCCAATTAATATTATTCTATATATTTATTTTTAAACAATATAAAAATCACCATAAAAAACTATTTGAATATCTTAATTTTGATTCTTGCCATTGGAAAACATGCATTGACATAATTTATGATGTAATTATTCTAACAAAGTCTTTAATGTAAAATTAATGACACAAAAACTGGTTCATATTAAAAAATATATATATTTTTTAATAAAATAATCAACATGACACTAGTTGTGACACACATTTATTTGATGTCACATAAGGTGACATGAAATTTAATACAGATTTGGTGCTAGACAGTTGATGCAGAGAAACATGTTACTTTGTGTTAGATATTATGATATAAATAGTGTCATCAAAATATTTGTGTCAAACATTGGGAAATTATTTTCTACAAAAAGAAGCCTTAAAATTGACAAAAATAATAATGTTAAAACAATTAAATCTTATATTTCAATAATGTGATGCAAGTAATATAAAAAAATTGATTAGTTTTTTCACATTACTATACTTCCTTGATTTTTAATTCTTGCTACAACCCAAATATTTTTATGATTCAAATTTTGTGTGATTTAGGTGAATGAGGAATAATCAACATAGGAACTAACTAATCTCATTTACATTGAAATTATAGTGCCATTATGTATATATGTATGTATATATATATCTATACACAGACACACACACACACACACACACACATATATGTATATATGCATATACATACATACATATATACAATATATACATATATACATATGTATATACATATATATATATACATATGTATATACATACATACATACATATACATATGTATATACATACATACATACATATACATATATATATATATATATACATATATATATATATATATATATATATACATACATATATATATACATACACACACACACACACACACACACACACACACACACACACACACACACACACACACACACACACACATATACCTATATACATATACCTATATACATATATATATATATATATATATATATATATATATATATATATATATATACCTATATACATATACATATATATATATGTGTGTGTGTGTGTGTGTGTGTGTGTGTGTGTGTGTGTGTGTGTGTGTGTGTGTGTGTGTGTGTGTATGTATGTATGTATATGTGTGTGTGTGTGTGTGTGTATATATATATATATACATGTATATATATGTATATGTATATATATGTGTGTATATATATATGTATATATGTATATATATATATATATATGTATGTATGTATGTATGTATATATATATATATATATATATTCATATATATACACATATATACATACATGCATACATGCATACATACATACATACATACATACACACAGACACACACAAATATATATGTATATATATATATATATAGTTGAATCGTTTAAACGATACTTTTTAATTTTTCTATCTTGTTTGGCCATTTGGTTTATTCATTGATTTTTTTATTCTCTCCACATAGTATATAAACCCTCATATCAGTAAATATCAGGCCTCACCTACCTCCTATTTTAGTAATAAGTTTGATCAAAATAAAAATTTATTTCAATATGGTATATGTCTTTTTAGATGATTTTTAGATTGTTTTTTATTTACAGAGCTAACCAATGTGAAATGTAGTTTTTTTGTTGATGTTCTCTCTCTAAACAAGTTCAAGTTAGGAAACTTATTTTTTTATTGTGCACTAAACCACAAGTTGTAACCGTTTGTTAAAACTATATGGACATTATTTTAAGTCTTATATATATAATTTTAAGTCTTACATTCTTTTTATTTGAGTTTAATATATGTACATATAGATAGTTGAAAATGTCCCCTAGACATTTATTAGTCATTGAATTGCATGTTCAAGGATGTTTATGTAATTTTATGTTAATCATTTGAATTAGGATTTTTTTTCATAATTATCAAATTTGAGTGGTTCCCCTTTATACACAATATTTTTCACTTTAACATTTATTTATGATTTCTCTTGTAGTAGCTTGTCAATGCATCAAATTCCTTGAGTGTATACCTTAAAGGTTGTACTGATAATGGGGTAGGAATAACTTATGGTGATTTGAAAAAGATTCTGGCATTATATACTTTTTTCACCATTACTAATATCAATCATAACTTCTCTAGTTTTTATCTATTTATCCATTATATCTATTTTTAGTAACTTCCCTATATCCTATGATATTAACTAGTCAATACCATTTATTTTGTGGTTTTATCCTTGTTATACTCTATTGTCCATATCGATACATTTCTCAATGTGTATTCTAACATTTGTATTATATCACCATGGTCAATACTATATTATGCTAGATGACATCTCCAACTATATCAACCATAAAAATACCATCAATTTATATTTTAGAGTTGATTTTGGGTTATGATTAATGACATCTCCAACTATATCAATCTTACAAATACCATCAACTTATATTTTATAGTTGTTTTTTGGTATTATAACCATATACGTAGGTCAAATTTCATTTATATTAGATCATATCACATTAATACTCTTTTATTGTGATCATTTTTATACCCTAATAAAGCATTTGGGAGATTTATTGGATTAAAAATTTATATTAGACAAATTATCTTATGTTGTTATTAAATCTCAATATGATAAATCATTGGGAGTTCATAACTGAGGATATCTAGGAATTCACACAATCATCTTAGGTATTCAATCTACAACATTATCTTGAAAATGTGGAGTTGATCCAAGGGGATATTGAAGCATCAATGGGTCCACTCAAAATTAATTATTTATATCCTTACAATCTTTATTTTAATAAGTAGATCAACCATTGATTTTTGTATTTTATTTTGTATGTGTGTGTATCCTTGTTTAGGTTGATATCTATACCAAATAGGATGGTGTTGATATAGAATTGTGTATACCATCCATTAATAAATTTAGTTTATATATACTTCCATTTTTTTACCAGTTTACCCTACCCCTTTACAACCATTTAATCCCATCTTTTACTTTAGTTTAAACCCCTTTATAACCATTGGCTTTTCTTGCATATTTGCAACCATATTTTTTTATAATTTATCTTTGTTGAGGTATAGTCAGAGTTATATATTTATTTCATAGTATTAGGATTTGAAACCATTTCCTCCTTATACTTGAGGTGTAGGCTATCCTATCCTATATCTATATACACATAATATTTTCAATCTTTATCAAATACTAATGCTTTTTATATTGTAGAAACCTATCGAGTCTCAATCTCTCTAAGTACATGCCCAAAAGGGTACATTGGGAAAGGGGTGGAAAAAACATTCATGATTCACAAGATTTTTGTCCTTTTTTCCACTTGATATCTACACAATTATCTCCCAAAAACCATTCCCCTAATATTTACCTCCTATTTTGCACCCTCCTCTAATCATTTACCATCCTCATTAGCCCTTTACCCAACCTAAAAATCTTTTTGGTATTTTACATGAATATGTTGGCCACATCAACCTTGTACTATTATTTTAAAAATATTACTAAGAAATAGGTCAGTCATGGACAACATAGTTCATAACCTAGTTAGTTTTTGGTCAATTTCATTACTAAGTTAACTAGGTCAACCTTATCAAAAAAAACTTTTAGAAGAGTTTAGGGTTAGATCCAGCTATATAAACACATTCATTTCACCATTTATAAAATAAAATAAGAATAAGAAATACATATAACACATCTACTTATCCACCATTCTACTCGAGGAGCAAGTTTAGGTTTTCATACTTTCTTTAGAGATATGGATCTTATCTTATAGAGAAGTCACTTAGATACATTGATAGGTTATGTATCCTATAACTTATTTATCCTTATCATCCTTAAATACCACAAAAGATTCTTTCAAATCACGTTGGCCAAGGGAGAGAATGAGGCTTGGTAGGTTCATCTTCAAAGGTAAGTATTCCCAACTTTGTTTCTCCTTTATAAGAGTAAATAGATATGCATTTTCACTTCTCTTCCATGCATTAGGATTATGTATAAATTGATATGAGTATATGTATTATATGCATGTTTAATTTTATTTTTTATTACCCCCACTTTATGCCACAAGCCTTGGTGAGCACCAGATTAAATTTTTACTTTACTTGTTATTAGTTTAGTGAATATGAAAACATAAGACCTAATTAGGGTTAATGTGTAGTTTTACTTGAATAGAGGCTTTGCAACCCTCCCTAGTGATATAATTATGGTAATATATCCCTTGGATAGGTATATTAGATCCATATTGGTCATGTCCCTAATTATATAACACATCCCCAATCAGAAGTGTAAGTAGGATCTATCTTATTTGAGATAGGATTGATTTGTAGATATATTACATTTCCCATTGCATACATTTTGTTGAAAATGACATGAAACTAACCCTTACAAGTTTTATTTCATGATTTCATTTCTATCATTCTATTATTTTTCTATATTTAGTATACTATGTTGACTAAACCAATATAGTTCTAAATTTTGTGTGTAGGTTTAACACATAGTCATATCAAAATCGATCTATTCTTTATATGTAGCTCTTCATTAGATGTAGGTTACTGGATTAGATAGTTTGACATAATATTATAATTTATTCATAGATAATAAACTAAGTCAAACAAGTCAACTTAGTCTTTTAGTTAGCATCCAAATCAACAAACTAAGTTAGGTAGGTTGACTTAGTCTTTTAGTCAGCATCTAAATAACAAACTAAGTCGCATAGGTTAAATTATTATTCTATTCAACATATATAATAATAAAATAAGTCATCAAAGTTGAATTATTCATCTTATATTGCTTCAACAAATAGGGTTTTATAGAATTAGGTCTAACTAGTTGACTTAGTTTTCAAAACTTTAAAGTAGCATTCAAGGCATGTCAACAAAAAAATTGCAATCCTAATCATATTCCAACCCACCAAGGTTCCTCCCTTTCTTTCTCTATAAATTTATTACTTCATTATAATTCTATTTCATGCAAGTTTGTAGTGTTCAAAACTACAACCCTACAATAAACTAAGTTGACCTGGTTGACTTAGATCTATAGCCTATCTTCTATTTAAAAGACTAAGTCGACTTGGTTGACTTTATTCTTAAAGACTCTTGATTCCATAGAATAGTAGCAATTTAGTTGACTCTATTCTATACTATTTACATAGAGTGTCATCTAAACCAACTATGTACCATTCTTAATTTGGGAATTAATAAATATTTGCTAGTAATTAATTCACATTTTTATTTTTAGCTATTTGCATGCTTAGAGTAGGTCACATAGTATAATTAGGCTGTTTTTAAAATTTCCATTTAGTTGTACTATTTTTATCTTTTTTTCACACATTTCAAAATCAAACAATACTCAATGCCTTTAACAATTATCTTCCCAAGGCACACCTACTTGGATTTCATCACTAAGGGGGAAGTTGACTTGGTTTTCTAGCCAAGTATAAACATGTGGTTAATGGTATATATAGGCAAAACATGTGACACCCTTATCATAGTGGGATTATGAAGTGAAATGGTAAACCCAATCCCAAGCTAGTACCATTTATAACACATATCCATTTCAGCCTAAACATCTTAAAATCATCCGTAGATTACTTTCTAGTTTCCTATTTCCAGTCAACTTCCCCATCCCACTTAAAATAACACTTTATATTAATCTAATAACACTCAATATGACCACTTATCTAGCATTTAATTTTTATTTGACTTCTTTCTCTCTAATCATTATGTTTTGTATTGAAAAACCTTGCATTAGCTAGTGTTGGTACAAGGTTTTCTGTATTGTGTCCCAATTAGATCATTATCATTGATCCAATTATTTGTGTATTTGCTTCTATTTCTTGCTTTAAATTACATTGCAAAAACATTCCCTATTTTTAGCACACTATCATTCTATTCAACATAGTCTCTTATAGACTATGCTTTTCCTTGTCTATAGTACTAAGTTGACTTAGTCAATCTTGTACTCTTTTCTACTAGTTAGATTAAAGTACTAAGTCAACCTAGTAGACCTCGTATCCTTATTAGACTATGTTTTTCCCTATTTGTAGTACTAAGTCAACCTGGTCAACCTTGTACTCATTTTTTCCAATCATGATATAGTATTAAGTCAAGTTGGTTGACCTTGCATACTTATTTACTCAGTTTCCTACCCTATTTTTAGTGTTAAGTAGACCTAGTCAACCTTGTATTCTTATCTATCTCTTGGATTAGAGAATGTAGTTAAATTGGTCAAATTTGTTTCCTTCCTATCTCTTTGCTTTTACATCATCTTTATCTTCCCTAATATTTCTCCTTTATCATGAACTTACTATTTGAAGATAACACTGAATTGAATTCAATAGATATGATGAATTTTACCGACCCTAATAGGCTCTCCCATAAGTATCTTGTGGCTCCTCCGCTAAATGAGAGTAATGTGCATGTATCCAATCACACTACAAACTAAGGTACCCCTCCTCATTCCTCTTCACTTCACAATCCTCTCTTCTAATTTGAAGATCAACCTAAATTAGAGTATACCCTATAAATTCTCTTCTTCATTAGTGAATTTCCTGAACATTGAGGAAAATATCATTCTATTATTTACCATCTCATGATAAGTGATCAAGTTGAAGAGCCCCATTCACCATCACCCACATTTTCACATGGATTTGGGGACACTAGATTCTTTACTTCTTATACTTTTCCCTCTAATTTGAACCCTTCTCATACCATGACATATTCCTCTTTGATTTCATCCACCTCCATGCCTAGTATCTCTACTAACATAGTACATTATACATCTAGTGGGCCTCTTCCAAGACCCACTCCTCTCAACTCTTCCACTAATTCATCTTTTGATACCCATGGTAATCATGCCTCTAGTGTCACTTTTTCTCATCCCTCTACTATTACATATTTTTCCACACAAGAAAATCATGCTACTAGTTCCTCTCCAACAATTATTCTCAAGCTTCTACTAACACCCATAGTGGTACCCACACCATTACTACCAATTCTAAAACTTCATATAATTCCCATAATACCACTCAAAACCATCATTTCATATTAAAAACTCTTAATAAAATGAATTCTTCCCAAGCTAACAATGTAAATCAAATGATGCAAATGTAAAATCATCTTAACCATGTTCAAAACCACCATCAATAGGTTCTATGGGGCACATATAACCAAAATGATCCCCCACCTTCTCTTTGGGATTCCCATGGTAATCATATCCCTCAACATATTCTTGTTAAAAACACAATAAATCACTTTAAAAATGATCCTCTTACACCTCAAATTACTAATATCAATATAGGATGCATCACCCCTACCATAACTTATAATGGATCAACCAATCCTACTCTCCACTTAAAAACATTTGTAAATCTCTATGAAGACTAGGTCAAGTTAAATAATTTTATCTCTACCAAGATATTAGCCAAAACTCTCATGGGTGATGATTTATATTGGTACAACCAACTCAAATCACATTCCATCACTAGTTTGGAATATTTGATCAATGCTCTAGTCCAAGATTTCTAAACTAGTGATCTCCCTAAAAATACCTTGGCCCATTTTATCAATTTTAAGTAACTTAAGACTGAAATTGCACAATATTTCATCAAATGGTGGAATACATAATCTAGTAAATGTGAACATAATATGGAAGATGATAACCTATTTCATTTGTTTACTAAAACTCTTTTTCCCAAGTTATAATATCGAGTCTAGACTCTCTCATCACAAACTTTGGAAGAGGTCACTGACCAAGTAAAGCATCATGATTTACTCATGCATAAATTTTAGCCATCCCAACCTTCTATGGGTACTTGCATGTTAATAAAAAATAAGAGTATTCATGATACCAATGATGGTATCATTGATTCCTATGATACCATTCATATTATTTAAGTTATTATTCCAAACCAAACTATAGAATAATCTTCCTTTCCTAACCACATCACTAATAATCATTTATCTTCTCCAAATAACATGCATGTTCACACACCTTTATCCTTATAATAATTATAAAAACATATACCAAGGCCTCTTTTGTGATAACTTGATCCCACTCATCCCATGAAATCCTAGTATGATCCCAATAAATTTTGTCTATTTTATTCTAGTTGGGGTCATTCTCATGAGAATTGTAGGTAAATTTGTAATTGGATAGAGATTTACTTCTTAGTCCTAATTTTAACCACAATTCTATCATTCATAAATGTCAAGAATCTTATGACATTGAATTCAAAGGCCATGAAACACAAACTAAATCTCAAGCTTTGAACTAAGCTAATACTCATTTGGCCATCTATAAAGATCCTCTTTTGAATCACCAGGACAACCCAAACAAACCTACCCCTTCTATCAATAATGTTGATAGTATTCTTGACCAAATTTTGTAAGAGAATGTGTTCAATGTGACTAATATTCAAAGGGTGTTTGCCTTCATTGATCCTCATCCCATCCACACTCCACAATTTTACTGCACTTTTTCATGTTATCTAAGACTCTTCTCCAACTCACTTAATATAATTAGGGAAAGAAGAACTCATATATTTTGATGAACCGATTCCAACACCTACCTTGGATAATACTTATCATACCATTTCTACCATTCCTTGAACCTATTTACCCATCACCAATGAAATAAAACTTCTATCAAAACTTCTTCCAATCTATCTCAAACCAAATTTGCATCAATCACCCCATATTTTCAAGATAGTCAAAAAACTTATCCTCTAATTAATACTTCTACATCTTATCAGCATAAATTCACATGCACTTCATCCCCTCCTTCTAAAGACATTCTTTAACACTATGCACCTCTTTCCAGTAATCTTATTATGGGTTATGATGAATGGGATCCTATCATAAAAATTACTAATCTCCCATCTAAAATCCCATTTCTTGAACTTATGTGAACCTATCCACATCATCATAATTATCTTATGTAGCTTTGATTTGAAATTAACATCCATCATCCTCCCCTAGTAGGATGTGAAGCCACCTTATCCAGATCAAAAGATAGAATTTTACAATAGTGTGAAGAGATGTCCATACATGTTGATGAAATAATGGACACTTCTCTTTCCCTCAAATTACCCATTACTTCTATGATCCTTGATGAGATTCTTATTCATTTGGATGATCCTCTTATTTTTATCAGTGTCCAAAATTTCAATATCTAAGTCAAGCATACCTTGATTGATGAGGGTTCTAACACTTGTGTTACATCTCTTGATTTTATTAAAATCCTTAGATATTTTGAATGTAATCTTAAGTCCACATGCAACACGTGTCAAGGATATGATTGAAGGAAGATTTCTCCCTTAGGCTATGTGTGTCTCCCTATCATTGTCCCAACTTTCACTATTCACATGAAGGTGATGATATTCAAATTTAATCTGTTGTATAACATTTTACTTGGTAGGCCATGGATTCATCACATGGGAGTAGTTACCTCTTCCACTTGACAATTCATCAAATTTCCTCACAATGGATCTATCTATAGGATTCAAAGTGACACTAAACCTTAGAATTTTAAACAATTATAAGACCATCTTGTATTCAATATTCCCACCCTTGAACCCTTTCCAAGCATTCCATTTCATAAATATCAATGGTTTAACTTTCCTATCAATTTTACCTGATGTTATAATGATGACCCCAAACTCATTAGGAATATACCCCATAACCTCCTAAATTTTAATGATGATAATCTTGATGAGATTAATATCAATATTAAAACCTTGGATCTCTCACCTCATCTCATTTCTTAGCTTCCCTATTCTTTACAACCTTGTTCCTATCAACCACCTAGTGATGACATACATATTGTCTTAACTAAGACTCAACATGCCATTCATCATACCACATTAGATGACAAGGTCATCCCTACCTATGCCACCAATATTTATACACATAATTATGATGATGGACATACCTCAGATGATTCATTCTTAGGAAGTCTTGTTTGGGCTCGAGATGCTAAAATTATTCGTTATCATTCCTCTTTGCTTCAATCTTTAATTATTTATTCTATTATTCCATCTTATATCATTCCTAAATTTATCATTTTTCCTCTTGATCATAGGTTAGAGATGTTGTGCACAACTCCAATTTCTAAAGATCCTCATAGGAGTATGATTATGGATCATACTATGACAGGTCATTATTAATTTGTTCATTATAAAAACCCCTATAGCTAACTTATCCCTGAGATGCTTACAACTATCCTTCAGCCTTTTATGCATCTCTCCCATACCTTAGTAGAGCTTATTTTAGATCATATTCCCACTCCCTCTCTAGATTATTCTCTTCCTATTTCATATATTATTTATCCTTTAATCGAGGCTTGTCAAATCTCTCTACTAGCCCCACCTTCCTTTGGTTATAGTTTACTCCCTTTACCATAGCTTTATCCTTTATCCACCAAGTCGCTTGATTAGCCATGTTGTGATATTCATAAAAGTATTAGTCATTGGACTAGAGACTATTCATTATACTAGCCTTATTTGTCTTCCATTTTCACTCCTCCTATTATACACCTATAAAGTCTATTAAAAAGTGTATTTTTTGCTTATACAACACCGATAATCATTTATTCATGCATTTTTGTAAGCTTAATTAATATATCAACACCTTACATCCCACTATTCCTCAGCCCATATACAAGGATTTACCTCCACCAAAAATATTAATTGAATATATTCCCAAATATGGAGAGGTATATTATGTCTAGGACCAATGTGGTACTCATCACATTGATCACTGTAGTATCCTTTAAAAACATCTCAAGGATCACCTCATAACTATTCCTCTACCTACTACAATTCCTCCCATAGGTCACCCTTTCAAGAAGACTCCCTATTCTTCCCCCATGGTTCCACTACCTGTGGTCCCTTCTCCATCTACCATTTCTTCACCTGTGATTCCCTCACCCATGTATCCTCTTTGATGTCCTTTTCTCCACTAGTGATTCCTTCACCTATGGTTTATTATCCACTGGTGACCACTTCATCTCCTATATAATCTAATCCCATTAATTTTCATAATCATACCATATAAAATAGTCCTTATTAACATGATCCTTTAGTCATTCTTACATTCTCCATCGAGGAGATTCGACACAAAATATTTTCTCAACTTTCCCTGAAGATCAATGAGACTTTGGTTGCAATTTAAGTTTAGGTTCATAGAGACTTATTAGATTCTATGGATAATGTGTGTTGACAAACATATTAGTAATTATAAACATAAGCATGGTGTTTATTTATTTAGATTGGATGTCTGATCTAACTTTACATTTATCTATATTATCTCATTTGACATTATTTCAAATTCCTATCTAACATAGTGACTTTTATTTTGCATTACATGTTTCTTATGATGTCATTATTATTATTATTATTATTATTATTATTATTATTATTATTATTATTATTATTATTATTATTATTATTATTATGTTCTCTTATGGATAATTTTTCATGATTACATACATGTTCTTCTTAAGGTTTTTTTTCTATGTCTATCTTGTTATCTTTCATGATTGTTTGCTATCTTATCTCTATAAACATGAATAATTGTGATTGTGACTTGGTTATACAAAACTTAGTCATTATTTATTTAGCATGTGATCAATTAGAAAATAATTCATCTCATTATAATCTCCATTTACCGATCCACCTCAGATCTCCCCTTATTCCCCTTTATTACCTTTTACAAACTAAGCGTACACATGGTTGAGACTTGAGATAACATGCCAGTTCATAGTCAAGCCAAAGTGTTCTAGTCAATCTATATTTAGATACTTAGCTTCCTTTAGCCTAAGCCTAAATTTCATTTGTGTGTTTCACTTATCTCTCACAATTGATCATTCTAAGTCTATATGCAGAAGGAATCATAAAATCCATAAAAATTCAAAAGACAAATCGTTTAACAAAAGGAAATGATCTAAAAGGTAACACTCAAAAATTTAAAAAATCAAATCACACTAAAAGACATGATTCTAAGCACATTTCATTTCCTAGTTGAATCTCAAACTCCAAATTTAGCCTCATGATACATCCAAGGTCCATTAGGGTTTGGTAGACCAGTAGATTAAAAAAGGAGAATAAGAAAATATTTTAGTGTTACCTACTTTCTCATAAAAGTACCCAAAATTTTTATTGGACCAATGAATTTTTAAGGGGTCCTAAGGAAGGGGAACACATCATGGGAAGGTAAGTCTATTTTAATTTTCTTATTAAAAACAACCAACATGAGTTAATATTAGTACCAACCTTATTTTCCTACATATAATTGTGCCTATAAGTGAACAGGTATCTTTTGTATACCGATCATCAATAGTCACTTAGTGTCTTTTCATGTCCTTAGTCTGGCCCATGTCTCCTAAGGTCTTCTCATTATATGTCTACATTATGCTTATTGCATTAAATTTTTCACTCCCTACAATCCTAATAGTTACCCTTGAGAAATATTGTTTTGTTCACTAATCACTCCCCCAGGGATTTCATTTGTGAATTATAGTGTAAGACCTTAGAAAGGACCAGGCCTTCCTCACAAATTACCAAATTTTCACATTACCATACACACATCCCATTTTACCATATTTCTACATTTTTTCCAGCTCGTTGGTGTTCCCTTTGTGAGTTTTAGTGTAAGACCATGGATAGGACCTGACCTTCCTCACAAAATTTTCCAATATCCAAGTCATAACAAAATTACATGTTTCAATTTTGAGATAAGATGTGACTGATTATGAGTTACACATCATTAAATCCTTCCCATATTGATTTATTATTTTTTATTCTTACTTCATTAATCTTTCATTTTTTATTTTCTTATTTTTTGATTACATGTAAGAATCCAACCATTTTTCTTTAGTTTTTCATACTTCCCAACTTGAAATAGTGTGATTAATTCAAGACCATTTTAGATTTTTATATCTTTTTTATTCTTCCCAACTTGATTTAGTATGATTGATTGCCTTAATTTACTTTTTATCATACCATTGGTATCTCATGTGCTATCCATTTTATTACATTATTTTCATACTTCCCAATGTGATTTAGTGTGATTTACTTGTTTTAATTTGGTGCCAATCTTTTTCATGGTTTAAAAACATTTTCCCCTCTTGTTTACCACTTTTTGGTTTATTATACTTAGTCATATTTTATTATTACACCTTCCTCATTGTGATATAGTGTGTAGCACATTTGTTTTTAATTAATTATACTTTTCCAAATCTTTTTCATCTATTTTTTTTTAACCATTTATGTGTACTACATAATGCTAAAAAAGAAAACACACTATATACATTTCCTATAACATATATAAAAAATAAAAATACACATGCTCGAAAGAAATATATCCATTCATCAACAACCAAAAACAAAATATAAATCATAAGATCAACATCCAACTATCAAAACAATCTCTCTTTATCTCATGTGTTTTTATACAAAACATAAAAATATGTCACTCCAGATCTATGGTTGGTTTCCATCATGCCTATTTCATAGCCTATCCATGCTTCCTAGAGATGCCTCAGACTATCTCATCTACAAAGTATGATGTAATAAGGTATTCTATGATCTTAACTCTACTACCTATATCTATAGGTTGGACACCTACTCCTATATGTATCCCATCTAAATCATAGTAGTCATGTGTGTGGATCTCTCCTAAGACAGGTCCTATTAATACTATGCCTCTCCTAATCCCACCCTTGTTTGTGGTTGTAATTCATCTTTGCATGTCTATAGCTACCTTTTATCCTACCCCACTAGTCTAAACAAAGTCACATGAGCTAGGGTAGATGGTACCATAAGATCATTTAGCATGGTGAGGTTGTATGACACCATCACTCCATCCAAAATGTCATGGACCATCTCCATGACTAAGGACCCCCATCTGGTCTCCTCTATCATAGGTTCTATAAAAACAAAAAACTATATGGATGCCATATCATATATATATCTCAAAATCTATCAATCTAGAATCATTTACTTCTAGTATTCTATCTTAAAGACTAAGAATTACAACATTTATTACCTATCTTGGTATCACCAACCATCATCTCCCCATGTTCTCATCCATAGAATATAGTTTCTCCATTGACCCATCCTTCAAGCACCTTGTTTTTGGTTTACCTCTCCATAAAATCAAAGCCCATAGTCACCATTTTCATTTTTTTTGGACCATTCCTCAATGGTTCCTCTATCAACCATCTCTACCTTGGGCTAATTGTTAGGTCATCCTATGTGATAACTCTTATCTATGTTTAACCCTATCAATGACATATACATAACTATGTGCCTAAGGTGCTCATTTCCCCTCATAATATGGTATTTGTTTTGGTACCTTCTACACCCTACATCTATATTCATACCCTCTCATCCTCTAGTTACCAGCTATCATGCTCAACTAGTCTATGGTCTCATATGCCATGCTTTAATCTCTAGTCTCCTGAGTCACACTCTTTTTCCTCTTTCCCCCCTAAGATCTCTCATATATTATGCCCAAAATGTAGGAACTACTGTAGGATCTATTATTTTAAGGAGTAAAAACTATCCTGACAAGTGTACCACTATTTGTGGCTCTACTTAATAGGTATAGTTTCCTATGATCAGATCTAAATCCAACCCTAATACCACAATCACCTAACTTGGAAAAATAATATAAATATATGCATAGGTATGCCACATAATCTCTCCTTATGTGACTATATACAATATTATAATGTGGGGCATGACCTATGTTACCTGGTGTTGTATCCATATAATAACCTAAGATAAACTGTCATCAACCACATGGGGCAACCTAACTTATTGATACATCAAGAACCTCTCATATATACATGTGTTCAGCAACACCACTAGTCCCATCATCTTCTACCCTCTAGACAACATCCCATACATATCATGCATGAGTTGGACCTAGATGGAAGACCCATAATCATAGATCACTCGTTGATCCTTATTGGACTCATACAAGACTATCATGTACAATGGTACCCTACCATATAAAATGTGACATAACACTCTCACTATCATAATTCCTATCACAACCTTCCTTATATCCAAAATATATGCATTATAAACATCGAATAATCTCATCCTCATCCCTAGATAGATCTTATCTAAGCCCATCACCTACCTAGCTAATGTTCATCTCTCATTCAGGCCATCTGGTGACCTTATCATCACTAGTGTCCCTCCTATAGGTATTTTAAGTAATTTATGGATGTCTTCTAGTGTGATACCTACCTCTATGGTATCCCCATCCACCATCCATAAAAAATTGTTGGTCAATCATTATCATGCTCTAAGGAACATGATAATAAGATCAACATCTAGTGGGATGTGTATCATATCCATGATTATTCCCAAGGCTAGTGATACTAGTCTCTCCCTATCCACATATATCAATTGCTCCAATAAATTAGCTAAGCATGTGACATTGATCAATTGCCACAATCTATGGAACCTATATACAATATCAAACAATGAAGAATTTATTATACCTCCATGTCATTTATATAATCAAAATACATTCTTATCAAATTTATAAAAATAAATTGATTTGCTTCAATTTTAACCAAGTTGGCCTTTTTTATTACTAAGTTGGTCCATATTTGGATTAACAGTACTAATTAAACCCCCTTTCATTCCCTAAATAACTACATTAGACACTTACTATTAAGTCAACCCATTGATTTTTCTTCTCTTCTACCAACTACATCAACTTAGTTGACCTTGTTCTTTCACTGCCATAACTTTTTGCCTTAATTTCCATAAATTCCTTGGGTATTTATTAGTCAATTTCCTTTCAAACCATTACCCTATTTAATCCCTAAGATCCCTATAAATTTCCAAGGGTTCAATCTGGTATTTATATTTGACCTAATTATCAAATTTATATAAATCACTCAATTTCAAATCAAAATACTAATTTTTTTTAAATTTTTAGTTGCTTACATATGTTGCACTCATTGTGGTTGATATGCATCCACCCTATCTTAGTTGTCATCTCCCCACCATCCTCATTCTCTATATATCTCACTCAATCTCTAATATCTCTATTATTCTTATAATAGCGAATAATGATAAAATGAATTCTTTTTCACCCTATTTATATTCACTATTAAAATAAAAAGATTTACCCTTCATATTATTTACCATCAGATTTCTTATTTTGATAATATATTTGTCTCTACTAGATCTTTTTCCAAACTTTAAAATGTTTTAGAATCTTAATGTCATAGATAGTATTTTGCACTATTATATGCCTATATTGATTTTTTTTTATAAAAATTCACTCTTTTTCACTAATCTCTACATGTTCACCTAATGTTCCTCAAATTGGACACCTTCACATTTCTCACATATCATTATTTATATACAAAACTAAGCTAAGTAAAGGTATACTTTTTAAAATTCTTTCCTTTCATTTATCTTATTTTATCTTTACTGTACTTTATTTAGCTTCAACATTATTTATCCTTATGTTCTTTTCCACATGACCCATCCCATGTTGTACCTATGTGACACATGATGAGATTTGATTGGGGCATATGTATACACATAATATTTTTAAACTTTATTAAATAATGATTATTTGTATATTTTAGGAACCCATTCAGTCTCAATCTCTTTGAGTACACACCCTAAGAGGTGCACTGGGAAAGGGGTGGGTAGATCATTAGTGTTTCACAAGATTATTGCCCCTTTTTCTGATTTTTATCTACATGTTTATCTCCTAAAAACTATACCCTAAACTTTTCCTCCTATTTTTGACCCTCATATAATCATTTACCATCTTCATTATACCTTTCCCTAACCTAAACCCCTCTTTGGTAGTTTACATGACTATATTAGTCACATCAACCTTGTATTGTTTTTTACAAAAGCTTACTAAGAACTAGGTCAGCCATGGATGACATAGTTCATAACCTAGTTAAATTTTTATCAATTTAAATACTAGGTTAACAGGGTTGACCTTGTCAGATAATTTTTTTGGATTTTTTTAGGGTTAGATTTGCCTATATAAAAACATTCATTTTTTCATTTATAAAAGAATAAAAGAAGTATTTGATATATTGCACATCTACTTATCCACTATTCTACTTGAGGGTCAAGATTAGGGTTTCATACTTTCTTTGTAGATAAAAATATTATCTTGTGGAGAAGTCTTTTTGATGCATTGATAGGTTATTTAACCTAGATATTATTTATCCTTGTCATCTTTACATACCACAACATCTTGTAAAGCACCTTGGCCAAGGGAGACATTAAGGCTCAACAGGTTCATCTTCAAAGCTAAGTATTCTTAAATTTATTTTACCTTTATAATAGTAGATTGATATGTATTTAAAATTCTCTTCCATGCATTAGGATTTCATATAAATTGACATGAGTATATGTCTTATATACATGTTTAATTTTAGTGTTTATTACCCCCACTTTGTGCCACAAGATTTGGTGAGCACTAGAAGAGGATTTTTATTTACTTGTTATTAGTTTAGAGAATATGAAAACATAGGATCTACTTAGGGTTATTTCATAGTTTTAATTTATTGGAGGCTTTGATACCATCCCTAGTGATATGATTATGGTAAGATATCCCTTGGCTAGGTCTAGTGGATCCATATTGGTCATGACCATGATTATCTAATGTACCCCTAATTGGAAGTGTAAGTAGGATCTATCTTTTTTGAGTTAGGAATTATTTATAGATCTATTACATTTTCCATTATATACAATATCTACATAATTCATTGGTCCTTACCTAGTCATCAAAGTATACATAAACTCTATTCGATTGGTTTTTTTTGTGTCCTAGTCTATTGAGAGAAAGATGATAGTTTTCGGTCATCCTATATCATGTATACATTATAGTGAACTCAATATGAATATTATCCCTCTTTTGTTTGGATCATATTCATGTTTTCCCTATTAGCTTCTTGCAAAAATATTCCAAACCATCATATATTTTCCATTCTAATTGTATTGGATAACTTGACACTTTTACCTATATGTTTGCAGATGATATCAAATAGTACAATAAATTCTTTATATTTTGATAGTGTATTAGGCAACCTAATATATTTTTGTCTATGTTTACAACTATATCAACTAGCTCGATACCATTCTAGTTATTTGTTTAATTTATTGCATGTTATTAATTTAAATTTTGATATATCATTTTTATCTTTTTATTATAATTTCTTATAAATTATGTTTTGATAGTTTTAACATTCATAAGATATATTTTAGTGGCCAAATAATTGTTAGTTTTTCACGTGTCTTGATGTGAGGGGTACCATCCCAATACTCAAACCATTATACAACACCATATAAGGACTTTAGAGTGTGCCTCATAGTATATCATGAATGCTTATGATCCATGTTTTCATCATTTAGGAATTATTCCATCCATTTGATTTTTTAGTGTATTGGTAAGTGGTAGTCCTTGGAATTTAATCTTAACATACCTCAAAGATAGGATAATGTGGCCATTGGAATAGTGGAATCCTTTGTGGTATGTTACTTCATGGTTGTATTTAATATTTATGACTAGGATCATATATTGTAGAGTTTATAATTTAGAAACACATTTTCTTAGTTTACCTCCCTATTTTTATTTTCATAGATAGTTTATTATTAAAAAAATTCTTATAGATTTTATCATCAATCCTGATGCTATTCTTTATTATGTGTGAACTACATTAGCTATCCTAGTATAATTATGTGTGACTTTTCAAATACATCGACCAATTTGATATGGTTCTATGTGTCTCCCAAACTACATTGACCAACCTGATATAGTTATAAATTTATATCCAACAACATTGACTAATTCATCAAGTGTAGATATTACTGTATCAACCAACTTGATACAATCATATTTATTATATGCTAATACCACTTTATTATTATTATTATTATTATTATTATTATTATTATTATTATTATTATTATTATTATTATTATACTCATTAGATTAATTTATACATTTATCTTAGACTTAGTTAATCATCCTGCCTGATATAGTCTTTTTTTAGATCTAGAAACTACTTATATTTGCATGTCTAATACCTTAAGTTTATTATAACTAGTATGTTTTCTCACATTAGATTTAAATACTCCTTTTAATCATGATTTATCTTCATATAATATTTATTTAAATCCTCATCCCATTATACCTTTGCATGGGTTGCTACTTTCTACCCTATATGACCACCATTAAAGATAATTCCCAATGGTGGAACTATAATACACCTTTTCTCATGGTTGAGGATATTGATATTATAAATATGGTCCTCCATGTTATGAAAATACCTATGATGATCCTAATAAAATAAATTTCAAACTCCTCACATTATCAAAGGTTACCATGACATCCTCCCCTCTATGACCCTAACTATCCCTATTATTGGGGTGAAGATCCTAATGACAAAACCTATATTGGGGCCAAATATTATCAGTATGGTCATGACATTTATGATAATCCCTATATATACTAATGATCCCACCTTCACTAATTCTTACATGGTTTAAAATAAATATCTTGATATTCCCATATATGATGATGATTCTAATAGAGGTGAAGACCACAACATGATATAGATGTTCCCATTAAATTTATGACATTTATGAAAATAAATTGTATGATTTTCCCATATTTAAAAATCCATAATAAAATAAAATAAATTATTAGCATGTTTTAATTGATGTCTACCCATCATATAACCCACCCTTAAAATTGATTGGAAAAATAAGTCATCAAACCTCATCTCGCATTCAATGAAATCTTGTCAACTCATTATCTTGTGAATAAAACTTAATTTCAATGCCTGGAATAATATCTATTATAGGTTATTTTATCCTTTATCCTATATGATAATTTAAACCTCTCATACTTAAAAATATTATTGTATATAATGGGATAGGATCAACCTAAAACTATCCTATCTTAAAATATATGGACTTAAAAAATGTTAATAAAAATATCCCAATGATAATTAATGATTCTAGATGTGACCAAATGAATCTATAGACTGAGCAATAGGAACACCTACTACTTAATGTCAAAGGAAAGGGTTTCAAATCCTATAGACTAATAATAGAATGAAGTATATCTAACTATATTTCTATTTTGTAAATAATCTAATATTTCAAACATTAATTTAAGTAAAGGGGAGGGGTTATGAACATACAAAAATGGTTAAAGGGACATGGTAGGAAAATGGGAACCTAGGATACATAAAGTGTATAGATTTTAAGTCTAAACAATGTTATAACCAAAATAAGTAAGTGTAGACAAAGCTTAAAAAATTAGATAGACACTCATTAACCAAGAAATTATGAAACTTTTATCTACTAAATGAAAGAGGTAGGGTTAGAATATACTTACATTGAATATAAACTATCAAGCCTCAATATCCATCTTGTAAATGGTCTTTTACAAGATAATGTTATGGTTGTAATGATATCAAAAGGTTGAATCAACCTATAAACTAAAAGGACTCCTATTGAATCCAAGACTCCATAAGACAAACTTTCCTTTAAGACAAGATCATAAGTACTAACTTGTCCAAGAGTAGATCTAGGGTATAAGTGTGAGAAATAATAGTAAAATAAATGTCTTTCTCTATTTAAATGAAATGGTTATTTGTATTTATAGTGGTTAATATCCATAACCCATTATGAATGTTAATTTGATGTCATTAAGCAACTTTATATAGTTCAAAATGGGATGACTGAACTCAAACTACATTGTCCACATTGATATAGTTTTGAGTATTGTGCCACATGTTCATAAATACATTTCTCAAGTAGACATAGTAGGGAAGGAACATGTGCTAAATAAGACTACATTAGACCTAGTCAATATACTAGGGAATACAGGTCTTGATATAACAAAAGGATGTAAGATGAAAGGACATATCTTAGGGGATCAAATTTAAGGAAGCTAGAATGTAAATAGTAATGATAGATAGGCAATAATATATCTCATAAATCACCAAATACCTACCCACTCCTTTCTTAGTTCACCTTTTAAGGTGTGCACTCAGTGAAATTTAAACTAAGCATGTTGTTTCAAGAGAGAGTGTCAGTGAATGATAAAAGTTAAAATTACTATGTATACACTTCCAACATACCAAAACAAAAACTACACTCAATCATTTCCAAATTTATTAGCCAGCCTAATATCATTATCTTATAATTGGTTACAGTTAACTACATTAATAATGACCCAAAATGTGTCGATATAATTTTTCTTCTCTTATCCAATAACATAGACGTGACACATAATGTGTTCGTATATATCTTCACGTATCATGAAACTATATTGACTTGGATGACACAATTCTTTCTAGTATTATTAAATGAACAATATAACTCTAGATAATATAGTTCATTTCAATAATATTAAACATAATTTATTAACCTAATCAATACACTTCATTCTAGTCTTATTATACCAAATTATATCGACCTAGTTGATATAGTTCATTACAATCTTATTAAATAATATTGTAATGACCTGGTTGATACATTTCATTTACCTCTTATTACTCTAGACTATATTATTCTAGTTGACAATGCATATTTAAAAAATTTATAACCTCTAAAATATCCTAACATTTCCCTAGATTAACATTCCCTAATATAATAGATTTGCATTATTTTGACATCATTATTAGGCTTGTGAATTTTTAAGTTAAATATCATCCACCTGCATCCCATATTTTGGGGTATATTTTGATGCATGTCCTCTTATTATTATAGATATTGGGGCTCCTTGCATTGCCCATCCTTTTCTTATTTAAGCATTTACAACATATTTTGATTCAAATAGTTACCTTATGCATGGATTTGGTGCATATTTTAATTCCCATCCTCATTCTTGTGGCTTATTGATCTAACATCCTTACCATGATGTAAAATAAATAACCTTTCATATCTTAATAAAAAAAAAATTAATAAACCTTCTGAGATAGATATTATCACATTTCACATGCTCTTATTTGATATAGTCATTAGCATAAATATTATTTATTATTTTGTCACATGTTTCTTAAATTTAATGCATTATACTCCCTTACAATCACTTTTATTACAACATTGCTTTCTTTTTTGTTCTTTGGTATCTTAGATTTTACCTTAGTTTCTTTTATGGATCTTAGATATCACACTTTTTTTATTAAAAAGCACACTTTCATTAATATAACAATATTTAACACATCACTAATCATAAAAAAGATGGGTGGAAAAGACACACTCCAAAATAACTAAACCAAGCTA
Organism: Torreya grandis; assembly: GCA_037957365.1. Taxonomy (NCBI): domain Eukaryota; kingdom Viridiplantae; phylum Streptophyta; class Pinopsida; order Cupressales; family Taxaceae; genus Torreya; species Torreya grandis. The sequence goes on from JARHVA010009277.1 coordinate 148,742, forward strand.
ATGAAGCTTGGGGAAGAGGAAATTCCAAAAAAGCCACCACATGACCAAAGCAACCTTAGTTAAACTAACTCAAGTGCACATCAATAAAGTAAAGAGAAACGTAAAGGCAAAAATAAAAAGGATTCCATTAAGTAGTATAAATAAACATGGTAGTAGGAAAATTTAGAGGACATAGAGGATCTTGATGGTTTCCCCCACCCCTGAATTGGGGGAACTTTATCAACTAGGACAGGGTCACAACCAACAATTTTCTTGTTAGTTTTAGTATCATTATGTTTCTTATAATCTTGTCTATAAAGAATAATTTGTAATGCCAATCATAGGAACTTATCCTTTGGAAGGGGCCTACAAACTCCCTCCCCCTACCATAATTAGGACTGGGTTTCCTTTATATCATTTTAGAATCATCCTTTGTTCCCCTAGTCAAACTTAGTATCACCTTTGGGTTTTATTTTTCATAATTGTAGAATCCCATTCTTTTTGGGATGATTTATAGTCAACCTTAGTTTTCCTTATGGATATTAGGTATTACCTTTATGTTTATATAGCTAATCATATAAAATGGAAGTTTCTATCAGAAGGGTGGGTGAAACTAAACTTTGATGACACCTCCAAAGACAACCTAGGCCCCATAGGTGGATGAGTTATAATGAATTCAAAATGGGAGATGTTGGACATCTATGTGGGTTCCATGGGTTCCCAAACAAACCACCTTGTAAAGGCCAAGGTGGCCCTCTAGGGTATACAATTGGCTTATATAATCTATTAGAATATAATCATTATGGAGTGTGATTACTTAAATATCTTAAATGATCTAGAAGGTAAAATAACCCCCTCATGCTATCAGATACATCATTAAAAATTTCAAGTAACTCTTAAGGGGCATGACTCATTTTAAAATTTTCCATACCTACTAGGAAGGAAATGGCATCGTGGACCTTATTGCTAGCATTGGAGTTGAAATCCACATTTTAACATGCTATCATGATGTAAATAACATTATTAATAATGTCCTTAAAGCCTTATAGGTCAAAAGTACCATTGCATGTTAGAAACATCATGTCACCACATGTGTATGATATTTATTCCAAGGGGTGGATTTTAATTATGCTAATATGTAACTATGTCTATAGGAGAAGGTGCAATTACTATAAGGTGATAATAGCAAGCTTCAAAGACTCTATTTGTATTGTAAAAAATCACTCCATCTAGAAATTTCCATGTTCTCTCCTTAAATTTGTGGACATCACTTCAATAGGATGTGATAGAGAAAGGATTGAAACAATTTATTGCATGTAAGTACATGTCCATTTAAAAAGTCTTGAAGAAACTTAAACATGGGGACCTGACCAAGTTTATGGAAATAATCATAGAGCATAATTTAGAATTGGCCCATGACTTTGTAGTAACCTAGAATAAATGAAAGGTGACCATGTGTGTCCTAAGAGTCACTATTATTGAAGAATTCATTGGAGAAGTGATCGGTATGTTCTATGAAGGGACTAAAGCACTCAAAGATCAAACAAATAAATAAGAGATACTATAATGATTTTATTGGATGAATGATTTCATGAAGACTAAAAAGAAAGCATTCTTATGGGCAAATCTTCCTCATCACTAACCCAAAATCTATCTCTAAGTTATTCACTATATGAACCTCAAAGGTAAATACACTTTAATCTTTTCCAACCACTTCTTATTACTGAATCATTTTACTGGTTATAAGATAAATCTTCCTTTCTCTCTACTTATATCTCTTGAAAGCACTATTTTGCTTCACCAAGTGAATGAGACTAACCCTATCCTTCACTAAGTCTTCATCCTTCTCCTTTTCAAGCATGGCCAAACCCTTCATGATCAGGAGGTCCCCCATCCACTAGGGAGAACTCCCTAGAGGAAGATCCCACCTTGGGATCTAATCAACCCTCCAAGAGTACCTCCCAGTCAAACCTTTCCAAATCCCCCTCTAATGACCTCCCCCTTAAGTTGTTCATAACTAAACCTAAGCCAATTTCCATTGATGTGGCTACTTATAAGGAGATCAACTGGAAGGGTAAAGCCATTATAACTAGGGAAATGAAAAAGAATAACGTGTAGGTGGAGAAGTTCAATTAGAAAGTGCAAGAGGTAGGGATGGACCTCACCAAGATTATACAAAATTAAAATGCTTAGTATAGATAGGCTGAGTCCATGGTTTAGTCTTTCATTCATTCCTCTAAACCAACCATAATCATTATCATAAAGTCTCCCAAGAACTAGGGATCCCCCAATGGGTTCCCCCAAGATATTACCCACAAAGTATACCCCCTTGTAGGTCAAAGATAACAAGTGACCTCATATGATCTTTCCTAGAGGAGCAACTAAAGGTATTAGGAACCACACATGGGCTAAGATTTCAAAGGTTAAGTAGAACATGCCAGTGAAGAATCTTGAGGATGCTGAAGACCAACCAAAGGGAGCTCCCTCCTAATCCTTATTTCTAGTTTCTATTTTTCCTTGCTTTTAGTTCAAGTGGTTTTTTGATGTTTTAATTGGATGGCCTTTGCTCGACATATTGATACATTTTGTATTTCAATTTTGTTTTTTCAAGATCCCTATAAAACCTATTTTTTACCCAATCAAATATAAATTTTATCACATTTTTACCATGTTTTAGTTAGTCTTAATTTCATTATGATCCTTTATATTTTTTTCACATTCCCCCTCCTTTGGGATGGTGTATCCTGTAATTGTTTACACAAGATGTATTATAGTTTTGTATGGAATCTCTAATGACATTATGCACATGATATATATTATAAAAATTAATTTCATGTTCATAGTTAGTTTAGATATTCTATTGAGCTTAAAAAAATTATAGGTTATAATATGAATCCCTATTATTTCATCTTAGATTAATTTATTTACATGGGTTCAAGTTTCTTTCACACTAAATCTAGTACATATCTTTGTCATTATGTATTTTGTCTATTTTAACATATCTTGGTTGTCATTTTATGGGTTACAGTATAACACTCAGGGAATACAATCTGGCATTATTCACAAACACTAGTTCTTTTCATATGTGACCATTAACTTCACTAAATGCGACCTTTAGATTTTTTTTTATCATTTATATACCTTATGTTTTATATTTACTTATTACTTGTGGCCTTTCAATTTATGACTTGTGTGGTAAGACCCTAGGAATTAATTAGTATTTCCTTATAAATGTTAATCGTTATTAATTTTTAGTACAATATATTAATTTTAATCCCAAACTTATTAGGGTATCTTTTTAGAAATATAAGGAAATGGTCATGAGTAGTGTTTTTCCTCACTTAGATTCAATCATATTCTTTTATGGTAAAACTATAGAAATTTATCTTCATGTTCCTCATTCAAATTTTACCTTTATTATGATGATGCTTCATACATACTTATCATTGTACCATATTCCATTGTGTGTGTGTGTGTGTGTGTGTGTGTGTGTGTGTGTGTGTGTGTGTGTGTGTGTGTGTGTGTACACACACACACACAAATGTATCTATGTGTGTGTATGTAACTAAATGAATTTATGACCATTACATCATTCCTATTTTTCATTTACTTTTAGGATCATCAAGGTTTATTTTAAGATTAAAAAATTCCATATGGTTAAAGTATTGGAGTCTTTAGATACTAAGGTTTTGGTTATCCTCTCTAGTGGCTAAGTGTACACTATTTTATGATAGTCATGTTTATTACCCATTTTTGGTGCTTCCAAATTCGTATGGAGGAGAAATATAATAAGCCAAAAGAGTTAATAGCTATATCATAAAAAAAGGTGATGTTAAATGGAAAATCAAATATTAAAAATTAGATCACACCAAAATACATGATATTTTTGACACATATCATATAGAAAAGTATCAAACATGATAGTTAGCCTCATGATTTATCCAATGTCCATAAGGATGAAATAGGATAATAGACTAGGATAAGAGGTCTCATTTTATCATTATTTATCTTTTTACATTCTAGTATGACCTACTTTCCTATGCAAGTACCCAATCTTCATATTATATCGATGGCTCTATAAGGGATATTAAGGAGTGGGGAACACATTATGGGAAGGTAAGATATAGTTTTTCATATATTCTATCCTTCATGGGATGATTTTTATGATTCACTAGTTAGCTCAATCTTATGTTTTCAATGTAGGTTTCTCTAGGGTGATCCATGGTGAAAACTATTTAGTCATGCCAACATGATTTGAGTGTCTTGTTTCTAGTAAATACCATGTTTTAAACTTAGTGACTCTCTTTTTCTCTTTCGTTCATAATTTCCCTTTAACAATCATTTTTGTTTCTAAATATTTTCATTGTCTTTACTTTATATTCTCTATCCCTTTTAAACTAGTAGCAATATGTCAGTTCTAGATTTTCCATATTTAGATTATAAGTGCATATTTGATTTGTTGTGAGATTATCTCTTGATAATTAGCTTATATTCATAGGATTTATCTTAGTTATGTTTGTGACAATGAGTTTTATATTCTCTTTTTTATGGGCCACTTGCTTCCCTTTTTAACATGCATGTTTCCCATCTTTGTTTGAGTAATGCTTTATTACTTATCTAACATCAATGATTCTATCATAAATTAGTTATCTATGTTTTTTTATTATTATTACTCATCTTAATTTGGATACATTAAGTATTTTTTATCCTAGTTAGCCTTGGAAATTCAGCTTACTGATTTTCCTTTTTAATCTACTTTATTGAATATTTTTGTTTTAACCTAGCCTTATCAAAATTAGCTTGCTTATATTTATAAGTGTCTTAATTTATCCTAAGAGTGTTTCACTTTACATCCATTTATTTAACATATTATATATATGAATTTTTATTTTATTTAAATTTATTATTGTATCCTTAGGGTTTCTCAAATTTATTTTTTGTGCCCTCCATGATCAATACTATGGTATTTGCACACAACCATTCAACATAAAAGGTAAGTCAAGGTATGCATATGGTACTTTAAGTTATGTTTTTTTTCTGTTTTTATGTTTATATTCCAAATCACATTCCCACATTACACTATTGTAACACATTTTGAGCTTTGGATGGAGCATATATAAACACAACATTTTTTATTTTACCATTTACCAACACTTTATTTTGCAGTGTCAAGATATAAATCTCCATGAATGTACACCTTAAAAGCTTAATCAAGAATGGGGTGAAAATAGGCCATGGCTATTTATGAGATATGTTGTAATGTTATCCTAATTAAAAAATAGCAAAAATTAGTCTAACCTTCTCAAATTTTATATCAATCTATCTACTCCATCTAATTCCTATTTAGTTTTTTAGGTTCGTTATATCTTATAATATCATATTAAATGATACCATTTGTTTTGTTCCTTTATCCTTTATGTACTATATCAGCTAATTTGATACATTTTTTATTATCTTTTGGTATTTTTACTATATTGGCATGGTCAATACTACACTACACTAGTAGACATCTTCCAACTATATCAACCTAGATGATACCATATTTATTTAGTTTGGTGTTGGTTTTGAGTATTAGAAATGTAACTATGGAGATCTATTTTTAGCATGGTAAATCTGGAAGTTACAACTATAGGAAATAGTACCTATAATTATTTGTAACAAATGTAATATAAGGGTTGATGATTATGTTAGCTTTGATATGTATGTGAGTAATAGAATAATATATGTTATTCTTAGAAGGATTTCACATGGAATATTGATATAATTAGACATCAAAAAATGAGGTTATTTTTTTAATAATATCTGATATTAGATATTTTAATATGAATTCTAATTATTTATGTTCTTTATTGGTATAATCACAGAGTTTCATATGTTCTGATGACTATTTGCTTAATTTATTTAGACGTATCCATTTATTTATCTGTAAGTAGTTTCCATCATGAATTAAACCTTTAGATTAGTATATTTATCTATGATAAGCCTTATTTATAGATTTCAAGTCTTGATTAAACCTTTATATAAGATTTCTAATTCACTTTGCATTACATATCCTCGTAATTAACATGTTCTAGTGAAACCTAGGAACCTATGCTAAGAATGGTATAGTGAGTGTGAAAATGTTGCAATGGTTACTGACCCAAAGAGAGGAAGAGAGCTGGTTAGACAATAAATTTTTTGAATTAAAAGAGAAAGAGGGCCAAATAATTAGGTGTACCTCAAGGGAGACTATACAAGAACACCTTTATGATGAAATCTATGAGATATTATGGTTTGAATTATTGAGTTTGATAGGTAATTGGTTGGTTCAAATTCACTATCATTATTTTGGACCATGAATAAGTAACATTATATAGTGGACCAAGAAGAAGATAAAAAATTTGTAAAATTTGGAGATAAATTGGACTCATCTTATTCCTCATTGGATAACTACCACTATTGATGGATATATCACTAAGTTTGTAGTGAATGGATATTTATCATTTGAAATAGTGAAGGATTAGTTTCTAAGAGAAATTATAGGAAAATTTGTGTAGCTAATTCCAATACTAATCAAAATGTTGGTGATTGAGAAGACCATGGTGCCCACTCCTAACTAATATGGATTAGTAATTTTGGGCATATGGGGATGTGTACAAGATAGGGGAGAATGAATTAGATATAAAATTATAGAACTTGAACTTGAGTCTATGATGGAGAATCTAGAGAAGGATAAGAAAAAAAACTCTAGAGTTAGAAAGAGAGTTGTGACAATAGAGGAGATAGAATAGACATATTATGTGTTAGAAACTAAGTATAGGAGGATTAGTAGTAGCATTGATGATTTAGATGAGAGAAGATGACAAGGAGAAGGGTATAGAGGATAAATTTTATAAATGATCTTGATCCAACTATAGATATAAGGAGAGTAAGAGATGAGGATCTAGCATGGATAAAATAAGAAGGTAGTAGTATAGAAGTAGAAAAAATGAGTAAAAGTTCATAGTTTCTAGAAGGGGTATTCTAGAAAGAACATCAAGGATTATCTTATAGTTGTAGACATAGTACAGGTTCAAGTTTCAAGAGATATATTTTTGGAGGTAAAAATCATCTCCAAAAGAAGCACACATCCCCCAAGTCTATATTTTTGCAAAATCACAATAAATTCCCTACAATGTTAGATGATGCCACTTAGAAAATACCAATTACAAAATAAGTTTATAGAAAAACTCTAGAAGTACAAAATTTTATATATCATGAAGTTGTGAAAAATCTATTATATCAACAAAAGAAGAGAATCACAAAATTTCTTTATATAGAGACATATCTACTAATCCTTGCACATGTTAACGATTTCATTACATAACTTTAGATTTTAGAAGAAGAAGAAGAAGAAGGAAATGATAGAGATATATCTACAACCTTTATTCTATAGAATAAGAAGATACATTATAACTTATACCATATTAGGATTCATCCCTAAGTTCATAAGAAGATACATTATAACTTAGACCATATTAGGATTCATCCCTAAGTTCATATAAGTCTTCAAAACCACAACCATCATTAATGCTAGTCATAAAACAAGCACTTGTGATATTTATAGGAAACCCTATTATGGTATCAAAGTTGGGTGCTTTTATACATCTAGCTCCCTATGATGGATCCAAAAACCCTAAATAATACCTACTTACTTATGACATGAAATGGTAGGCAAAAGTAATCATCAATGACAATATCAAGAGGTTTGAATTTATTGATGTTTAAGGTGCACATGCACTAGAGTTCATATATTATTTATAATATAGCCAGAACATCCCTAGATGATGTTAATAACTAGATCACCACAAAGTTTAAGGTCAAGAAGAATTAAAGATAAATGATCTATTATTTGAAGGAGATCTAACAAGGACCTTGGGAGACTATTGGTGACTATGATCATAGATTTTTTAATGTCATGAATAAGGTAGAATTTGTTTTGGAAGATAAAGATAAAGCCACTTAGTTTTTATAAGGTTTATGACCAAGGGTTAGATTTTTCATGGCTTAAACTTTTTTTGGAGATAAAGATGACGCTAGAGATGCTTTAATTAATGTAGAGTAGATTGAAGAGTATGGTGATGTAGTTGCATCATCATCTAAGGTAAAAATTAATTTGGAAACTATTTTGAGTAGATTGGATTAGTTTCAAGGAAGACCTGAGAGACAAAAGTTAGATATCTAGTGTATAGAGTGTGAATAATAAAAGTATCATAGAAATGAATGTCCATGGGTTAAGATAGAGTTATATGAGATATGTAGAGTGTTAAGACATGCAACCTTTAAGTGTCACCTTTTACAGTAGTACATAAAGACTTCATAGAACATATATTATAAATTATGTAAGTCACATATACATGATGACAAGGATTCCCATGCATTCTAGGAATTGAAGGAAGATATAAATAATAATGTATTTGTGGTTTTTACCTAGAATGTTTTAACTACAACATAAGATACTCCTACCTTAGGGAGCATCATACTAGGTCAAAATGCCTTGGTGATGGCTTGGGTTCCTGAAGCATAGTAGAAACCTCCAACAATAGTAGGTTCCCTATATTCTACATAGAAATAGAAGATTACCTTCCAAAACTTTCAATAATCAACTAAGACCTTGCCATATCAAGCCCATGGAATCATATGATTCCTCAAGTGCAATAATCCATATGGGCTCTAAATGCACCATAGTCATAAGTGGATGGATTTAATGAATATCCACAAAATTAAGGATGGAATGCACCCCAAAATACCATAAATTTTGGGAAATAATATCATCAAGGTGGATGGGAATTTCAGGGGAATAAAGGAGGATATAGATGTGGATACTAAGGTAGTGTGTAGGGAGGTCAAAGAAATAATGGGCCTAAACCACCCAGTCATTCTTATCTCTATGGATAACTAAACCATGTACAAAGAAATTATCGTATAAATCCTTATAGACAACCTTATTATGCATATTATAGAGTGATATAGTAGCATAATAGAGTAGATTATTTAGTCTTAGAAATAAAATAGAGGAAGATACCTATTATAAATGTTAATATGATTCATGCACAACTAAGGGAGGATGTTACATTATAGGTAGTAACTAGACAACAACATGAAAAATAGGGATTACCTCCATTTGAAATTCCTAAATACTTGGGTATTAAAAAGGCATATCTAGACTAATACCCTAAACCTACTACTAAAAATGTCATGATGGAAGAAGCTACATATATTTTAAAGACAATTTAGTAGCAAGGGATAAATGAAGGAGATGATGTTGCTCTTAATGGATAGATGTATGGATATATAGTGTGTATATTAAGAGAGGATGGGGTTATCACTATGATAATAGATTTTATGAGATTCCTCATTACACTATGTAATGAGGATATCTCATATAAAATTATGAACATACTTCATAGCTTACTAGAATGTGTGCAAAAAGGCCAATAATAGATGGATAAGTTGGTTTGGTTTGTAAAGACCAAGAAACCTTGGGACATTAATGTAAGGATGGACATATAATTAGATATATATGACACAAATATTGTTGTATTCAATTTTAGGATTACTATAAATGTGAACCCCAAATCCATTTGGGAAGCCTTGGGAAGACATACATTGAGTTATAACCCTATCACACTCAACCTTGTAGACTATGGTAGGGTTGAACCTATTATTCACCTAGAGGATGTTGAGGTCAAAGTCACAAAAATCAATATGTGAGGTAATTTTTAATTTATTGATATGAAGATAGATGAAACTCACTACCCTAATATGATAGGGAATAATAGGGCCTATGATGGGTGTATGACTATTAACATAATCATGAATCAATCTGAATCTCATCAAGATGATAAGATCATTATCATTCCTCTAAGCAAGATTGATTTTAAACCTTATATAATTACAAAATAGATAGACTCACCTTATGCTATTGGTAATTCTAGTTGGATGAAGGTCATAGTTAAAGGTAAATATAAGGCTCTATAAGCAACTGAGTATAGTTTTCTCTACAAAAGTACTATTTCACAGATTCAAATTCTCTACATAGAATGAGTCTTGGACCAGTGAAAATGAATACCTTGGATATCCCTTAGAAGTTTGAAGAGGATGCATGATCAATGATGGTAAGATATCAAACACAATATGATATAAATCTTCTATATCAAATGAGTTATATTAAGGAGTACATAGAACTAGACTAAAGGGTGTTCTTCCATGATATAGAGATTATTTAATTAGTGTATACTTGGACACCCATGTACTCAACTAGGTGAAAGGATATCATGAGCCACGACCATTATAAATGGTCTTTATGAATGATTAACTGATATCCCAATATTTTTCCATGGAGGATGCTAGTGAGTTCATTATGTGATTTTAATAACATATACTAGATGAGACCTAGAGGGTAAGTGCTATTGAATATGTGATGAAGGGTATTATTGTGAAGTGGTGGGATATCCACATGGAAGATAAGTTAACATGAGATGAAACATGTGGGTTGATTATAGCTTGATTTCAGTTGCATGAGACTATTAGAAGAGATTGACCTATCTATCATGAAGGTGAATGTTTAGAATTAAATGTGTATAGGTGTATTGAGGTTTAGACATTAAATGGTATATAACCTAACTTCTAGATGCATAGTTTCATATTTACCCTTAGTGTTTTCCCTACAACATGTTACATCCATCAGGAGTGAATAATAGAAATAAAACACTAGGAACATGTCCAAGCTAATTTCATTCAAATGTTAATTTTTTAAACTGATAATTCTCAAATATAAGTCATTATAAAAAAGATGAAAACCTTTATATACTATGGAAGAGTTGAATATTTACTAGAAAAAATAGAACCTAATTCACATGAAGTCACTGAGAAAAACCCAAAACACATCTTATAGATTCTATAAATTAGCCAATGTGAGGCCCAACCATAGATTCAACCTTACTATGGGATATAAGAGGAAGAACAATATTATTTAATAGATAGTAAGGATTATATAGATATATGGGATCTATTTGAAATAAAGAGAGAGTTATAACCCATAGCATAACCAATCACAGAGGAAGCAAAGGAGGAAAAGATGTAATATATACATTTTCTAGAATGTGAAGGAGAATGCATACTCTGTGACTTCATTCTTGAATAAAAATGTAGAATGTATCATGAGCCATTAAAGGAACACATAGATAATATTGGTACAAAATAAGGACATAAAATGACACAAATTAGAGTGGACTTAAGAAAATATATAAGAGGTTTTGCAGTTACTCTAAGACTATCATGATGTCTTTCCTACAACTTTCATAGAAGTTAAAGGTGTTGATTCTTCTTTGGGAGATATGAATATAGAGTTAAAAGAGTGCACACAACCAATCAAAAAGAGACAATATAGGATAAACTCAAATATGAAGCTAAAAGTGAAAGCTAAACTTGATCACATGTTAGAAGTATGTATTATCTTCCTAGTCAAGAAAGTTGGTTGGGTTAGCCCCATGGTAGTTTAGCCAAAGAAGAATAGGGATTTATGATTGTGTGGAGACTACCACATCCTCAATGATGCTTGTGTCGATGGCCCATTTACCATTACCTTAATGGATTAAGTTTTAGAGGTTGTTACTAGACATGAAGTGTTCTCATTCATAGATGGATTAAATGATTACCATTAGATACCCATCACAGAAGAGGATAAGACCAAAACCACATTCACCATCAAATTGGGTTAATTAAATTATAAGATCATTCTATTTGGAATAAAAAATGCACTTGAAATGATCTCTAGAGCTATGTTGACTATGTTTAAGGATTTCATCCATGACTTCCTAGAATGGATGATTAGGTCATGTTCTCTTTATTCAAATAAAACTTATGGAAACTTATATTCATGTTATAAATATTTAGATCACTATAAATATCACTAAATTTAAATAAATAACTTATTTTTTATCATTTTTGTGTTTTATTAAGTCATGTAGTATGTAGTAAAGGAATCCTAGTAGACCAAGCTAAGATTATAGTCATTATGAATATGCCACCCTGTAAGACTTCAATAGAAGTGTGATCCTTCTTAGGACACATATATTATTACAAAAAAATAATCAAAAGATACATTGTTATATCATCTCCTTTGGAGAAGCTACTATGAAAAGGATTTTAGTTTATATGGATAGAGGACTATCAGTCCAAACTTGTTGATTCAATGCAGTGACTAGTGAATTATCTAATCCTAGTTTTTATAGATTAGAGTAAACCTTTTCATGTGAATGTGGAAACATCAAGGATTTTAATTAGAATATTAATCACACAACCAAGAGATAAATTATTAGATCATCCAATCCACTTTACAAGTAAAAAGTTATCAGCTACAAAAAATAATTATATGACAACTGAATGAGAAGCCTTGGTGATAGTGTTCTCACTATATAACTTTAGGCACTACTTTTCAGATAAATTATTTGATTTATTCATTGATCATAAATCTATATGAGACTTAGTGAACAAGCCATTTGTGTGAGGATGTATATCTCATTGGCTAATGCTTTTCTAGGAGTTTTAATTTTGTATCAATATTAAACCAAGATGGGAGAATGTTGGTCTATACCATATCAACCAGATAAATAATGGTGAGGAACCTAAGGAACTCTAAGATGAAGCATCATATGCCTATTTATTGAAGGTGACTTTGATTCTAGAACAACTATAGGATATTGTATAGTTTTTTGAACAAAAGACATTCCTAGATCACTATATAGAAAGAGATAGGAAATAGTTGATAATCAGAGCTCTTATATATAGTCTTATTAATAAATTTTTGTATTACTTAGGTAAAGATTAAATCATACATACAGTGGTATTGGAGCATGATCATGAAAATATTATGGAGGAAGATCATTAAGGAGTAGTAAGAAGACATTTCATAGGAGATACAACTATGAGGAAGATTTTACAAAGTGGTATTTGGTGGCCTTATCTATTTTAAGATATATAGAGAGTTGAACAATAGTGAGATGTTTTTAAAAGGATGGGGATGAAAAGCCATTAGGATGAGATGAATGTTAGTATAAAAACCCTTTGAAAAGTGGGGCATGGACTTTCTTAGGATATAAATCCCCCAAATAAATGCAGTAAGGCTAGGTATATAATGAATATGATGGATTACTCTATCAAATGGGTAGAAGCTAATATAAATCCAAGTTATGGTATGAAGGACACAACTAATGTTATATATGATAATATCATTACTAGGTTCAGTTGTCTTATTAAATTGGTAAGTGATAGAGGAACCCATTTCTAGAATAAGACCACCAAGCCCCTTATAGATGAGTTTATGATATCACATCACAAAATAACAATGTATTATATACAAGAAAATGGATAATATGAAGCTACAAACAAGGTGATTGGTAAGATGCTCACTAAAATATGTGATGTACAATAGGATAAGTAGGAAGATAGACTTTTAGATATCTTATGGGTTTATTGTACACATTATAACTACGTGAAAGGGTTTTCATCATTCTAGTTATTTTATGGCCTTAAATATATGATGACCATGGAATATATACTTCCTATTTTGAGGGTCATTAATGTGCTACATATGGGTGATCTAAAGTCACTGACTCATAGATTATTGGACTTGAATTGTATGGATGAAGTAAGATGTAGAGTAGTATGGGTCCAAGAGATAAATAAGCATACTCATAAGGCATGGCATGATAAAAACCTATGAATAAATGAATTATATGTGAATAAACTTGTTCTTCTGTATGATAACAAGTTTAGAGCTTTTCCTAGAAAGTTTCACATCTAGTGGAAGGGTTTTTACATCATTCAAAAAAATTTCAACCTAGAATAGTGGTCCTACAAGATTTTTAGGGGAATATCTTATGCAAATAGGTAAGTGAATGTAGGTTTAAGTCATACTACCATTAATTAAGAATAAATATGGAATAAAGGTGTTATATCATTCCAAATAGATTGTAGAGAGGTTTGCAAAGTTTTGTTTTAGGATTGTTTTCATTTTTAATGTTTATTTCAACATCTGTTAGTAAATGTAAGTGTGTGTATAAGTATGTAACAAGAAGGATCCATGTAATATTTGAAGGTTCCATTACTATAGATAACTTGGTAAAGTTGGCTAAGTGCTTATAATTTATGAACAATAATTAAATCTAAGAAAGACATGTGCATCTAAATATGAAGTAGATAGTGTAGCTTAATGGTTAAGTCATTTTATTTAATGATTAAGTATGGGGTAGGATATTGACAAATCTATTTGGAAAAGAGATGGGTCTATGTCATAAATGGAATAAGTAACATACGGTTGAAACCCCATTAATGTAATAGGTCAAAAAACATTAATCACCACTACAATCGAATGTCACATTAGCCAAATGCCTACCACATCAGCTGAGTAGATCCATTTCATTCAAAGTTTGCTTGAGAAGGATTAAGTGATAGCATAACTCATTAGTATTTTAAACCATTGAATGAGGTGTGAGACATATAAATCAATCATTTAAGAAAATCCATTCATATCCATTGCTAAAAATATTGAGGTGTTGTCCAAATTCTAGGAAATTTTTAATCTTTACTTTGTAGCTCCCACACATTTGTTCAAGGTCAAGATGTGTAATGGCTAGGTTTTATCACTCCCAACTCATAAAAGGGTTTACATAAGTAAAAAAAGAGGATATGGTAATTAGTGTGGCATTACATCAAACATGATTCACAAATCTAGATAGTTATGAGTTTACTGGTAATGTAGAAGTGTGTATGTTTTACCCAACCATAGTTGAAGGAGCACACCCATTTGCATTGGTGCTACCACATATGCTCCATAAAAATGATGTGGAGAATTTGATACTTTTACCAACTTTTGGGAAACTTAGTGATGTCATGGAGGTTTTATTGGGAAACTATAATGAGGGAAAAAATTATATTTCCCAAGATATAACCATCCACATTACTACTACTATAATGGCTCAAGAAACAAGACTGTCTACATGAGGGAGGTCAATTGTGCATTAGAAATTACAAATTCTACCCATTCTTTTGGAGATAAGGGGAAAATACTCTCATATTTTTTGAGGAATTCCCTTAGAAGATATTGAGAATGTGTTAGAGCGCAATCTAGTCAAATGCATTTCTCATCAATTTTAGTAGACAACCAATAATTCCAAACAAGATACCAAAGGGATCATTGACATTACCCATTTAATGCTCTATCACAACAAGGAATTCAACTGGCTAGAATTTTTAGTTAGTGAATCACTTCTAACATTGATAAAGGTTTGGGGACTATGAAACAGACTTTCTAATACTAAATTTTGGTATTGTTATTGGTGTTTATGTAGTGGAATTTTCCTAAGGGTGAAATTCATCCTTATGTTGATTGCTAGCTAGATTTCCAGTTCTAAAATCTTTGTTGAACCAATAATATCACATACTTTGTGTATCAAGCCAAAATTTTCACTTGATGGGATAAGTTGGTCAAGATTATCATAGCTAACCTATGCATACCACCTGATGTCATGCAATACTTGAGATAACATGTAGTTGTTACAAATATATCAAAAGTCATTACTATCTGAGTCTATGAACTCCCCAAGGTTTTGGGTCTACCTCTTCCATACTTTATCAATATGTAGGTGAAGACTGAGGTGGCTAAGTAGAAAGTGATCATAGTAATGAGATCCACTCCATTGAAAATAGTACCACCATATGGTATAGATCCTATGACTATAACTACATAGCCTTCAATATTAGTTACTCTAATTTGATATTCTAAGAAGTACAAGGTAATTGAAGCTTGAAGATCTCCATCTCTTCTATGGTAAAAGACTCTCAGCCAGCTCACATGGTTGGATGACCCAATTATTTTCAAAATTATTGAGATTTATGATTTTCCACATTTAGGCACTAATGAGAAGTAGGTATATAGGATGATGATGGTTAGTATGGATAGAGACATCTATGGAAAGGATGAAGAAAAAGAGTAATTATTTTGGAAAATCTATGTGTAGAATAAAATAATTGAAAATCTTTAGATAGAGATACCATCTTATCAAAATTATATCATCATCAATGGAGTGGTTAAAGAAGCCAAGTTTTAGTAAATCCATCAATCATTCAAGGTAAGAGGATCAACTATGAATCCATCATATTTAGGATCCATCAAAATGAGTCCCATAGTACCATTATTTTGACATAGGTGGATTCCATGTAGCCCTTAATAATCTAGGTCTAAAATCTCACATGTTCTTATGCATGTCATTGGAGAACTTATGATAGAAGTACCATTTTGATAGTAAGTTTCACCTCCTAAACCTAAAATATGATTGGTTTATAAAGGGTAAGTTTCTTGGGATTAAGTTCTAATGAATGTACTTAACTCTTCTCCATCTAAATTTGAGGAGGTCATGAGAAAAATAGAAGTCACAATGGACACTCAAACTACTGAGGAATAGTAAACCACAAATGAAGAAGCATAGAGAGTAGATGAAAATCATGTGTGTTGAAATCAAAATACCCCAATTAATAAAAAATGGGGACCCTTGTGCCAAATTATGCAAATTTTATACTTTAAAATTGAAAATGAACTTGATCAGAGTACCATTAGAGTGTTTGCACATTATCTTTATTTGAAGATCATCCACACCTAATTCTCATTTTCATTAATTGACATGTTTTCTATTGATCATGGTTTTACCATTCTAATATTGCTAATGATGGTTGACTATGTTTATGTATTACACATTCAATGGAGTCCATCTTAAATGCATAGTATCTATGGTTTCATGTTTTAAATATCCAAAGTGTCATATTTTAATATTAATTTGGCCTTTTACTAGCCTTTGTTCTATCAAGGATAGAATTAAATTCATGTTTGAGTATATTTGAAACCCTAATTCCAAAAACCCTAGCTTAGGTCACTTTGAATCAAATTCAAAATTAGGTAGGAACAATTTGCAAAGGAATGATTTATTATGGCATGGACTTAGTTCTATTTTTATCCTAAGGTTTTGTCATGTTTATTAACATGACCAAACCTTAGTCTAAAATATTTTATGCTTGGTCTATTTGTTTTCCCAAGCCTCTTTGGTCCCTTTTATTTGCATATGGTCTAACTAACCACCGTGACCTTTTGTTATGCCTATAGACTTAGCCTAAAATGCGTTGTCCTAAAACTTTACACTTTATCTTATTATTATGTGTGGGGTCCTCTTTATTATGTTTCTAATTTAGCTTAATACTTTAGCCTAAAGCTTTATTCTTAATTATTAATACAAATAAAAACATTAGTCTAATACTTTAGCTTATGTTTTGTGTTCCCTAAGCATTGATTTATACATCATTTTTATTCACAAGATCAATGATCCACATTTTTTTAGACAATCATAATCTAATGGTGCAAGATTAAAGATAAAGACCTTAACTCTAAGCAAAATCTTGAGCATATTTTAAATATCAATAGTACATGTTTGCTTGAGCCAGATTGATTTGATGGTTTATGTTGAGTCAAAAATTTAATGAATCCCAAAGACAAGTGAGAAGGTGATAAGTGTCACCATCTCGATGAAAGAATATTGAGCAGCCAATGGCATTTGACCTCAAATATCAAGATCTAATAGAGCACATTTTTTTGGATGAGGATGATCTAACAATGTGAGATGAATGTTGAAAAGTAAATATGAATGTAGATAGCCTCAAGTTAAAAATTAAAGATTGAGCATCTTTTGAATATCGATGATATGCATCAAAGTGTACACATATCGATCGATGGTCTATAAAGTAGGAGGTGTAATTTAATAGATAAAGATCAATGGAGTGTGATTGATTTGTGCAATCAAGATCAATAGTGTGAGATCAATGTTGATATTTCTACAAAACTCTAAGTGAATGTGGAAATTATAAGTGTCATAACTATGAGCAATGTAGATATCAACTAATAGCATTCAAGTTCTTGGATCGAGATTGACAATACACATTGTCTTGATCTACGATGATCTAATGGTGTGAAATTAAGAGGGAATTTTAAAAGTCAATGGTCATTTTTTAAATATTAATGAGAAAAATTCCCCAAAAATTCCACATGGATGCCACACCAAAGCCATATAAGCTAGACCAGTTAGTGTAAGAGATTTTGCAAACCTCAGAAACATAATGATATAAGTATGCAGTCTAATTGGGATCGAAGCCTATAGAAACTCAAATAACTACCATAATTAGAGAACTATACAAGCCTTCGTAAAAAAACCTATGAGGCATAAGAACCCTTATTAGATCATATGCATATTATAATTGAGCCAAGGAAAATTAAATTATCATATGTGCAAGAGAATTCAACCCAAAAGCTGAATTATAGTCTACTAGTGAGCAATTTAGTAGAATTTCCATTAATAATAGCTCAAAAAGTGTTTTAAGGGAAGATGTGAGCAATTGGTCTTTGGAGATGGGATATATTTCAGATGATCTCAAATAATGGGAGGATAGAAAATTGAATATATCTTAGTAAAATATCCCATCACAATTGGTCTAGTTATATATGTTGATTTCAAGCAAAGAGCATCCTAATTTATGCAAGGGGTAACGAACCAAAGCATGGGTAAGACTACTGCTGATAATAATAGAATCATGGGTATGATTCTAACTACAAAGGAAAGACTAGTGAAGCCATAAACATAAAAAAGGGAATTAGGGAAGGTAGATAAAGACCACAAGAACTTAGCAAGTCAAATAAAAAATATCTTCATGAAACCAATTATCAACCTTGAGCTAATCGAGGAACACCATTATAGAATGAAGATCATGTTGGAGAAATAAAACTATAATAGAGAGTTCTCAAAGTTAGATGAATTTAATTAATATTATTCTTCCTATAGTTAAGCATCATACATTTATAAAATGGAATTTTCTATTTGTAAAGGCATGTCCAATTTGTAAAAAACATTGACTATAGATTAGTCCATTAGGGAAAGTCTAGTGTATTCTTGAACATTGGTAAGAAGGATAGTTGTCCTAACACTTTTACCTTTGAAATTGCATATGACTAACTAACATAATTCCTTACATTCTATAAGAGGATTATTGTCAATTGTGAATAATTTTTGAAAAATTAATATAAACAAATAAATCTATAAACTTTGTCCAAATTTACTTGTGTCTTTTATTATCCTAGTTTCTCTCACTTGTTTATTTTGATTTATAGATTTTAATGGTTATTATGAATTCCTAGTGTGTACATTTCAATGTAGAGCTACTAAATTATGCCAATTCTAGGTTAATTGAAATTTCTTAGGTTCATTTCAATTTCTTACTCTTCTTACATTTGGGCTAGTGTTGTTTGCTTGTAGGGGTAAATCTTTAAAGTAAACTTGGTTATTATTTCTATTATATCCCACATTCCTTAGATGTCTACCTGATGTGTGATGGTATTTGAGATTAAGATACTTCATTTCATACATTGGTTTAGTGCATGCCTGGATGATATTTGAACTTTTTCATGATGTTTGGAATGAAGATCAGTATCTCTTCTCTGCCCTACCTTTCCTTTTTTTCATTTTTACGTAGATCACTCAATATTAATTATCATTATAAATATACATATAGATTAGTTATTATATTAGGTATTGATCATAATTCACTATTATTAGCATACCATACTTCATATTTTGCATAGATCAACTATTAAGCCATGGTGGCTCCTAACCACCAAACATTATAAATATTATGAAATAGTCCACTTACTTTGCATATGTTCCATCAATAGATAATAGAATTATCACAACCTGCATCTCATGTACTAAATTCTTAGAATTCTAAAATGAAAAGTGTTCTTGAACACTCTGGGCACTTGTGATACATATCTGTGCATCAACAAGAAGGGCTTCACTAGTGCTAGAAGGAGGGACTCATTATATCTTTTAGATTTGATGTATCTTTGCTCATTTTAGTGAATTTTGTTCAAATATTGGTGTAATCTTTGTAAACTTATATCATTATTTGATAAATTGTGTAAAGGTCATTGATATTTATGGTCTTAGACCAATATTTGTTCTTCATTTAGGTAAAGAACAATGTTCTTTGAAGATATATGCTTAATTATGGTAAAGATGGCTTAAGATTTGTTATTTCAGTTGGTTGAGGTTCGTAATAGCTCTTTTGATGAAATATTAATGGATCCTTTCAAAATTTGAGTTTATTTGAGCTTAAATGTTTAAATATCAATCATACTTACATATTTGGATACATCTTTGAGCTAACTTAGTTAAATATTATTGTCCTTTATCGTCACTTATATAAATTTTTGAAAAATTTACTTAATGTGCAAGTATTATTGATGTTCCCTATAAAGATAAGATTGACACATTATATTTCAAATAGGATTTAAATCCCAAAAGTTATAATTACCAAAAATTAGGACAAGGTCACATTTAGAGACTAGATAACCTCTACTTTCATTAGAAGTTCATAGAAGAACTAGGCGAGACAAAGGTAAGTGCAAACTTTCAAAGTCTTTATCAACTTCACCATTTTAGGGTGCTCCTATTTTTAAACCCTATCAAGGTATGGATTGGTTAGGAGGTTCTTCAATTATTGTGTTAGGTGTGTTATATGACCTTCCTCATAATCCTAAAAAGCATTTTCCAACATTTTGTCTTAGTGAATTATAACTACTAAAGAACACATTAAGAGTTTCAAAGCTACTTTAAGATTGTTGAATGTGACTCATGAAGGTGTATCATGTAGAATTTTCCCTTTTACTTTCAAAGATGTAACATATGAATGGTTTCTCAACCTTTTTGAAAACTACATTACCATTTGGGTTGATTTTAAAAATGTTTTCATTGATTAATCTAGTAAAATCATTAGTCCTTATGTTCTATACTAGTAATTCACCACAGTAAAAAGAGATGTAAATGAACCTATAAGATCCTTCAATTCTATATTATAGAAGATGTTTAGTAGGACCATAGATCCTTATAGACCTAATGAGTCTTTAGCCTTAGAAATCAATAAATATACCTTGGATCCCATGACTTTTGTCTTTATAAAAAGAGTTGTTAGGCCCATGAATACACTAGCTTTAGCTTATGCTAAGGATGTGATCATTAATGACTAGATGTAACCCCAAGGACAATTGGCATAACCCAATCCTAGTGTCAATCCACATTTACCTATTCTGAATGTCATTCCCAATGCCAACCAATATGTGCCTGCCCTGAACCAAATTCTAATCTTGAAAAACCTACATTTAAGACATGTACATCCTACTCAAAACCTATTCTGCTTGAACAATGATCCAATGGATCTCATCCATAAGATCAAAAAAATTTAATGCTTATAGATAGTATTAATATTCAAGTTCATAATTATGAGGCACAAAAGAATGAGAGTGATTTTATCCTCAAATTGGTTTAAAATCTTAGCATTAACTTCCTTTAGTTATAAAAGCAAGTAGGCAATACTAGAAAAAAGATCTGGTAGGAATTTATCCTTTCAAAGATACAATAGGCCCACTCACAAATTTTAGAATGATAGTACCACAACAACAAGAATAATGAACCATATAATAACAAGAATGTGCCTAATATAAATCTTGTTGATATTTCTTTACCTAACTATTGTAGAGTTCATTACACTTTTAAGCATGGTGAAATAGACTGTGTTGAATTTTATAATGATTTTGAAGCCTTTAAATAAGAGTTGGAAACTTTTGAATTTGTCCCTAATAAGTATTGTGATGTAGGTACATCTGGACCTTCAAGGTCATCTAGATAATCTAATTCAACTCTCATGGTGGAGACATTTGAGTTCCCTTTCCAAGAGGATAATGAGCTTGAGCATATTCCTAAAGAGATCCATGATTTTTAGTAATTTTTGAAGAATACTTATCCTATGATAAAAAGGGAGTAGACATGACCATTGACCTCTTTAACTCTTCCAAATAACTTTGACACTCTTACTACTAGCTCAGACAACAATCTAGAGCTTCCTAAGGGAAGTACATCTAAACCCAATACTAATGCATATAATTCTTCTAATAGGATTGGATATAATATAGTGGAGGACATAAAAAAGATCAAAGATAACATTACCTTGCATGAGTTCACTCAGATCATAGAACAAAGGGATCTATTATTGGAATCCTTATCTAAGAACCTTGATAAGTCTCAAAAGTTTACACATGATAACATTGAAATACATAAAAGTAAAGCAAATATTCCACTTTTTCTACTTACAATCAGGATCTTTGTTAAGAATTTGCATAATTATTTATTAGACTCTGGTGCGTATACAAATATTATGCCTAAAGGTATTTGTGAGAAATTAGGCTTGACTCCCATTAAATCTGATAGGGTTATGACTCAATTAGATAAATCAAGATTCAAAGTGATTGGTGAAATATTAAATGTTCACATGTATATTCCCTAAGATCCAAATATCCAATAGTTCATTGATATCCAAGTGGTGTACATCCTTGATGCTTATGGGATGTTATTGAGTAGAGAATAAACTAGGATCTTGAATGGTTATATGTCAAAAAATTGTTCACATATGTGGTTTCCTTAGAAATTAGTCCCCAACTAAATTAAAATAGAAAATAACCTAAAATGAATCTCTATTTACACTCAAATCTTGGTGTTTACACTCTTAACACCACAAAGGTATGTAACTCTAAAACTTCTCATGCTATGCCTAGATTATGGAAGCTATATTTTGATGGTGCTAGATCCAAATAAGGTTATTGTGTAGGAGTGGTGTTAATCAATCCCATTGGGAAATAGTACAATACCTCTTAAAAAATTTAGTTCCCATGTACCAATAATTTGGTTGAATATGAAGCACATATTCTTGGATTATAATTTTTAATCAAACACAAGGTCAATGAACTATTAGTTTTTAGTGACTAAGAACTAATAGTTAACTAGGTCAAGAGTAAATATCACTACAAGTTGTCCTATCTTAATAAGTATAAATTTAGAGTATGGGTCTTAATTGAGTGTTTTAATGTTTTCAATATTGTGTCAATTCCTAAGGAAGAAAATAAGGTTGTTGATGACCTTGCTTTAACCATAGCCCACTTCATACTTGATCAAGGTTCTAAGTTATAAAACCTTACAATTGAATTAATCCCATGTCCTTCAGTGTTAGATAATATCAACCATTTACAAGTATTTAGTGATGATCAATAAATCATAAACTTCATGACTAGTTCAAGAGTATTTGAGGGTCACTTTATTTATGAAGCTAGTACCCTTGATGATGAAAAATTTGAAGGAAAACTTGATGACAAGGTCATTCAGTTGAGTGACAATAAGATCCCCAAAGGGATGATATATTTAGAGAGATTGTTTGACCATGAAAAATGAGTTGAGACCATAAATATTCCCAAAGTAAGTGGGAAATATTATAATGCAATTGATCTTGGGCTTTAAGGTCAATCTGAATTGGTTAATATAGGTATAACCTATACAATAAATAAGTCCAAAATATCCAAATAATTGTTGACCAAATATAAATATGTCATATCATGGTCCTATGATGATCTAAATATCTTTGATCTAAAGGTCATAACACATAACATACCTTTCAAGAAAAATTGCAAACCTTTCAGACAAAAGTAGAGGCTAATCAACCCTATTTTAGAACCAATGATATACAAAGAGGTCAAAAAGATATTAGATGCCAAGATTATGTTTCACATTAGGCACTCCACTTAGGTAGTTAACTTAGTACCAGTTAGGAAGAAAATAGGGGAAATTATATTATGTGTAGATTTTATAAATCTGAATAGAGCATCTAAGAAAGATAACTATCCCTTATCATATCTTGACCAAGTGATCCAAATTGTTTCTATTTTTTCCATGATGTCTTTTCTTGATGGTTTTTTAGGGTATAACCAGGTGCTGGTGAACCAAAAAAACAATATTAAAACTACATTTACTACCAATTGGGGAACCTTTACCTACTAAAGAATGTCATTTGGACTTATAAATGTAGGAGCCACTTTTCAAATGATCATGGATCATGATTTATAAGGTATTGTAGTTAAATTAATTATCATATACATGGATGATCTAACTATCTTCTATAAAAATAGTGAGGATCATATTATGCACCTACAATAGGTATTTGAATGATGCAAAAGGTATGGGATTTATCTCAACCCAAAGAAAAATATTTTTTTGTGTTACTGAGGGAAAACTATTAAGACATATTATCATTAAGGAGGGAATATATATAGACCCTGATAGAGTAGATGAAATATTTAATATATATTCCCATAATAGTAGGAAGAAATTTGAGTAATTCTTTGGTAAAATAAACTTGATAAGAAAGTTTATTTCTAGTTTTATAGAAAGTGTGAAGCCACTGAATGATATGCTAAAGAAGGAAGTCAAAATTGGAATGAAGAAACCAAGAAGTATTTCAAAGACATCAAAGAGGTAACTGTATAAGCTCCAGTCTTGATAATTCTAGAATTTACTAAAGATTTTTATCTTTACTTATTTTCTTCAAACCATATAATAGCTATAGTTTTAACTCAAAAGATAGATGTATGTGACCATCCAGTGACTTTTATGAGCACTAACCTTAAAAATGTTGAGTTGAAATAATATTTGATTGATAACCAAGCATGTTCTTTGGTCAAAGTAGTGAAAAATTTTAGGCATTATATTCTTAAGAATAAGGTACATGCAATACTTCTAGACCCTACTACTAAGCTCACACTAAGCCAAAATAAACTAGGAGAAAGGAGAGATAAGTAGATGTATGTGATCTAAGAATATGTCATCAAGATGTATACTATAAAATTGGTAAGGTGCCAAGTTTTAATTTAATTTATTTATCATATTAATCCCAAGTTAAATGTTATGTATGTAGAGAAACAAATTTTTAGACCTAATGATTGGTATGATCCCATTATCCACTTATTAATCAAGGGTTATTATCTTATAGGGTTAAGTAAATAACAAATACGATCTTTAAGGCTCAAGGAAACTCAAGTTATGATCAAATATGGAGTGCTATATAGGGATAAATTTGAACGAATTTACTTGTGATGTGTCTCCAAGAGTGAAGAAGATGATATCATGAGTGCCTTCCATGAAAATATAGGAAGTTGACATCCATCTGGGAGGACAACAACACTCAAACTATTAAGGGTTGGTTATTATTGGCCTATAATCTTCAAAGATGCTCATAGGCATGTGAAATAATACCATTCATGTCAAATCCTCAATAATAAATAACCCAAGGAAACTATGCCATAAAAGCTAGTCATGATTGATAAACCCTTTACCCAATGGGGACTAGATTTTATGGGGGTCATCAACCCCAATTCCTTTAATGGTCACAAGTATGTTCTGAATGATACTAACTATTGCATAAGATAGACTAAAGTAGTGGTAATTAAATAGTGTAATATTGAAGAGGTGATCAATTTTATAGAATAAAACATATACACCAAGTTTGGGACACTCATATCTCTAGTTTATGACAATGGATCTACCTTTGAATCCATTGAAGTGATTAAATGGGAATATAAAAACAATATTTCCTCAAGTTATCATTAAACCATTATCCTCAAGGTAATAGAGTTTCTAAATCAATGAATAAGAACTTAATGAAATCCATAAAGAAGTCTACAACTGATAAACCAAGAACATGACACAAGCTACTTAAGTACACCCTTTGGGCAGATAGAACAAGATTCAAACAAGCTCTCAAGGTATCACCATTCTTATTGGTATATGATAAAGAACACATATTTCCCATAACACTCAAGCTTCCACCATATAAGTTCATGTAAAAGTATGTAAAAGAGGATCAATAATTTTTAAGCTCAAAGTTGCTTGATATTATTTAAATGGAAGATGCAAGAGAAGAGGCTTTTGATAATTTTAGTAGGCACCAAACCATAGTGAAAAGGTGGTTTGATAAGAATTTAAAGATAAAGGGTTTTAGATAAGGATATTTAGCTCTTCTTTGGGACAAAGCATCTAAGCCTAAGGGTAAACATGGGAAGTTCACACCTTTAGGGATAGGTCCCTATAATATTATTGAGATACTTGGAAACAACACCTTCAAGGTAAAATACTTACACAAAGAAAATTTCAAACTACCCATTTATGGGCCATGCCTTAAGCACTACTTCTCTATCATCCTACCTAGAGTATTCATGTAATGAATTGTAAGATTAGTTAGAAATAGTGTAGGTAGGCTAGATTAGTTTCCTTCTTGCTATTTCCTTCCTATCCCTTGTTTGTACATTATGTTTATATATATTTATTTGATTATTCCTTGGCTTTATATTTGTTTAATTTTTGTTTTGTGTGTTTGATTTATCTATTTTATTCCTTGCTTCTAATAAGTCCTTTCAGATAACCCTCAACTCAAAGTTTACCCAATTTCTCAAGGAATCCACAATTCAAGAATGTAGTTATAAATCCTTATCACTAGTTGATCATGGATTATTAAAATATGAGGTTAATGATATAGTTTGGAGAAACTAGTAAACATTGATGGGTAAGTTAATTATTTTCTAAGATTTTAAACCTTGTTATGATCTAAGCTTGGTTCAATAAGGATTACACATGTAGGATGAAATCTTAAACTATTAGGACACATTCATGTTTACACTTAACAAACATTATTGTTAGGGATAAAGTTTGCAACTAAAGATGATTATTTGAGGATCAAAATCTTGACCAAATCCTTAAACCTATCTAACTTGGTTCCCAACCTTTGCTAGAATGTCAAAATGATCTAAAAAATATACAAAAATATGAGCTTATTGTAAAATTTCAAGAGATTTCTAGGTAGAGGTGATTCTGGTAATCTACACTAGGGATATTGACATCTGGATGGTAGTGGATCAAGACATTGAGTGGATCCAAAGTCATCTATGTCAGTGTTATGGATGCTTGACTAGTAGTAGAACAATGCCCAAGCTTTCCTTGAGCTAAAACATAGTTCTTAATGAATATACAAATATGATGAAAGTTAGTATTAATGATTAAAGTCATGAATATGAAAGTTTTTACCTAAATACCATGACAAAAATTAAGTGGAATCAAAGAACACAAATAACATGACTAGGTCTTAATGTCTGATTCTAATTCTGCATGTGCAAGGTTTGTTTTAACCATGAATTGATCTAAATAATGGTGATTGATCAAGTAGAATAACTAACCTAATTATTAGTTTGAACTAGATTCTTTAAATTCTAACATATTTCTATGTTCCCCAAGAAATTGTCATTTGTTAAAGTCAACATATCCCCATTCCTAAAAAATGGGGACCCTTTTGCTAAATTATGCAAATTTTGCACCTTAAAATTGAAAATTGACTTGATCAGAGTACCATTAGAGTGTTTACACATTATATTTATTTGAATATCATCTATACCTAGTTCTTATTTTCATTAATTGACATGTTTTCAAGTGATAATGGTTTTACCCTTCTAATGTTGTTAACGGTGGTTGACTATGTTTCTATTATAGGTTCAATGGAGTCCATCTAAAATGGGAAATATATAGGGTTTCATGTTTTAAATATCTAGGAAATCATATTTTAATATTAATTTGACCTTCTATTGGCCTTTGGTATGTCAAGGATCAAATTAAATTCATGTTTGAGCATCTTTGAAACCCTAATTCTAAAATCCCTAGCTCAGGTCCCTTTGAATCAAATTCAAAATTAGGTGGGAACAATTTGCACGGAAATGATTTATTATGCATTGGAATTAGTTATATTTTTATCCTAAGGTTTAGTCATGTTTATTAACACGAGTAAAACTTAGTCAAATTTCTTATATGATTGGTCTCTTTATTTTACCAAGCCCCTTTGGTCCTTTTTATTTCCATATGGTCTAACTAACCATTGTGACCTTTTGTTATGTCTATAGATTTAGCCTAAAATTCCTTGTCCTAATACTTTATGCATTGTCTTATTATTATGTGTAGGGTCCTCTTTATTATGTTTCTAACTTAGCTTAAGAATTTAGCCTAAAGCTTTATTTATTTTTATTAAAATGAATAAAAATATTAGTTTAAGACTTTAGCTTAGATTTTATGTTCTCTGAACACTGATTTAAACATCATTTTTATTCAAAGGATCAATGATAAATTTTTTTTCAAATGATCATAATCCAATGGTGTAAGATTAAAGAGAAAGAATCTAACCTTAAGATAAATATTGAACATCTTTTAAATATTAATGGTACATGTTTGTTAAGGATATATTTATCTAATGGTGCATGTTGAGTCAAGAATTCAATAGATCCTTGAGACAAGTGAGAAGGTGATAAGTGTTACCATATTGGTGAAATAATATTAAGCAACCAATGGTATTTAACCTTGAATATCACTATCTAATAGAGCATGTTTGTTCAGATGAGGATAATCCAATGGTGTGAGAAGAATTTTAAAATGTTAACATGAACATGGAGATGACATGTGACATAGCTTCAAGCCATAAATTAAAGATCAAACATCTTTTGAAGATCGATGGTATGCATCAAAGCATACACATACCAAGTAATGATCTACAAAGAAGGAAGTACATTTCAATTGATTAAGATTGATAGAATGTAATTGATCCATGCAATCAAGATCAATGGTATGAGATCAATGTTGACATTTCAATAAATATCTGAGCAAATGCAGAAATGACAAGTGTCATAACTGTGGGGAATGTAGTGAGAAGCCAATAACATTCAAGTTCTTAGATTGAGATTGATAATACATGTTTGCTTAGGATAGGATGATCTGATGATGTGAAATCAAGTAGGAATTTTAAATGGCAATAGTCATTTTTAAAATATGAATGAGAAAAATGCTAAAAAAATGCCACATGGATGCCATGGTGGAGCCACATAAATTAGACTAGCTAGTTCAAGAGATTTTTTAGACCTAAAAAATGCAAAGTTATAATCATGCAATCCAATTGTGATCAAATATCACACAACTTCAAATACCTACAACCATTAGATCATTGTAAAAACCTTTAGAAAAAAACCTAAAAGGCATGAGAAATATAATTAGACATTATGAGCATTATAATTGAGCCAAGGAAGATTGAATTATCATATGTGCAAGATAATTCAACTAAAAAGATGAATTGCAGTCTACTTATGAGTAATTTAGTATAATTTCCATCAATAACAACTTGAAAAAACATTTCAAAGGAAGATGCAAGCAAGTAGTCCTAGGAGATGGGATATCTTTAAAATGATCTCCAACAATGGGAGGAGAGAGTAGTGTACACATTAGGAAGCTTAGTCAAATATACCACCACAATTGGTCTAATTATAGTTGTTGAATTCAAGCAAAGAGCATCCCATTTTATGCAAAGGGTAAGGAACCAAAGCATGGGTAAGAGTATTGTTGATAATAATAAAATCATGGGTGTGATTCTAACTACAAAGGAAATACTAGTGAAGACATAAACATCCAAAATGACATTAATTAAGGTAGATAAAGATCATAAGATCTTAACAAGCCAAATTAAAGATCTCTTCATGAAAACTATTGTCAACCTTGAGCTAATTGAGGAATACCATTATAGAATGAAGATATTGCTAGAGAAATAAAAATCTAACAAAGGGTTCTTAAATTTAGATGAGTTAAATTAAGAATATTCTTCCTAAAGATAAGCATTGTACATTTTGAGAATGGAATGTTCTATTTGTAAAGGCATGTGAAGTTTGTAAAACACATTTCCTATAGATTAGTCCATTGGGGAAAGTATGATGTATTCTAGAACATTTGTAGGAAGGAAATTTGTCCTAAAACTTGTAACTTTGTAATTAGATATAACTAATTGACTTATTGATCTAGAAGAAAATTTTGAAAACATCCTATCAAGATATTTTTGACAATATGTGGTACTTCAGAAATGGATCTTGTATGTTCCTTATATAGTTGGTAAAAGTTCTAGTCAAAATAAGTCAATAGATAGTCAAAGATGGTCAACTAGAAAAATTGACCATCATGTAGTGTGTTTAATCTAGTTTCATGGTGTAGAGCTCGTTGAGAGATTTTTGGTAAATTTTATGGTTCAAAAAATGGAGTCCGTATGTATAAGTTATGACCAGTGAAAGTTATGGTCAAACTCAATGACATGACAATAAAGTGATATGGTAATATGGCTCGACCTAAGTCATTAATATTTGTAAATTCCACCTTAGAAAATGGGGATAAACATAAACCATCATAAATTGGGGAATAATTATCACCCCATATTTTTAAATGTAATGGATAATTTATAATTCCATAAAAATTAGGTATGGGATAATTATGAAATTTATTAAAAAAAGGATTGTATATAATCATCCCAATCAGAAAAAGTATACCTCTCACAAGTATATATAGGGGTAAGGGGTTATTTGTAAATCATTGGTAATTGGGAATTGAAATTATAATTTAATGAATTCATCCAAAGTCTCAAAGATCTCATGGTAGAGATGAGAGGTGAGAGCCAAAGTCAAATATTTAGATCCAAAGAGCTAGAGCCAATGAGCTAAGAGTCAGAGCTAGAGTTGAGATCCAAGAGCCAGAACTTAGAGCCAAGAGCTAAGAGCTGAGATCTAGATCTATAGGTTCCAACCATATGTTGAGTGTTTAGATTCAAGGTTATTTGATGCCTCAAAGAAAAGCTTTGTAGATTGTGGAATGGCCAATATAGAGACTAGTCTGCATATATCCTAAGTTTTGAAGGACCTAGAGAGATTTAAAATTCTTAGTCTAAACTATAGAATTGTCTTAGACTCTAAGATCATTTCAATGGTATGTTAAAATCCCTATGATGATTTTTTTAAACCATTTTATAAGTCCATTTTCAAGACGTTTGGAAAAAATTCATAGGATTGCGAGATTGCATTGATGACAATAAGGTGGAAATTCTATTCATGGGTTTACTATGAATTTTTAAGCTCTATTATTTGAGTTGTGTGCAGTCTTAGAGTATCCATTTGACAATCATGAGGAATTGGCCATGTACTCACTTTTAAAGGAAATGGATGGATTCATAATATAAGTGAACTCAGAGATGTAGACATTGATGAACTCTGTTATCAAGTGCTTGTCATGAGTTCATTTTATTTGTACATTCTTTTTATATATTTTGATTAATTTTGTTTATTAATCATTATTGATTACATAATTAGTCAAATATGACATATTAACAAAAAATTAAGCACTTCAAGGTTTTAGATAAATATGTAATAAAAGGTCAAATTTAGTTTCATTTCCTTGAGTGTTTCATAAAAGTGTGTGATTTGACTAAAGGATCCAAGGTAAACAAATTTTGTATGGAAATTAGTGCTAGTTTATGGATCAATTTTGGTATAAGAGTAGTTATTATGTTGGGTTAGCTTCTAATTGTGTGGATTGATATTAGTTGGTTAAAATTTGATTTTCAAAATTATTTGACTTTTTGGCCTTATTTATATTCCATTTATAGTATGCAATTTGTGGAATTAGGTTGTTTACAGGAAATAGGAAGCCATGGGCAAAGCCTTGAAAAGAGAGAGGCTTAATGAGCTTGAGGTAATTAATTGATAGATCCAAGAAGAGAATGATTTCTTGAGATCTCATTTTTACTCCTTGGAAGAGGAGTTTGCCCATTTAAAAATAGAAATGCAAGCCAAGAATGAGCTCTTGGCATCGATGTAGGATGAAGAGAGACACTATCTTCATCAATTGCCTTAAACTTTAGATACAATTACTATGACAAATGATTGCATAGTAATTTGTTCATCTGGTAATTCTTTCCCTTTAGTTTCAGATGTGTTAGATGTTTCTTTTGGTAGTTTTGAAAAACACATTAAAATCATTAGATCTAAACTATTATTAAAAATGGGATATGATGGAAGGGGTATTGGTAAGATTGGTCAAGGTATTACTAACCTAATACAAGTAGAGCATATATCTCACCATGAAAGATTGGGTTACACTAGTGAGAAAGTGGATATTGGAGAGAGTTCTTCCATTGCTAAAAGAGGATAAGCTTTTGATAGCTAAGATCTGAGGCCATTAGTAGAGCAAAATTCCTCCTAGTGAAGGAATAATGAGCGGTGTAAGAAATCAGGTGCTAAAGACCATTCTGGTACTAGCAAAATGAGAAATGACAAACATGTGACCTCACCTAAGAAGAGAAACTATTGTCCTCATTGTCACATGAGTGGACATCAGGTCGAGAAGTGTTGGAAACTTCAACCACCCCACCATCCTAGTAATGGTAAGAATAAGATGGTTTATAAACCTGTTGCTATGGTAATTATTTAAGTTAATACAAAATTAACCCATATAAATTCCAACAAATGCACTAAGGAAATTAAACACCCTAACCAAGAGAATCTGATAAAGAGGGTTACTAAATAGTTTCTTAATTTCATGTTATCATGAATAGTGGATTGATATATGCATTTATGTTTCAAAGCATTATTGGGATTCCTATTATATGTTAACAAAAGAAATTTATCTTGCTTTGATATATGCATTTTGGAGCTACTCTAGTGGGAACACTTTCAGATAGGTTTATCATGTGAAGTTTTTAATCTCACACTTATATTTTGGAATGCTTATTTTTGGAAACTCCAATGTTAGATTTATGAGTTTCCTATTGAAATATCAAGTAATTTAACTTATAAATCAACTTGGAATATTTGACAATAGTTTCACAAGTTATTGGTTAGGATTTAATTTTCTTGTAATATTTATTTTAGAATAACTACTATTTTTGGAATGCATCTATTTGTGGCATGTTTATGATTGGCTGCATGATAAGACCCATTTGAGAAATGTATTATGACATGATCACAATCATTAATGTATTTTTTTTACATTGACAAACTTGTCTTGTAGTTGCATTGGTGATTGTGTTAGTATTTGATAGTTCACCACTTATAGGATGTGGCAATGGGTAAATAGTTTGATATATTATGACCTCATTGTAGTTGCAAGATTTAGTACAACTCATGCCTTTATTTAGGGCCTTTTATATTTTTGAGTTATGAATCATATTTTTCCACTATTATCTCTATGATATGATTTGGGGTATGTACTTGATATGTTACAGAGGACCATTTAGTAGTAGTAGAGGATATCACTAGGCTTATTTGTGTAGAGGTTCTTATAAAGCCATGTAATAGAGGAAGTCATCACATCTTAATTGTAGGTTGAGGCTATTGATGGTTGAAATATAGTATAATGTATGTGGATTATGTGATTAATTAGTTATTCTAATCATTGTAGGCCTAGTTATGGAACCTAAGTAGATCAATAAAGACCCATCAAAATTCTTCAGAACTGATCGACATTTTAGAGGATCAAGTTGGGTACCAACTTTTGGTGGACCAAAATCCCTCTTAGTGTGGAGGATTGAAAATATCTCATCAAGATCTTTTTAAAGTTATATGAAAATTCAAAAACAAAGCTCATATACTCCTTATATAGTTGGTCAAAGTTCTAGTCAAAATAGGTCAATAGGTAGTCAAAGCTAGTCAACTAAAATAACTAAACATCATGTAATGTTTTTAATTTAGTTCCATGGTGTAGAGATTGCTGAGAGTTTTCTAGCACATCTTATGGCTCAAAAAATAGAGTCTATATGTGTACGTTATGACCAATCAAAGTTATGGTCAAACACAATGACATGGAAATAAAGTGACTTGCCAATATGGCTCGACCTAAGTCATTAATATTTGTAAATTCCACATTAGTAAAGGGGGATAAACATAAGCCATCATAAATTGGGGAATAATTATCATCCCATATTTTTAAATGTAATAGATAATTTAAAATCCCATAAAAATTGCGTATGGGATAATTATGAAGTTTATTTAAAAAAAGATTGTGGATAATCATCCCAATTAGAAAAAGTGGACCTCCCGCAATTATATAAAGGGGTGAGAGGTTATCTGTAAATCATTGGTAATTGGGAATTGGAATTAGAATTTAGTGAATTCATTCCAAAATCTTAAATCTTTCGTGACAGAGCTGAGAGCTGAGAGCTAGAGCCAAAGAGCCAAAGCCAAAGAACTAGGGCCAAAGAGTTTAGAGCCAGAACCAGAGCCAGAGCTAGAGTTGAGAGCTAAGATCCAAGAGCTAACATTTAAAGATAGAGCTAGATTTGAGAGCTAAGATCTAGAGCTATAGGTTCTATACATTTGTTGAGTATCTAGATTTGAGGTCATTTGATGCCTCAAAGTGAAGCTTTACAGATTGTGTAATGGCCAATATAAAGACTTATTTGCATATATCCTAAGTTTTGAAGGATTTAGAGAGATTTACACTTCTTAGTGTAAACTAGGGAATTGTCTTAGACTCTGAGATGATTTAAATGGTATGTTGAAATCCTTGTGATGATTTTTTGTAAGACTATTTTATAAGTCCATTTTTGAGACCTTTGGTAGAAATCCATAGGATTGTGAGACTGCATTGATGATAGTAAGGTGGAAGGTCTATTCATGGGTTTATCAAGATTTTATGAATCTCTATTATTTGAGTTGTGTGCAATATTAGAGTATCCATTTGACAATCATGAGGAATTGTCCATGCACTCACTTTACAAGGAAATGGATTAGTTCAGACTATAAGTGAACTTAGCTATGTATGCATTGCCAAACTCTGTTATCAAGTGCTTGTTGTGAGTTTATTTTATTTGTACTTTCTTTTTCTACATTTTGATTAATTTTGTTTATTAATCATTATTGAATGCATAATTAGTCAGATATGACATATTAACAAAAAATTGAGCACTTCAAGGTTTGAGATAAATATGTAATAAAAGGTTAAATTTAGTTTCATTTCCTTGAGTGTTTTAGGAAATTATGTGATTTGACTAAAGGATCCAAGGTAAAAAAAATTTGTATATAAATTAGTGCTAGTTTCAGATCACTTAATTCCTTACATTTTATAAGAGGAGTATTGTTAATTATGAAAGGAGGGAGTTTTTGAGGCAAAATCAATTGTAACTTATGATCAATTAATATATGCAAGTAATTTTGCTAAGTTTGTCCAAATTTTCTTGTCTTTTTTTATCCTAAATATTTTCTCACTTGTTTGTTCTAATTTTTAGATTTGAATATGTCTTATGTATTCTTGGTTTGTACATTTAAACACAGAGCTATTAACTTGTGCCAATTCTAGAATAATTGAAAGTTCTTAGGTTCATTTTATTTTCATACTATTCTTGCATTTGGGCTAATGTCATTTGAATACAGGGATAAATCTTTAAAGTGAATTTGGTTCTTATTTGAATTATTTCCCATATTCCTTACATGTTTATCTGATGTGTGATAGGATTTGAGCTTAATCTACTTCATGTCATACATTGGTTAAGTGCATGTCTAGATGATATTTAAACATTGTCATGATGTTTGGAATGAATATCAACAGCATCTCTTCTTTGACATACCTTTATTTTTTATCCTTTTTTAACTAGATCACTCTAGCTTAATTGTCATTGTAAATATCCATCTTAGATTAGATCTTTATCATAATTCACTATTATTAGCATAGTATAATTCATATTTGGCATAGATCAACTATTTATCCATAGTGGATCACAACCACAAAAAATTATAAATATTGTGAAATAGTCTCCTTGCTTTGCCTTTATTCCATCAATAGATAACATGATTATCACAATCTGTAACTCATGTACTGAATTCATAGAATTCCAAAATGAGAGGTGTTCTTAAATGCTCTGGGTACCTATGACACATATTTAGGCATCAAAAAAATGCACCAAGAATAAAATTAAAATTCTAAGGTTAAGTAAAAGGAAGAAACATGCAAAAAGAATGGGTGAAATCCTAATGGTAGGCCAAGGAAGAAGCAACTCACAAGCAAGCCATAGTTGTTGAGGCAATCCACTAGCAACAAGTAGAAGATTAAAAGACCAAATTATATTAGGAAGATGTAGCTACCACACAAGCTCAATAATAATAGCTTATAGATGATAAATGGTATAAGGATGCTTAATTAGAAGTGGAGTGAAAATAGACAAAAGCTACCTGATAGTTGAAGAAGAACTAGATTGTGTAGGATCATGCATAGTAGTAGGTCGTAGACCAAGGACAATAGCACAAGGCTTAGGTAGAGGAGGATGATAAAATGGAAAAGGAAGAAACCTAATATAACACATGCATAACATGATAATAAGGTATAAGTCAATATTTCCATGTAGGCATAGGAGGATGCTATGAATAAAATTGATGATGAATCTCAATCTACTACCATAACCATATCACCATATCACAAGCTACCTCAACCATAACCATGAGACACTTTGGTTACCTAGCAAGATGATAGTACTTCCTTGAGCCTTTATAACATTTAGTTGTGGGATGTGTCAGCCACCTCTACTTGATGTATTATCTTCTCTCTAACCATTGTTATTTTATGCATGGTACCTATGAGTACCTCTATCATACACCGTGCTTTGACTTTTATCACTACTAAAGCATCCTTGGATGTTTCTCAAGTTTCATTATCTATGTAGATTAAAGGTGTTATTACATTTCATGAGTTCATTTCTCATAAGGTAGTTTCATTGGAGCAACATGTTAATAATCTTGAATACATGAATTTTACCATAACCAAGCAGTTGTGTATTACCTGAAAGACTATTGAGGGTACTTGTCCCAATTTGTGCACCCAGTTGATCATGGATCCATCACTCCCAAACAAGGACCAGCTTTCTATTATCCTCAACAAGCTCACCACCAAATGGTAGACCTTCAATGAATCACACATCATATAGAAGGGGAAAGACATCAAAGCTAAAATAGATATCCTCTATGAGATGTTAGCCAAGTACCAGACCACTATTGATACAACTCATACTCAAGCTACACACATTAAACTTTAGCTACTTGACTATAAGTAGTTGGAAATAGTTTCGATCATTGTGAATCATAATTTTCTATGGATACATTTACCAATGATTCTATCACTACACCAAATTTCACTCCTAATTCCATGGATTTTACCTTCTAGACCTCACTTATCACACTCGATACTATAATGTAAAATATATAGACTTGATAGAACCATATGTTGTGCATATATTTTTCCAACATGTAGGCACAGTGACATGTTTATAAGTTTTTTCATCTAAATGTTGAGATCACCTCCATATTTCACATGGTAAAGTCTTCTTTACTTGGGATGGTTGATACCAATATTCACCAATTGATGGAAAAATAAAGCTCCCTTACATGGTCTTTTGTAGACTGCTCAAGAAGCTCTCCTTAATTGTAAATCTCACAAGGATGATTTGTATCTCATAGATACAATAATTACACCACTTATCAATGAGCCTCATATCATTCTACCCAGATAACTATGTTAGATTAAAAAATGCAAGAAGATGCCTCTATTCACCAACTAATGGTTGCACAAGTTCCAGAATTTTATAATTTTAACCCACATATTTTGTATTTAAAATTTTTATCTAGTAATAAATAGTGGTAGTCTATTGAAAACTTGAAAGGGAGATAAAATAGTAGGATACTTAGTCAAAAAACTAGAAGGGAGGCTAAATAGTGTGTAAGGGGTGAAAACTAGTTTATCAACACCTTGAGTATTGCTTGCAAAGTCCTATGCACTTATATATTTTGGCTAATAATTGGATGGATTCAATATGAAATGTTTTATTGAGATGAGATAAAATTTTATGTTTGGGAAAGTGTTAGCAAAAAATGGAAAATGTAAAACTATCTATATGTATGAGAACATCTTATGGTAATTCTAGTTGTATTCTATTTACAACTTATTAGGTATTGTTACAGGAATCTCCATGCTAGTTAGGATTCCAAAAAATTTGATATGGAGATCTATTTTAAACATGGTAAATACAAAAGTTAAAACTATAGGAAATAGTATCTATAATTATTTGTAATTAATGCAATAGAAGGGTTAATGATTATGTTAACTCTGATGTGTTTGTGAGTAATAGAATATTGACTATTATTCTTAAAGGGCTTTCACACAGCATATTGATATAAATAGGCATAAATTTATGATGTTTTTATTATTTATAATCTCT
The DNA here is from genome assembly GCA_037957365.1 of Torreya grandis. NCBI lineage: Eukaryota > Viridiplantae > Streptophyta > Pinopsida > Cupressales > Taxaceae > Torreya > Torreya grandis. The sequence goes on from JARHVA010009277.1 coordinate 186,803, forward strand.
GATATTAGATATTTTAATATGAATTATATGTATTTGTGTTATTTACTAGTATAATCATAGAGTTTCCTATGTTTTGATGATTATTTCCTTCATTTATTTTGATGTATCCATTTATTGTTGTGTAAGTAGTTTCCATAATGTAATGAAACTTTTGATTAGTGTATTTATCTATGATATACATTATCTATGGATTCTAAGTCTTGATTAAACCTTTTTATAAGAGTTCTAAGTCACTTTGCACACCATATCCCCATAGTTAGCATGTTCTAATAAAACCCATGAACCTTTACTTATAGTATGCCCTAAGTAATTATTCAAGAGAGTTAGTGGCTTAAAACATTATCTTGGATATATTTTATTATGGTTTCATTGAATTTAAATAATAGGAGTCATTAGGAGTTACTAATTAATGATATATACATCTTCATCCAAAAATTTGAGAACTTCAACCTAAAACATTCTCTTGTAATGCTCTAGTTGATCCAGGTGGGAGATTGAAGCTTCGATATGTTCACCCTAAGGTAATTTTCTCTATCCCTACATATATTTTATTAATTATTAGATTTATAATTATTTTTTTATTGAATTATGGATGTATGCATGTGTATCATTGTTTAGGCTCTTCCTTATACTAAATAAGTTGGTGTAGACATATGTGTTGATGCACTTAAAGTGTTCCCTATGTCACTAGGGAATGATGGGAAAGTAATAAACTCAATTTCAAGTCCTGTAAGACTTAGGGCTTGAGTTTTTTACATAAATACTAATGGAAATAGAAAAATAGTAGAGATATGGCTACCACTTGTAAGTCTACAAGTAGACTCTATTGTAGGGACAATAGATTATATGTAGTGTCACTTTATTCCTTGTTAATATTTGTGAAATTATCCTAAAATTTTCCAATTATTACCCAAACATAGATAAATAATGAATATTTACAAGATGAACTAAACTAAAGTGAGTCATGAGGTAGATCTAAAGGTAAGCAGGGTAAGGAATATAAGAGAGTTTTTTTTAGATGGTTAAAGGTGTCAATTTTTCTAACTTATATGATAAAAACATATAAAAATAGCATTAACTAACCCTAGCATAATTATCTAAACCAAATGAATGTAGTTTGATATTCAAATGAAAATAAATGCATATATCTAAAAGCATATGTTACACAAAATTTACTCATTCACATTAAATTGCATAAACACATTTAATTGCAAATAAGATGAAAATAGAGCACATATACTAGTAGATTTGTTAGCCTAGTGTTAAACTCAATCCAATAGATGCCTATAAGGATATTATTGTTAGATTAGTTATCATAATAGAAACCATTAGTTATCTAAAATCATAAGAAGTAGAAACTATAGAATACACAATAAAGCATATAAACAATCTCTTGAATTTTTATCTCTTTTGTATTAGTTTTATAATAACTGATCCTTTACAATAAGGGGAAATACCCCTATATATAGGCCAATACCACCTATAAAATTTCAAATGGGGCTTCTAAAATATGCCCTAATATATCCAAGTGGATAAAATTCCACATATTACAATAGAATATTCTAAATTTGAATTTATAAAACCAAGCCAAATATTCACCAAGGCCCTAGAAGAGGTTGCTAACTAGCTTATTGTTTCTGCCTCTTCTTCTCTAGCTCTTTCTTTGTCCAAAATTTTGCATAGGATAAGTAATCCTAGTAAATTTGGCCAAAATGAGTTAGACATTTATTGAATGAGCCTACCATGTTCTATAAGTATGAGCCTTAGTGCTTTTTCAATGGTTTCAGCTTTCTCTAGCCTTTGGTTAGCAAAATCCATAATGTTCATTACTTCAATGGAAGAATTGTCCTTGGTTGTGTCTTTTTTGAACTTTTTAATAAACACACTCATTTCAGGCTTGAATTTTTCATCATCCATGAAGGTAAAATCAGGTTTGGTCACCCTAGTGACCATAACATCCTTCATCAACAAGGCAATCTTGAATTCTATCTTCTCTAAGGATGGATTTACATCCTTGACCTATTCCAACCATCTTTTCAATATCCTTCTTATGTTCATCAAGATGTTCTATGCTTGGATGATATATTCAAGGGGAAATAAATTCAAATTTGAGAATTTGTTACTCTTTACAAATCTATCTAAGTTTTTCAACTTGGCATCATGGAGTGTAATAGTTTGGTCAAACTTAATGACCACATTATATTGTAGAGTCCCATCTTCTTGCATTCTTTTCATGACCTTATATAAGTTAAAGACATTGATGAATGGATTAATTACCTAGACTATGGTCTTGCCTATCACTATAGGTAATACATGTTCCCTTAGTCTCTTCATCTCCTAATTCATACCTTTCATCAAGGCCACTATATATTTTGCATTGTCTTGAATTATGGACACTGGGTCCCCTACACATTCATCCACCTCATCAGGACCATCCTTCCTCTTGTTTATCAAAGTGAAGAGGGAATCTTTAATTTTATGGGCCATAACTGAGCTAGACTATGGATACTCAAATTGCCTCCTCACCACTCTCTTTATTGAACCTATAACAACGTCAAATCTCATGCCAATTTCTGGTGTATAGAGGACCACTTGAGGCCTCTCTTTTCTTGTTTCTTGTATAATGTCTCTGACCCAATTTGGGGTAGAAGTAGGCATTAGATTTGTAGGAGGTGGTTACAATGGAGGTTATTGGGTTAAGGTGGAGGCTAAAGCTATGTTAGGAATATGATGCAAGTTTACTGGGTCTATCTACCCAAGTGTGCCAAATAGATCTCTTATAAGGCCCATATTAATAAAAAATGAAGGCAATTTTAGAGCCACACTCACCTTTGCAGTTGTAGTAATATTGAATGGGGATATAGGAAAAGGTGGATTTGGGAAGGTGAGAAGTGTTGAAATGGGACTTAATGGCCTTGTATATGTAGGGGAACCAATAATAAGTGATGTTCTAGTTGTTATTTCCTAAGAATAAGTGGAACCAACAAATTGACTAGCACTAGTGCTTTAGGATCCTGATGAAGTGCAATATTGGCAGTGGAATGGAAAATGAAGTGGAGGATGGTGAATCCCAAGGAACTAATAGCTTGGATCATGATAGTATCAATTGAGGAATGAGTGGTGGTAGTTCAAATTGTGCTTACTGATGTGGGAGCCAATGGGGAATAATGGTAGGAGGAATATATGTTGAAATAGAAGCAAAAACAAAAGTAGATGTACTTACTATTGGAAAATAAGGTAGTGGGAAGGCACATACATTGGGATCTTAAAATCGAAGGATACACTAAGGAATGATATTTGTATTAGTAGCAGTGGTGGTCTTGGGCTCCCTTTTCCTCTTGTAGACCTTATCAATGTTCCTCCTAGCCAATGCCTATAATTATTCCATAGAGAGCTCACCACCATTTTGTAATTCCTCAAGGTCAATTGCAGTATGATTAGGATAATCCAAGATTTGGAGATCAAATCCCATGGTAGATGCAAATATTAATGTGGGTCCTTAGGAGGGACTAGGCTTATTACTTAATCCTCCTTACTCAAAGCTTAAAGGTAAGTATTGACCACTTGAAGTGTAAAGCAGTGGAGGTTTATGCCTATTCCTAACAATAATAATAATGTATTCTACTTATTATTTTACTTATTCATAATTAACATCAAACATGCTCCTATGGGTTTATGGTGGCTGAGACCTAACAATATCTTCCTTTTTCTTCTCTCTATCTAGTCTCATCTCCATCTCAATGTATTTTTTTGTAACATTCTAGATCCCTACCTCATCATTTAGAGCATGTTTTTATATCCACTCATGGAATTCCTCTTGATGATTGTACTCCATTGCTACATCTTTCTTGAATTTGAAAATATGCTTGCAAATGGCATTGTTAGGATCCCATGCCCTGAAGTCATATTTAGGCAATATATATGAATCCCTATGCTTAGTAGATATAATAATGTCATGCCATTTTATAATGTTGGTCCTCCATAGTTTTTAAGGAACCTTGTGTGGGGCCATATTATTCTTTTTCTTGAAGACTCCATCAATTCCATGTAGAAGTTGATAAGCCATCTCTTCTTCAGCTACATTTATTAGAATTTAACTTGGAAATATAAGAAAAGCCACCATCACACCCTTGATTTTGATGAATATGAAGTCTAGATATAACAAGTAGCTACCCAGGTCCTTTAGATTTTGCCTAAATTCTAGGGGAACTCTCTGCATCTCACACTTGGTGATTGACTTATAAACCACTAGGTAGAATTCTTAATCAATCACTTTTATGTTGCATCTAAACTATTGAATGTACATTGCATAAAAGAGTTGAGGCATAACTTATTGATTCTTAAGATACCATGAATTCTAACCTAATTGAGATGTTACAAAGATTGTTTCCAAAAAGTAACTCATCATGAAAAATGAGGCACTTTTCTTGTAGGTATCTTGAATTTCATGGACCAAATTGTTACTAATAATTTCCCTAAGTGGGGGAATCTATTGGTCTTCAAGGATGATTTAAAACGATGAAATAGCCCTTATGTCTACATAGTCAATGTGTGGATTTCCAAACACTCTATTTAAGAGGGCTAGGCCAATTCTAACTCCCTATCTAAATTATTGGATGGGAAAGTTTCCTTGGTCATCCATGAGAATAACTCCTATTGGGTCAGTCACCCATGAAACCAAGACCTTCTTTAGGGAGTGCACTTCATACCATTTATCTATGATGACCCAATTGTACTTTATCTATGGGGAGGGAAGGTAATAATACTTCTGAAAGCTTAGCCCTACTATAAAATAGATTAGGAGCCCTTGGTAAATTGATTTCAATAACTCATTTTCAAACTTTGACCTCCCAAAGATACCATAAAATAGGCCAGTGCATGACATGACCTCTATCTTATATGTGGCCTTATGGAGACCAATTATGTTGATGACAAGGATATCCAAAGCCAATTGGATTATATGAGGCATGGTCTCATCCTCATCAACAACCCTAGCTTCTTATATATTGAAATAAATGCTATTGTAGTGCATGTCACCAGATGATATGGCCTTGGGAATGAATTTGGTGTCTTTGAAGATGATATAAGTACCATATTAGAATAGGAAGTCATCATTTTTGAAATAACTACTCTTACATGGAGTAGAGGGAATTGACTGTGCCATCTTTTACAATGATTTAGGTAGAAATCAATGCCTCCTTGTATCCTTTTTCAAATTTGAGCTTTGATAATGGTAGTTGGGAGTGAATTTTGTAAACATCTTTGAGCTTTGTCAAACTAGGAGTATAGATATAAGAGAAAGAAAATGCATATAGCTTTTGAATTACAAATATAAATAGCTTTGATTGTGTAGCCTCTTGAAAGATAATTTTAATTAATGAAATGTTGATGGTGATCTTGGTTCATGACATAATAATGGAAAGATTTTCAACTTTAAATATGTTTGAAACAATCCTTGAACTACTGCTTTTAATAATTAATTGCACTAGAGTTAAAATTTAGCTTTAATTCACCTTTGGTTTCTCATCAATTTTATATTTAAACATAAATATTTCCACCTATTGACATGTGGCTACCACCTTGGATCTATCTAGGTACTCATAGGTCCTAAACATGACTAGCCTTCCTAGTTGGCTCAAAATACAGACACATGGTACTTTTTGATTACCTCTTAGACTATCAAAAGGTAGCTATGTGTGATGACTCATTTGTATCTTGACAAGTTTTATATTTTAATTAATAGTGAAATCTTAGAAGTGATTTTTAATTTTTATTGGTCATGGGAGTGCCACATATTGCTCTCATAGGTAATCATATCTTTTCTTCACTAGGTGTCACTTTTGGAAGACAATTATAAACTTCCTTTCTAGGTGTCTCCCTTGTAAGGCTTCTAGGAAACTATCAAAATCTTGGCAATATTTGTGTGGCTCAGGTATAGACATGTATATCTCTAGGAGGTAATCTAGTGGACCTTGGATAGAAATAGTGCATGAATGACATGTGGAATCATCACATGGGGCCAAAGGGGACACACATTGTTTTTATAGATTTTTGTTTATTCTTCTACCAAGTGTCATTTCTAAAAGGTACCTCAAATAGATGTATATCACCAAAATTTGATCATATGGCTGAGGTGTAACCCAAATGTCTTCCTTGTGAACTCTCATGAGCTTTGGATGGATGTAATGTGGTGTAGACATGTGATGACCATGGATGAACCCAAATGGGGCATGCATCACTTTAGAATACATTTTAGGTCTGGTTGGTCATTCTTAATAAAGGAGATGGCATCTCATGGGCTTCTGTATTGTGGTAAGATGCATGGTGGAGGCATAGTGGATTGGATGGAAGGGGCTTACTTGTGAAGTCTAAGATCTTGACACATATCCCTAAGATTTGAATTCTAATGGATAGTACCTTTACAAATTCTCCATATGATACCATATAGCTTGTGGACTTAGTATATTTTATTTGGGTATCTTTCATAGGATGTAATGAATATTTAAGGTTTTATGAGGCCCAATGAGGTAGACACCTATCTTTTTAGGCCAAAATTTAAACTTTAACATCCTACGAAGAGTCATAAGCTATAACTTTAATTTAACATCCTATGAGGTCAAATAAGAAATTAATTTAGATTCTTGAATACTTCATTGTCCATCTTAAGTATATTTAAACAAGTTTAAAGAAAAAATCTACAAGTGAATGCTTTAAACACAACATAATATTAATTTAATAAGACCCAATGAAGCTTTCTATGCTTATGTCTTATTAGAAAGCTTGATCATTCTTCCTTTAGCAAAAGCCTATCTGCACATTATTAAACTATCCATTGTTAACAATTCATTGTCGAATAAAACTTGAATAAGACTTGCAATAATTTAAATATTTATAAGTACTAATCCTTATTTTTAAATAAATAATTAACTAAAAAATCATATAAGCATAAGTAATGGTAGATTAAATCAAGTCCATGCAGGTGAATGATTTAATATGCTTGTCATCTTGGGCATTTTTTTAAATTGAAGAAAGGAAGGTCCCCATTTTGAGAATAGGGGAATGTTTATCATCAACAATATGATTTTTATAATTTACATTAATCAGTTTAAGCTCGATAAACTCCAATTTTGTTGAAAATTTCACCTTACCCAACCATTATAACCAATATTTTACATTAGTTTATACCCCTTAACAACCATTTACTTTATTTTCATATTTATAACCATTGTTTACAAGCTTTCACATATGTTAACATCTAGTGATAGATATATCCTTATGTCATAGGATTAGGTTTTATAACCCTTTCCTCTTAACATTTAAGTTGTAGTCTACCCTATGTTATATCTATGAAATTAATTTGTCCTTATGTAGTCATCCAAATATCATAAGATATAATTATTGACCTTATTCAAGTACTAGTTTATTGATAACGAGGATGGTTATAGGTCATCCTATCCTAGGCAGCCATATTGGTGAGCCTAATGTGAATCTTATCTAACCTTTGGTAGGATTAGGTTCATGTTTTTCCTTCTAGATTCTTAGAAAATTCTTCCAAACCATCATATGTTTTCTATTATAAATATATTGACCAACCTAATACCTTTACCTATCAGTTTATGAGTGTTATAGCTAGCATGTGATATATCACCTAGCTTGATATAGTTTTTTGTGTGTCTAAAACTATTGTTTTATGTTGATATAGTTTTGTTTGATCAATTTTAGTAATTTAAATGTATCATCTAACATGATAGAGATTTTTTAATTATTTAATACATTAAATGCTATAAATTTTAATTATAATATATCATATTTTATATATTTTTTAAATTTTTATTTCAATAAACTATAATTTGGTAGTTTTAAAACTCATTTGATTTTTATTTATGGGTCAAATGGTTGTCAAATTACTTGTGTTGTGGTGTGAGGGGTATTTCCCCAGTACCTAAGCCATTAGACAACACTATATGTGAGAATTAGTTTCCATGTACCTCATGGTATATAAAAAACACCAAGGATCCCTATTTATAGCCTTTGGTAATTCTTCCAACCATTTGGTTTTACAGTTCACTAGTAACTAGTTAGCCATAAGAAGTTACTCTTAATGTACCTCAGAGAGTAGATAGTGTTATTTCCTCTATGGTTATTTCCTTCATGGACTTATTGAATATTTATTACAAGGATTAGTATATATAATAGAGAGTATAAGTAAAACACACCATTTTACTATTTTACCTCCCTTTTTTTATCACAAATAGTTAATTTTTTGTTTACTTGTCTTAAAAATTCTATTATCAAGCTCAATATTATTATGTGTTATATGTGAATTACATTAGCTAAACTAATGTTGTTATTTATGTTTTTATTAAATACATCAGTTTTTTTTTATAGTTTTGTGTGTCTCTCTAACTAAATCATACAACCTAATATAGTTCTAAATTTATGTCCAACCACATTGGCCACTTTATCTAGTGTAGATCCTACTACATCATCCAACATGATACAACCATATTTATCTGATGACACTAATTACATATTTTTATATACCATGTCAACCAATCATTTTCTCTCTCATATTATTTTAACCAACTTTAGCATCATGCCTAATATAATCTTTTGTCCATATCTAGAAACCTATTATAACAACCTATTTGATACCATCAGTTTCATGTGACCAATTTTTTTTCCCACATTATATTTACATCCTCATTATCATCAATATTTATCCTCTTATAATATTTCTTATGATCCTCAATCCATTTTGTCTTTGCATGGGTTTCACCTCTCTAACTTCTATGGCCAACATTAAAGGCAATTTCTCATGGTGCAACTATATTAAAATGTTTTTCATGGCCTAGGATTCCAATGAAAATATACTCACTTATGATTATACCTATATTGGGATTAAATATTATCAATATGGTCCTCTTAGTGATGATGATCCTTATGACATAACTTTTGACACTCCTATCATTAATAAATATCACCATGATGATCTTCCCATATATTCCCTTGATTATCCTTATTATTGGATTCAAGACCCTAATGATGACACTTATATTGGGATTAAATATTATCAATATGGTCCTCCCATTTATTATGATCATTGTGAATATACTAATTATCTCACCTTCAACACTTATCAAATGGTTAAAAATAAATATCATATCCTCTCATATATAATGATGATTCTAATTGAGTTGAAGACCCTAGTATGATAGTGGATGTTCCCATTGATGACATTCAAGACATTAATGAAAAAACATATTTTTATTTTCTCATATTTAACAATCCCTAATAATGATCTATAAATGATGAGAATTATATATTTCATAGTATCCACCCTCTAACACACACTTGAAAGTATTTAGAGTGATAAGTCATCAAACCTAAACTCACATTCAACTAAATTTTGTCAAGTGATCAACTTATGAAGAAATTCTAATTCAAATTACTATCACAATATCACATTATATTTGATTTTTATCCTTAATCTTATATGAATAATTAGATCTATCCCAATTCAAAATATTCTAACATACTCAAATCACTATTTTAATCACTCCTTTTCAACTATATTGGCCAACTCAATACCATTTATTTGTAACCACCTATAGTCAATTGCACTACCCATGACCCAAAATGTTTTGATATAATTCTTCCTCTCTTATCAAACTACATTAGCCATGACACATAGTGTGTTAATATAATTCTTCCTATATCAACAAACTATATTAACCTAGAAAACACAACTCATTCTAACCCTATAACATAAAAATATATTGACCTAGCTGATATAATTCATTCTAATAATATTACACCAAATTGTATTGACCTAACCATTATAGTCCAATCTAGTCGTATTACACCAAACTACATCAAATTGGTCGATACAATTGATTTTAATTTTGTTACTCAAACTATATCAACATGGTAAATTATTTTTTGTTACTCCAAACTATCACCTTTTATCATAACATTTCCTTAGATTCCACATTCCCTATTATAACATAGATAAACATATATTTTGACATCAATACTAGTCTTATCAATTTTTAGGGTAACTTTAATAAACATACATCTGATAGTTTGGGATATCTTACATTCCTTATCCTATTTATTGCACATATTGGGACTCTTTATGTTGCAAACCCTTTTATTATTTAAGCCTTTAGGTCAGCTTTGATGCCCATATTTAACATTTTCCATGATTTGGTGGCATATTAAAATTCTCATCCTAACTCTCTTGTCTTCTTGATCTTTTATCATTATCCTAAGGTAACAATAATGAACTTTTCACATCTTAAAAAAAAAAAAATTCAACTTCAAAAAACCTTCTAAGAAAATATGCTCACATTACACATGTTATTCTTTGATATAGTAATTAGCATAAATATTTAATTTTATTTTAGTAACCTAAATTTGGTCATGAATACTTGATCATGTCTATTTTATTAATTTTTACCATTAATTTACATGTGCACTTAACTGACACTTATTTCCCCAATTTGACCTATCCTAAGCATAAGAATATAACTAATTCCATTTCAAGGCCATTTTTTTCACTTATATAAATGGTATTATCTATTAAAAAAACTCTAGTATTTGTATGCTTTGACTCAAACCCAAAACTCAACACATTTCCTTAAGGTACAATAAAACCCAAAAGGATAGGAACATCTATCATTTTTATCCCCATCTGTCAATCCTATCCTTCTATACAAACAATAAAAAATAAAAAATAAAGGTATGTTTAGGGTCAGCCTAATTATTCTTAAACTCTTCAATGAGTATTTTTCCATCTTTAATCATTATAGAAACACATTAAATTGTTTCATTTCAATCATTAGGTTAAACTTATCAATATTATCACAAGATATTTTTTACACAAGTGCACAAAAGAAAAAAGTTCCATATTATTTCCAAATCATCTTTTAATCACTTCAAGTAGTCACTATTGAATCTAAATTTAGTTTTACATATCCCTATCCCAAACATGATGAAGTATTCAAGCCAATTATAGATGTATTCATATAGTTAAAGGATCACAATTGTAAAACTCACTTAAGTGAAATAAATACATGGAGACTTTAATCATCTTTGGAGTATTGATATGTAGGCAATGTTCAACACAGTGGGATGTTGAGTTATAACACAACTCAAACTGTGAACCCTTTTTTACTCTTTCACATATGTGTATCTCCTTGTGGAACATAATTATGGTCTGTAACTTTAAAAAGTCATATAAAGGTATCCACATAGTTTTTGAATTTCATATCAGGGTAAGAAGATGTAATTTTCACTATCACACCTAGCCATTCAATAATTTATAGACTACTACAAAAATGCAAAATTAACTAATAGGAACACCAACAATTTCATCTCATATCCTACTGGGTTTTCTTGTCCTTGAAGGTACTCAAGCTTATCTTTTGGAGGGATACTAGGTTCTATGCATTATTTCTATTCATGCATTAGATTTACCTATATAATCTCTTGATGACACAAAAACGTAAGTATATCTATCTTTTTAATTTTTTCCCCTTATTCATTCCTATTTTGTTTTATCCATTTTAGTCATTTATCTTTAATTTTTTTTATTTATGAGTATATTCCATTTATCTAATTTAGGATTAATTCAAAAATAGATAAAACATGTAGTAAACCTAACATATTGATCAAACCTTGTCTAACCCTAGGTTTTCATTAGGATTTAAACCTTCAAGGGTTTTATCCTTTTTTTTGCTCTTTTCATCTTATCGACTACCCATTTTATTTCATTAATCACTTATATGTTATTTTTATATTCCATGTAATAACAATACCTCTATTACTCCTCTGAGATGAAGTGTTAGTATAGGTAAAACTTCCATTGAGCATAGTCAACTCAAAATGGATTATACCAATGCACATATGATTTATTCTTCTGATTAAAATTTTGATAATGAATATTTTCAAGATGAAAATCAAAATTCATAAGATAATAACAATGAGAAAAATGTAAAATATACTAGTGAGGGTTTATATATGATTCATCTTGATGACCTCAATAGAGTGGATCACAAACAACTCCAACATCTTTCTAAATTTTGATAAGGACTTCATCAAATACCACAATACATTTGAAAATTAATTGAGATCCTCTCAGCTACCAAAAATGAAGAAAAAAACTAAATTTTATATTGTGTAACAAGAACCACTTTTTCATATTATAAACTCTACCACAAGTGTGGCCAACACCATGGTTAAGCCTATCATTCCATCTACATAATAAATTTTGGGGGGAACACATACTATACCACAAATTTCTATGTCCATGCCTAACCAAGAGAGCCATTCCAATCCTTTGATACCTACACATATTATACCACATACATCATCTAATTCACATTCCATCAATAAAATAGTTACACTTATGCAAGCTAAGGTGTTTCAATTAGATCAAGGTATTCCAAAATATAATCAATCATTAGATTCCCATGATTTACTTAATTATCATTTAACACATTATATTGTATCATATCATTTACATGCCATATTTAAAGCTTATAATATTTATTTATATGAGGGAAAAAGTGATCCCAAACAAAATATATTATATATTCACACAACATGTTTATATTACGTGTCTAATGATAAATTTATAATAAGCTCTTTCCAAGGAGTCTAAAATACTATGATTTGTGTTAGTTTTATGATTTTCTTTCTCAATCTATGAAAGCATTCAATATTTTAGAAGATTTATCCCTCAAGAAAATTTCTATAAACATTGATGATAAACATTTGTATGCATAAATATTTAAACTAAAATAAGGAACCAATGAACCTAAAAAGGAGTATGTGCTTCACTACAAAACTTTGTTGGCTAAAATGACTAATGTATGAGCATACAATGAATTATAAATATATTCAAGTGAAGTTTGCTTTCACCTTTACATGAGACAATAAATTTTAATAAGTTTAAATGATTTGAAGATATTTTTCATACCATAATATATACAGGGGTTAAACTTCTCATTTTAATAAGCTTAAGTATAAATCTATACCTCTTATGACTAAAAATAAATTTCAAAGAAAACCATGTTAAAAATCTAAGGCAAAAGATGCTAAAGCAAAAGAAAAAGGTGTAAGTTGATGTTATTTATCAACTACCAATAGATTTATTTTATCAAATTAATTGTGAAGGTAATTTTAATATTAACACAACTACATTATAAATTGATACAAAAGTTGATTGAATGTCATGTAATCACTTTACCCCTTATATATATTGTCAACATGAATAAGGCACAAATAAAATATTATAATAATAATGCATATTATCTTTATCATTGATGCAATGGTCATTATACAAATAACTGTTATAAACTCTAAAATCTCTTTCAGGATCTTATTGAAAAAAATGTTTTTGAGCTAGACACCCCTATTGAGGAAATAAATCCTCAAAACAATGACAACATGAGGCTCAATATTTTCAATGATACATTTCATAAATATGATACCAACAAAGATACTTCAAATGTTCAGCATACGTATAATGAGTATCCACATCCTTTATTGTATGAACACCCTTTGTATGTTATTATTGTTGAAATTAATCCAAATATTACACCATGTCCTATGATTACTTTTGACAAGAGTGAAATAGTTGATGATGACTTTGATTTTCATGATTTGTGTATGAGGGTTCACATTTATAAAAGACTTATTCATAACATGATTATTGATAATCTATCAAGATAAATTTCATGTAAAAATACCTTTCTCCATCCATTGTTATACACATAAATTGATATACATGAAACTACTAAAATTGTTAAGTCACTCGATGGTAATCAACAAACCACTTTAGACAATATTATGTTACTTCTTCAAATAGTTCATGTTGTCCTATCCAATCCCTTTAATGTTGTAACACAAAATGGAGTTTTTGATATGATATTGGGGCACCCATGGTTATAAAAGGTTCATGTTATACCTTATACATTTCAAATATGATTAAAACATATTTATTGCAATCAAGTTATTGTTTAAGGGATCAAGTATGAACATATTTCACATCCCACGCTACCTCATCCTCCCCATCCACCACCATAGTATAATTATGCATATAAGAATAATAAAATCATGATTTAAACATTTAGTCAAAATATTAATGATAAAGAATTAAAAAATATTCAAGTTCAAACAAAGTAAAAAAAAATTATCAAAAAAACTCCTTTAAGAAAATCACACACACTTGCACCATATCCAAAGGTGGATATTTGTACTATGCAACATATGAATCAAGAGATCCAAAAATTTACACAATATTATACATTATCACATGAGACTTCATGTACTCTTGCATCTCATATATCTGTGATTCGTACTTAAGATCATATGAATAGTCATTTGGATAGACTTATTACTAAAAATGATATGTTTTTATTCTGATTTGGATCACTCAATATTTTATGATAAAAATAGTGTGATGTTTATTTATCATCATTGATTGTGATAATTATAATATTAATTGAATAATTGGATAGATTTTGAATTATAAAAATATAAAAACACATTCACACATTATTAAAAAAAACATAAAAACTTGATTTTACATAGTTTCTAACTATTGCATCTTATTCTTTTACTTTCTTGCCTCTACGATCAATTGATCCATACTTTTATGACCTTGGATTTTAGTGAATTTTTGGGATATTGGGCATTAAATATTTACTTATAGGTTTAGATATTCTAAAATTAGTGTTCAATATTGTTAAACAATGAAAATAATCTATCTTCAAGCATGATTTTTTCTAGAATTTTATCATTTCCCCTAAAGGACATAATCACCCTTAATAGGAAGAAAATGTCATCCTATACTATCCTATTGGTATATATTATCATATAAATTTGTATTCTTATCACCTTTATTTATAGTACACATCACTATGATTTTGTGAATGTATAGATTATTCATGTAGTAACAATAAGTAATTTCTAGTTTTCATTGAAAATCTGTTTATTTTGAAGCTCAATTACTCCATATATGAGACATATTTTGACATGTACATTTGATGAGATAATAATTTACATATATTTACTTGTGTGCAATTTTCAGCCCCTATATATTTATAATATTTCTAATTCACATTCCATAGTAGGAAAAATTCCTTCTATTGATCCATTTGAATCCTTGCTAGTGCAAATCTTCCATTGACACTTGTGAATTATCCATATTAGTCTCCTTTATTATAATTTTTACACCTTGGTTTCATTATATTATCTATTTATTTAATTTTTGTATTTAAAATTTATAAAAAAAACCATATATTCTCAACAAATGTAAAAACATTTAAATATTATCAAAAATAAAACTAGAACCTAAACATGATTAGTAATCTAGTTTGCATATTTACATTATGTTAGTTATCTCATGATTGGTAGATAACCTACTCATTATATATCACACATTAATTTCATTTGTATGTATTAATTATTATTCAAGACATATTATCATGTTCACAGGTTAAAATGTTGGGTTCTCCTCTACTTATTGGCTTTTATAAGTTGTGGACATCTTACTCACAGATGATAATATGTAGTTGTTATCCTTATATAAACCATATAATATTGATATTTAAATTATATACATATGTATTACTATCATTTTAACCTTATATAGTGTACATGAACATGATACTTGATATAATATGACCACATGACATATGCATATCTTAGACTATTATTTTTAATGCTATATTCCATTGATGTTGCTTACTTATACATAGTAGATTATAATTTCAATTTTATATTTTTTCATCCCTCATCTCTTGTGTGATATTATTTTATCATTACATCTATATGAGATTTTATGTGGTGGGAAATGTTTGATCATGTCCTTTATTTTTCCCTTTTCCCTATGTGTGGTGGGTGATATTTGAATATGACCTTGTTTTAGACTTTGGCCCTATCTATGGTTTGTGATATTTAAACATATTTTTGATTTTACCATTAGAAATATGTGTGGTGTGAGAAATTTTAACATATATTTTGTTTGGACCTTGGCCATTGGCCCTATGTGTGGTATGCAACATTTGATCATGTATTTAATTTGGCTCTTGGCCCTATGTGTGTGAGACAGTTGAACATGTTACTTGGTTTTGTAATTCATAATGTCTATGCATGTTTTGGACATTTTAATAATCCATTAAAATTGTCCCTTAGACCATATATGTCAAATTTATATCATTTGTGCTTGTTTAGCTTGATGAGTGTGATAAATATAATGATCTATATCACACACTCCTAACATACTAAAATAATATTCAATGAGACTAAGTGATACATTATATAGGCATTAGTTATTATATTATATGCATAATTTGATGCTTAATATGTTAACATATTTCCATATGCTACAATTTTCAATGATGAAATCCTATTATGCATGTTTCATGTTAACTTTTATTTTGAGTTACGTGATTTTTAGGAGCAAATTCCCTAACCTTAAAAGGGGGGAATTATAGTGGGACTTCATGCATGAGATAAGCCATTTTAAAATATAAAATTTAAATTATGGATTCAATCATTATTTCAAGTTGAAAATTCAATTATTGGCACATATTATGGGTCCATATGCCATTACATATGCACTCCCATTTTAGTTTTAGGGAGAATTCACATAAAGTTTCAAATTTTATAGTTACAATGGGGGAATAATAAAAAGTTTGTGAAATCTAATATTTATTCATAAACATGGTAGGATCATGTATGTAATCCATTATATTATGATCATGCTATCAAATACTAGGGTATACTAGGATTTTGAAATTGAATCTACAGACCATCTCTAGCTATTGATTTAGTTTAGTTTCATAGTGCATGATTTAGAGACAATTGAGCACTCTAGAATTATGTGCACTAATCCATTACGATTCCAACTTATTTAAATCTTAGGGTTAAAAATATGTCCATACATAATCAAGTTTTAAAAATTATTCAATAAGTAACACTTTCAATTCCAAAGAGAAAATGAAAGTTAGAGGATGATTACCCCTAATTTTCTATAATGGTTTAGATAAGGAACCATCTTATCCAAGTGATTTATGAGAGGAACCAATTATCCAATTCTTTAAGAAATCATCATCAACAAGAAAAGTCTTAAAACTTAGCATGGTTGGCACACATTTAGGTGTATTCATTTCATACTCTCACTTCAATTTTTAAATTACTCAAATACAACTATTTTTCAGTTCATCAAATTTCATATCAAATTAAAAAAATTCAAAGTTTAAGTAAAGTTTCTATTGTTGGCCCTAATATCCTTTCATCCCAATGAAATCATGATATTGAGTGTTTCTAATAGGAAAGTGGGAGACAATGCATGGGATAAAGATATCCGCTCATTAATTTTAGGACTGATGCTGGTTCAGTCCAAGGACCAATAATTTCAACCTTGTTTTTACTTAGAGATCAATAATTATTACCATCATAAAATCAATGTATGTGTGGTTACACACAAGACTTAATATCAATTGAAGAAAACCTTAATCATTATTTACCACTAAGTTAGACCTTATGTTTTATAAAATAGGGGAGGGTATTTTAACTCCAAAATAAACATAAAATGGGAAGGAAAGGTAGGGAAGAAAAGAGATGATTATAACCTTTAAAAATGTTAATTCTTCAAGAACCAAACTATGTATGTGCCCCACCAAAATTATGCCACTATGTGTCAATTTTCACTAAGGGATCTCACACATATTTAAATAAGGAAAGAAGTCTAAGGAAAATAGAAAATAATGCTTGATTTAAAAATCCTTCACTAAATAACAACACTTGAAAGGGCTTGTAGAATGTAATGCATAAACTCCTTTAATATAAGTTGTAACTTAAGTAAATATATTAATTATTTTGTAAATAAAATAAAATGTATTCATAAATTTGTTAGATTAGTGATCACATTATAACTATTGCATTCATTTTCTAAAAAAATCACTTATGCAAGTCTATAACATCAACATTTAACCAAAGCTGGAAATGATTGACAACATTAGCAAATAAAAAACTAGTTCATCAGAAAGTGATGAATTACATTATTTAAAATAGAGTCTCTTTACAAAATTCCAACCATGATAGACACATAAAGCTCAAAATAGGTGAGGGAATAATAGGTGTAATCCTATGTTGATTCTAACAGTAATTTGAAACAAGATTTTTTGACATTTCTAAAGGATTGTAGTTTATAATATATAGAGGATAGGGCTCACCTAAAAATATAATGAGATTCCCATCCTTTATCATGATGTCCTATCCATTTTTTTTACCTCTTATATGTCCAAAATTACAACCACTAAGTTAAACTCCCAATCTTACTGGAAAAAAATCATTAGTGACTCTCAAAAGATCACCTATGATTGGCCCATTAGTCTTTGATATACTTGGAGTGGGGATTCAAAGGACACTTTGAATTTTGACACCTATTTGATGCTCATGATAGACTAATTTGAGATTTTTAACACTTCTCAAGGTCTAATTCTCTTAGATTTCGTCACTTTCTTCCTCATGACCTAGTCGAAGTGACCCATGCAGACTCCAAAATCACCTATGTATATGAGGGTGCCATCTAAGTATAATAACATAGTGATGTCAACCTATTTGACTTAGGCCAACATATTTTCCTTACTTTATTACAAAGTCTATACCACTATTTATGCCAAGCTCAACCACTCTTTAATTGATGCTTTCATGATCCCAACATATATTTGATAGAGGTTCATGTCTAAGGTAGGCATGAGATTTAACTCTAAGAACATTCCACTATGAATATTCATAGTTATATTTATACCCTTTCTCTCCATTAGATAAATTATTTATAAATATGCATTCACCCTTAGAAGATGCACCTTACTCTTGATTAGTGTTTCAACCACTTCACCAATAGTTGAGAAAACATGCATGAGGACATCCTAGATTCAATCGATCATATCTATAAGGAAGGAAATATTAAGTTGTGTTTTGAGTTGTTTGACCTACTCATACATATTCTTCATAACATTTTCTAACACACCACATGAATCCTAGAGTACAAAAACTAGGTCCTAATCCACTTTTACTTATCTCATGGATGTCCTCATTTTGGTGAGGGAGAAGAGGTATTATTAACTCTACCATACTCTAGGGTATCTTTATTAAATGAAATTATAGGTGAGTATTCTCCTCAAGTTATGAGTGGTCTGATCAAATACCCACTACACTTAAGGATCACCATTTATAGTCATTTTACGTGCCTATGATACCATGGCTACTCCTAGGGTAGATGGGGTGATGGTGGGGTAGTAGAGATGGATGTGATAGGTAGAGGCATAGGTAGAGGAGGAAAAAATGAAGTAGAGGTGATGAAGGAAGAAATTAATGGAGGAGGAGGAGGAGGAGGAGGAGGAGGAGGAGGCATGAGGATTAAAGGAGGCAGGACAAAAGTGGAAGACTAGGGGAACATATATGCTTACCATTGTCTCTATGTCAAGTTAATCTATGGGAAAATGGCATAAGGAACAAGGGAATTTATAAAAATGGGGGAATTGGTTCATTAAAACTAATATCATGGGCACCTATGATAATGGAAAAGTGAGGCTTGAGAGTGATGTATGGAGTAATATAGGGTGGTGCATGAGGCTAAGGATGAGTTGAGTTTTACTTCTTTTTGGGTCTCTTACTTGGATCAACATGTGTTGTTGTAATAAGATGAAAAAGTGTGGTGGAGTCCATAGGGGCCTAATTGATAATTGGTTGGGTGACCAAAAGTGTTAATAACATGGCCAAGGCCGAGTGAATTATGCACATGAGTGTACTTATTATTAGGGATGTAGTATAACTTGTTAGAGACAAGGCTCTTGAGGGGATGGCTCAGCATGAGTTAATTTGCATTTGTTTATAGATTAAATATTTAGATTTAAGTATATAAACCTATGGAGGAACCAATAGGGACACCATATACATCCCTATTTATTAAACGGATTAGGTATATAGGAACTAGGAGGTGATAATAGTATGCATAGATGAAGCCATAGGAACTTAGGTGAATTATGTAAGGGATGAAATGGAGAAAGGGGAAGTAAAAACGGAATGGGTTTTTATGGATAAGGGAATCAAGGAGATGTTACACTCAGATGTTGAGGTATGGTAACAGTAAGGAGAGGTATCTACATGGGCATTAGTCGTTGGTCCATTTTGGGCTAGTCTCTAGGATATTGATGATGTCAAAACTTAGCATTTATACCACCTAAGGTCAAGCTACATGGGTTTGATCCATTTGGGAATAAAATAATTGAGTATGAGATGCTTGAACCATAAGAGGTGGTGAATTTAGAGTAGATGGGTAGGGAGGTAAATCTCATGGAGGAGAGGTTTAATCATGAGAAGCAACTGGGACCCCTTCTAAAATCTTTCATGAGATTTGGGAAGGAAGTGTCTAAACATATCCTTTGACTTGAGCTAACATGGAGGAGACAAGGCCACCTTGGGTAGATGGCCTATGATAACATTGTTTTCCTTTCTTAGTCTTTTTGGTCTCAATATAGATAATCACCTCCTAATAATTTATAGGGTTGATATATATCTCCTCACACTCATGGGGTTATTAGACATAGTTGATGTTAATTTGTGCTTAGTATCTTCCACATGGGCCCTAAAAATGTCATGTGGGTCCCAGTATTTGTGTTCATCCTTAATCAAGTTATTAGGTTCCCTTCATTTCACCATATTATATAAAATGGGGAGGAACTTTTTAAACATGGTTCATAATTATGATTGGGAATTCTAGGTAAGACATCTACTTGCAGATGATGTAGTGCATAAAGATGCCATTAATCAATTAATAGGTGATCACTTATTCCACTAGATTTTTTAGGACTTCATATGTTAGGGAGAGGGAAATTTTATGGTGATATCCACTCAAATGATAATGTCATCTTTTAGTACCAATAATTACCAATGGGGTTGAATGACTCCCTTATCTCCTTGGAGAGTTGAGGCATGGCTACCTCATTAATGACTATATAGACCACTAGGTATAATGAGTAACATATATCTTGAATTTTTTTTTGGTAATGGTGGACATATAGTTTATAAAATACTAAATTGACTACTACAAAACTTGAAACCCATGCTAAAAAGGTGTAATTCTTGAAAATGAGCATTGCGCAAATTACATCCACCAAGTCACTCATCATATAAAATTTTGCTCCTTAAAAGACATCTACTAATGCCTTGATTAGGTTGAAATTGATTACCCCCAACGTCTAGGACCTAATTACCCTTGAATATTATGTGTAGTGGGGTATCCCACGAAAAATTAGAATGCACATAGTTGATTAAACTAAACAATTAGTCTAGTGGTATCATCCCTATGTGAATCCCTTCCTTGAAAGTATGAGTGGTGTGGGATTCCACATCTATCTTGTTAACCAATTTATCATCTAGTTTATCTAACCATTCCTTCAAGACATCATATATCTAGGAAGTGTTAGTCCATGTGCTCACTATGGCTAAATCATAAGTGATTTTATACTCTGATTGGTTGTAGTAGGATTTAAATTGACTCCCTAAACTATTTACAATCTGATGCTAGAAACTTGTAGAGTAACAAGGTCTTGAACACCATTGTGCACCCATTTTATAGTGAGTATCAATTTATCAAAAAAAACATTCCATAGATGAAGACTTATAGCTTAGTCATAGATATATGTAGCCTTAACTTCTCATATTCTTGGATGGTATCTTTGAATCCATCCTCATCTTCATCATCACTGGAAGAGGACTTTGGAACTAGGTCAATTTCCTTGCACATCTCATTATAATTCTCAAATTATGTCAAAAATTATGGGAACATGGTGTCCCTATATTTAGTCTAAGATTTGGGTGTAGAGAAAGAAGTAGATATTTCATAAAGGGTCAGATTTCTTGTGATAATGATCTCTAAGTGAAGGATACATATAAGGTGTGATAATGAGCTAAAAAATAACAAGGTAGACTTTAAGAATTTGGGATAAATAACTATAAATGATCTTATCTTGGTGTACTTATAGGTATTCTCACATATATCATTTGTTTATGTCACTTAGTGGCTTAGTTAGTGTGAATTAAAATCTAATTTGGCATCTCAAGTTTCCCATTTATGTCCTAATATAAAATTAAACTCAGAGATTTTGAATATGCATCTCCTTCTAGATTTGGTGGTTATGATGTGACATTTTAAATTGCCAATCAAGGCCTAGTTTCCCATTTCATTAATATGAGGATTATGTTAGGAACATATTTATTTAATACCTATGGGATACTATACAATCTATTTCCTATTCCACATATCCATCACTAATTGGTCTTGAATGCAATGGATACCACCTAGGTAGGGCCCAATACATCACTTTTACACTTTTGAGGGAAGGAGTCACTAGTTGGAGGAGTGAAATTACTCAAGGAATATTTTTATTATCCTTTTAAATATAATTATTGATCCATGTATAACCTATGTGTATCGTAATTCACTCCTTGTTCATTCCTCTATATAGATCTCACACCACTCCCCCATTCATCTGCATTCCACTATCAAGAGTTTACTAACAATCCTCCACCTAAGTCTTGCACTTTATTACATACTTTTGCACACTAATAAAAGGAGATCATAGAGTATGAAATTCATAAACTCCTGGTCACAAACCCACACACACTCCTTAGGATCCACCTTATCTAAAAATCATGCTAATCTACTTTGATCGCATGGCTCAACAACTAACACAAATTAGCTATTAGCATTCAAATCTCACATCTTTTCTCTTTTCCTCCAATAAAGGGAGTTTGTTGGGAATGGTTATAAAATTAATAATTATGACCATTTTTTCTAAATTAGGATTATTTACCAATATTTTCATGGAATCCATTTTAAAAATAATAGTTATTAGTGATCATGTATTCTACATGTTATATATATGTAACATATGTATTCTTTAAATAGATATAAAATAATAACAAAGGATGATCAAGAGACCTTAACATATTACAATCAAATTATTGATATATAATCATAACACATATATTTTTCTTGTGTGCATATATTCTATATATATCATATATATAATGTATTCTCT
Source organism: Torreya grandis (assembly GCA_037957365.1). Lineage (NCBI taxonomy): Eukaryota > Viridiplantae > Streptophyta > Pinopsida > Cupressales > Taxaceae > Torreya > Torreya grandis. Next base: position 209,929 of record JARHVA010009277.1, read on the forward strand.
TCCCTATTCTTTGATTAATGCATAGAAGTTGAATTTCTTGAAAATAATACATCTAATTTATTTTAATGTGTTTTAATTATTTTATTAAAATAATTCATTTTTAATTCACTCTACATAGTTTTTTTCACTTAGATTTTCACCCTTTGAGGATATGTCTCATCTATCCTTATCAAAGTGGCACAATTGAAACACCTCTAGGTTATGGGTAGCCTAAGAATGAGGTGAATCTCTAGATAGGGATAGCTCCCTTGATGTACCACATTTAGAACAATACTACACATAAATTTTGCGAGGGAAAAGGGAGATAAAAATGAAAGTAAACTATCCTAAAGGAGGTGATACACCAAAATAGTTGATGACTACCAACCAACTGCATGTCACACAAGAGAACAAGGGACTAACCAAACATACACTTCTCTAATCTACATCTTCTCACATCAATATTACATTATGAAGTTATGATGAATGTTTAGGCTAGGATGAATAGACAAGAGGCCTATAATGGCACTATTTGAATTGCATAACTCACTCAACCTTGACACATCAGAAAATAGTTCACATGCCTTACAAGAAGAATCTTTCCAACTACAAATAGGTGAGAGAATGAAACAATAATGTTAAGGAAACAACAAGTCATCACTAAGAAAAATCAATCATAAAAATTAACACACTATGAATAGTCATTAAAGATTAAAAAAATACGTATTATTTATTGATACATGGTATGCAAATGAGTAGGGATTTGCCATACTCAGGTGGATCATAGTTTATAAAGGCCAAAATGGATAGTTCTTATAAAACTTGAGAGAGAGAGGAGAAGAAAGAAGTCCAAAGGACACTTTTCAAGATGATAAAATTTGTTAAGTATTAATGATAATAATATATGAAATGAATTGTGTAAGGTCAAGAAGCACAAGTGTCACCCCAAGTCATGAAACTCTTGAAATGTGGCACAAAAGTTCTCATTCTAGCTTAAAAAATTACCTTCAAGATTTACACCTATTTTAACATCATATAACTAAATAGGGATAGGTTTGATGATTATAATTAGATTGAAGTCTTTCATACATGCCTCTCTATGCATTAGTTGTAGTCCTAGTCATCTAGAATATTCTGTAAGTGAGTTATCACCATCTACAGTCTAAAAAATTCCTATTTTAGTCACCCCTCATACTTGGCCTCAAAATTGACTTAATTTTTCCATGAAAATATATGGTATTTAATTAATGGCACTTTGAAATACTCTCCATTTATTTATACTACCTAGGCACACCTTAAAAATACTCCCACTTGAAGTTTTCACCCTTCTCACTATCATGTTCACTATGCTATTTTTGATTGGCTAAGATGAGATCTATTATTTGAACACTTATCAGTTTTTATGGAACATTAAATTGACATAATGAGTTATAATAAGTCTTTATCTTCTTCCTAAACTTGATTTCATCTCTTGAATGTTCTTATAACCTAAACAATGCACAAAATAGTTTGAAATACCTTATTTTGTACCCCATCCATATAATTTCGTACAAATAATATTTATGGTAGGGATATTGAATAATTATTTTACTTAATACAATCACATTCATGGTAAAAATAGACCATTATAGTATCTTTATATCTCCATTTCCTCAAATTGGTCACTAGTAGGGGTTGTAATGATCTAGGCCTATTTTACCCTCTTAAGCTTTGTTCATAAAATTCTAACATTGAAACCAATTTTTTTTTTCAAAATATCACTATTCGAAACCATTTCTAACACCTCAAAAATTCTTTTATTTCCGTGTAAATCCTTATGGAAGATATTAGTACTCAAAGATTCCCTATCGAGCTCTTTTCTCTATTTACACAAGCCTAAGCTGTCTTAGAGCCCAAAAATGGATTCCTTTATACCTCCTCTACAAGTTTTACTATTGTATACATATTTAAGTAACCATTTAAATATTATCCAATCCATTTTATTGATCATCCAAGTCTATAAGTGTGAATGAATCCCCATTTAGACATTAGGCCTAAACCTTGCCTTTTAGGCTTAACTATAACCTTGAGGGTTTAGAGCACTCTATTTAGATTTATCATTTTATGAAAGGACATTTACTTTTTTATAGATTTTTTTTAACATCCTTCACCTCATTTAAATGTTCAAAGAAAATTCTTGGTCCACCCTTTTGTCACCTTTTCCCCAAAACTTGCCACTTTCAATTAAGGGGAGTGCCCTCTGTTTAAGACAAAATAGAGGGTACTTACCTTATTTTACAAAATAGAAGGTGATATTTCAAGATAAAAAAAACCTATTAGGACTTCAAGATGGGGGTTCCATTACTTGTTTCAATGTTCTAAACAAGTATTTTCATAGCTCTATTATGCCACCTATAGGTGGTTACTCTCATATATGTAGGCAGAGAACATTGTTTTGACATTAAATGAACTATAGATTCATCCCAATGCCTCAAAATTCACTCCTCACACTTCAAAGACAAATCAGCTCAAACACTCCTTTCCAACATGACTTTTTCCATGAGAGCACCTATATATGTGCATTAATAATAGGTGACTGTGAGTTTAGGTAGTGGACAAAATTTGAATAATTGAAATGATGTGTACAAGTTTATAACACATCTGTATAAACATAAGGTAACTTTCATAAAATCATAAATCTAAATAGAATGATCTAAACCCTCAAGGTTATAGTCAAGCCTAAAAGGCAAGGTTTAGGCCTAGCATCCAAATGGGGAGTCATTCACACTTCTAGAATTAGATGATCACTAAAATGGATTGGATCATGTTTATAGGGTCAATTTAGATGGGTAAAAGCCTCAAAATTATATATGAGGCACAAATAAATCCATTTTTGGGCTTTATGACAACTTAGGCCTGTGTAAATAGAGAAAAGAACTTGATAGGGCATCTTCGAGTACTCATATATTCTCTAAAGATTTGCATGTAAATACAAGAAGATTAGAGGTGCTATAAAGGGTCTTAAACATTGATCTCATGAAATTGGTTTGTAGTTCCAATGTCAAAATTTTATGAACAAAGATTAAGAGGGTAAAACAAGCCTAGATTCATAAAAACCCTAAGAGGCTACTCTAATGTAATAGTTTGACCATGAAAGTGATTGGAGGTTGTAAAAAACATAGTCAGGATCCCTACTATCAAGATTATTTGTACATAATTGTATAGATAGTGTACAAAATAGGGTATTTCTAACTATTTTATTCATTATGCAAGTTATAGGAACATTCAAGAGATGTAATGAAGTTTTGGAGGAATATAGAGAATTATTATAACTAAATACAAACATTTCATGTTACATAAAAACTCATAAGGGTTTAAATAATATCTATCATCTTAGCCAATCAAAATTGGAATAGTTAATATGATAGTGAGAAGGGTGAAAAATTCAAGTGGGAGTATTTTTAAGGTGTTACTAATTAGTCTAAGGCCATGGAGAATTTTTAAAAGTATCATCCACTCCCTCCCATAGATTTTCATGGAAAATTAAAACCAATTTTGAGGCTTAATGTGAGGGGTGATTGAAAAGGAGTTTTTAAGACTGTAGATGGTGATAGCTTACTTCTAAAATATTCTCAATGACTAGGACTATAACTAATGCATGGAGAGGTATGTATGAAATCCTTCCATCTCATTACAATCATCATACCTATCTCTAGTTAGTTTTGGAATATTCAAATAGGACAAAATTATGAAGGTAGTTTTTTGAGCTAGAATGAGAAATTTTATGCCACATTTCAAGAGTTTCATGACTTGGGGTGGCACTTGTGCTTCCTAACCTTGCATGATTATTTTCACATATTATTCTCATGAATTTGTAACTCCTTTTCTTAGATTGACAAGTTTTTTTTTGACCTTTGGAGTTATTTCTTCTCCTCTCTCTCTCTCTCTCTCTCTTAGGTTTTATAAGAACTTGCCATTTTAGCCTTTGTAAACTATGTTTCACTGAGTATGGTGAAGCCCTACTCATTTTCTTATCATGGATAAATAAATACTATTTATTTTTACCTCTTTCATGACTGTTCATATTATGTTCAATTGGATGATTGATTTTGCTTAGTCATGACTTGTTGTTTCCTTAGTGTTGTTGTTTCATTCTCTCACCTATTTGTAGTTGGAAAGCTTCTTCTCATAGGGAATGTGAAGTTTTTAATGATGTTTCAAGTTTAAGTGAGTTAGTTTATTCAAAGAGATCCATTTCAGGCCTCTTATCTAGTCCTCGTCACCTAATAATTCATCACAACTTCATAATGCAATATTGATGTGAGAAGACGTAGATTGGATAAGTGTATGTTTAGTTAGTGCCTTGTTCTCATGTGTAACATGTAGTTGGTTGGTAGTCATCACCTATTTTGGTGTATCACCTCCTTTAGGATAGTTTACTTTTAGTTTTCTCTCTCTTTTCCCTCATAAAGTTTAGGTTTAGTATTGTTATGCAAGTGATACATTAAGGGAGCTAGCCTTATTTTGATAATCACCTCATTCTTAGGCTACCCAAAGCCTAGAGGTGTTTAAATTGTGCCACTTGGATGAGGAGAGATGATACGTCTCCTAAAAGGGTGAAAATATAAGTGACAATAGTTTTTGGCACACTTGGTGGGACTCTTAGTCCAAGAAGTTGAAATATTTTTGGTGTTGTCTTTCAGCACATCAGCCTTTGGAGACATATATTTAAACATCAATAGTGACTCCAAGATTACATTATATAGACAAGTAGACTAGGTATTACTTTTGAAGATTGTTGATAACCATTCCTTATGTTCTTATTTCCTAATGAATTTCTATGGCTAACTTTGGCATTGAGTATTATTTTTCACAAGTTGGTGAGGTTTATCAAGCTTATGGAATTACATATGAGCCTTGTCATGATCCTTACCATCTTTAGTATGATCATTATCATCTCCAATATGATCATTTTTAACCTTTTCATGAAGTGTATCAATCTTATAACTAGCCTCCTTAATATCTTTCTTCTCCTACTCAACCTAGACACTTCTCAAGTCAATCCATTTCAACTTTTAAGAAAACGCTTTTGGGATATGAGAAGTACATGTTGGATCTTGATACACAAAGGGGAAATGGTATAGATGTTCCTAGTCATCTCATTCATAATGTGAGAGATGCATTAGATCTTGTAAAAAGAAAGTGGGCACCTATTGAGAGAGTTAATTGGCAAATGATCACGAGTTAGATGTTAGATGTACGTTTCCTAATTTCATCCTTATAATATAGGATATAAATCATGAGAAGTAGCCTCAAAAAATGTATCGACCTTCATATCCACTTCACCAATATTGCTATCAGTCCTACTTGACCCATATTCATGAACCCAATCAAGCTTATCAAAGCCATCTTTTTTCCAATCAGCTAGAAGAGAGAGTTGGGAAGACAAACCTTATTTTTGAAGAAAATATTGACAGGAAGATTGAGTTGGCCAATAGGAAAATGTGGTAGTCCATATCACCAGAAAAGGAAGTGTAATTTAAGCCCTAATTTCCATCTCTCATTACATTGTTACCTCAAGGAGAAACCTCTAGATATGAGATTCCAAGTTGAAGACAAGGTGGAGAATCCAAGCCTTAGGAGATCCCAGGTTTCTTGAATACTTAATCCACTCCTCAAGTTGAATCACTAACTCAAGAAGATACTCTTAATCCTAACATATTAATCTATATTAAGGTAGTGGAATCATGTGGAAATAAAAATGATAAAATCTTAGACAAAGAATGTGAGGTTGAGAAAGAGTTTGATCCTATGCAATTTCCTCCCACCCTTCCTCAAGAGACCTCTTATTCTCCATGTCAGCCCTCTTATACTCTTCATACTCATGAAGATTCATATTAAATTCAAGAAAGACTTTTCAAAGGAAACCTAACCATGAAAATTGAAGAGTTGGAGTCAAACATGAAATTTCTAAGTCAAGGTGTGATAGGAGGTTTAGATCTTAAAGAAGATCTTATGCCTAAACACACTACATCTAACCTTTCTCAAGAGAGTGTTCAATCCAAATTAGATGTAAATGAAGTGATTGTCAAATTTAAAGAATAAAATCAAGCTATTTTATCCCAAGGTTTGCCTCTTATTCCTCAAGAGATTCCAAAAGAATGCCCTACATTTCACTCTCAATTTGATTTTGAGTTCTATGTTCCACCTCTACCAACTAGTTCATCTTATACTCACTCTATCACTCTTTTAATTTATGTAACTATGGTGTGGGAACATAAATAATATAACTTGGTTGATAAGAATTCAAAAAAAATTCTTGAAGAAAACATACCTCCTTGGCAGCCTCTTTAGGCTAAATCCTCTGATTTCAAGATGCCTAGTCTTGGCATCAATGAGAAGGAGAAGAAGATGGAAGATCTTGTATCCCATAAGAAGAAAAGTTAGGATATTATAGTTGAGATGAAACTTGAGATACCTCAAGAGGTTATAAATTTTGAATAAGAATAAATCATTATAGGGACTCCCTTTGGTGATCACAAGTGTAATTATGCCTTCTTGTATAAAAAGAAACATGTTGAAGACTCTTTTAGAGCTGTCTATGAGGAATGTGAAAAACACTTTAAGAGGGAATTATTTGAAGAAGACTCTACATCTGATCAAAAATTTATTTATAATCATCTAAATCATGAAGATGAATGTGATATTAAGGATAGAGAATAATTTCAAGTCATCCCCAAAGAGGTTACAATCCTAGAAAAATCTCTTGAGACCAAGGTGGAATTTGTTATTGAAGATGATCCAATACCTCAACCTAATTTTGAATCACCCTAAGATGAATTGGATCTTGAATAACATCAGATTGATGATCTCATACATCAAGAAGAAAATATTGCAGAGGTAGTGGTTATTAATGATAAAGAGGACAAAGATGATTGGCAACTACAAATGAAGTTCTTTGAAGAGATTGAAGAGATTTTCTAAGTTGAGGGTCAAGTAAATGATGAGGTGAATAAAGAGTCTTATATGGAGGACAATGACCAAGATTAGTTAGAATATTCAAAGCTCCTTGAGGATCTAGAATAATTTACAACTGAGAAGAAACCCAATCTTATTGAGAGCACAATGGAAATAAATAAGGTATGCCTTGTTGAACCACCATTAGAGGTTGTAATTTAGGAACCACATGAGAATGTTAATGTTGTTTAGATGAAAGAATATTTCATCTCTATATCCAACCTAATTGGAACTACTTGGTTCTCATTGAACATCATGCTAATGAAGTTGGAAAACATCATGAAAAAGTTGGAGGCATCAATATCAAGGATCAAAAGAATATATGTCTCATTTATCAATTCATGTCATGAATCAAGAAGGGTTTCAAACTTCCCTTTCATCAAGGAGGGAATTTTTATCTTAGGATAGTTATTGTTATATTTAGTTTGTTTAGTTTGGTGTGTGTGTTCCATAAGTGCTCATGAAGCACATGTGTGTTTGTTTTTTCTTTGTATGTGTCTTTTGTTTCATGTGGTTGAGGTAGTCATTGGTCTTGTCTTGATAAAAGATTGTAGTCAAGTTTTAGGTCTTCTTTTTTTGTTTCAAACTTCAAATGACTCTCTAAGCCCAATGGATTGATAAGGCTACTGATCTTTCATATAATAGGTATAATACCCTTATGAGTAACCAATTTGTTAACCAAATTCAACCCTACAAGTTAAATTGGGACCCATATAGGTAAACAATTAACTTTATAGGTTTATGAGGGGTTTAATATTATGTAATAGGGTGTATTTAAGATCTTTCGATGTCATTTAATGTTATCTTAAATTGGTCTTGGTATAATTAATCAGATTATCATTTTTAGTCATTTAATAGGTATTTAGGGGTCATAAATGCAAGTGTCATGGTTTTCAAGATGTTTAAGTGTTATACTATCCTTTAAAACATCTAAGAGGTCAGATTCCTTATTAGGAATGCTAGTCTCATCTAAAATTAAAAAAGAGAAGTTTAGCACTTGTATGGTCAATTAAGGGGAGTGCCCTCTGTTTAAGACAAAATAGAGGGTACTTACCTTATTTTACAAAATAGAAGGTGATATTTCAAGATAAAAAAAAAACCTAATAGGACTTCAAGATGGGGGTTCCATTACTTGTTTCAATGTTCTAAACAAGTATTTTCATAGCTCTATTATGCCACCTATAGGTGGTTACTCTCATATATGTAGGCAGTGAACATTGTTTTGACATTAAATGAACTATAGATTCATCCCAATGCCTCAAAATTCACTCCTCACACTTCAAAGACAAATCAGCTCAAACACTCCTTTCCAACATGACTTTTTCCATGAGAGCACCTATATATGTGCATTAATAATAGGTGACTGTGAGTTTAGGTAGTGGACAAAATTTGAATAATGTATGTTTATAAATGGTCTCATTAACCTACCTAGGATCATTATCAATTCCTAAAATGTGTGTTTTTCCTTATGATAATATTGATACAAGTCTCAAAACACCTACTCCAATGTGAAAACCTTTTACAAACAAATGTTACAGAGCAAACAATAGTGTCTAGTGGCTGGTTAGTGTGGTGTATTAACTTGTAACCAAACTACATAGTCTTAAAACATTTAAATATACTCTCTTAAATTATTTATCTATTGAATTAGTTGATAAATTCTCACTACAACTCCATGAACTTGCTAAACAGGCTTTATACATGTGACCATAATTGACAGTGAGTGGAAAGTTGACTATGAGAAAGGAAAGACTAAATATTTGACCAAAACATGGTATTATGAGACTAAAAGTGAATGTAAGGTGATAAATATTAAATTTATACCTATGTAACACCATATTATATTCACATGAAACCCTCGTAGAGAAATAAGCATTGTACAAATAAGGAAAATTGACTAAGACTACACATGATGGCACCTTCCTACAACACAAGACAACTTACCCATCAAAACATCATGAAACATTAAACTAAGCATGAAGAGAATATAATAATAGATTAACCATCCTCTATATTCAACATCACCAATTATATTTTATGGACTTATCCAAAATGGAGTAGAACTAATATGGTGTAGGAAATAGTGAGAAAAAAACATAGTCAATTTGTAAAGGATGGTTCATAAAGCATGGTTCACAAATATTACAAATATTATTATGGAAACAGATTTATTTTATTTTAATACCACATCCCAAATGTGTTTTACCTAAAACATATTCAATTTTTTGTACCAAAAATAAACCTATTGACCACTTACATGTGTCTAAAAAGGCAAAGGAGTAGAATGGTTTTAGCTAAAAAATGGCACTTCAGAGCATGTAAGCGTGGAAATGAACCTAAGGAATATGAAGAGATTTCTCATTGCCTTCTCCCATGTGTCACATTCCCTCATTGGCCATACAAGTGCTAAACTTCTCTTTTTTAATTTTAGATGAGACTAGCATTCCTAATAAGGAATCTGACCTCTTAGATGTTTTAAAGGATAGTATAACACTTAAACATCTTGAAAACCATGACACTTGCATTTATGACCCCTAAATACCTATTAAATGACTAAAAATGATAATCTGATTAATTATACCAAGACCAATTTAAGATAACATTAAATGACATCGAAAGATCTTAAATACACCCTATTACATAATATTAAACCCCTTATAAACCTATAAAGTTAATTGTTTACCTATATGGGTCCCAATTTAACTTGTAGGGTTGAATTTGGTTAACAAATTGGTTACTCATAGGGGTATTATACCTATTATATGAAAGATCAGTAGCCTTATCAATCCATTGGGCTTAGAGAGTCATTTGAAGTTTGAAACAAAAAAAGAAGACCTAAAACTTGACTACAATCTTTTATCAAGACAAGACCAATGACTACCTCAACCACATGAAACAAAAGACACATACAAAGAAAAAACAAACACACATGTGCTTCATGAGCACTTATGGAACACACACACAAAACTAAACAAACTAAATATAACACTAAATATCCTAAGATAAAAATTCCCTCCTTGATGAAAGTGAAGTTTGAAACCCTTCTTGATTCATGACATGAATTGATAAATGAGACATATATTCTTTTGATCCTTGATATTGATGCCTCCAACTTTTTCATGATGTTTTCCAACTTCATTAGCATGATGTTCAATGAGAACCAAGTAGTTCCAATTAGGTTGGATATAGAGATGAAATATTCTTTCATCTAAACAACCTTAACATTCTCATGTGGTTCCTAAATTACAACCTCTAATGGTGGTTCAACAAGGCATACCTTATTTATTTCCATTGTGCTCTCAATAAGATTGGGTTTCTTCTCAGTTGTAAATTATTCTAGATCGTCAAGGAGCTTTGCATATTCTAACTAATCTTGGTCATTGTCCTCCATAGAAGACTCTTTATTCACCTCATCATTTACTTGACCCTCAACTTAGAAAATCTCTTCAATCTCTTCAAAGAACTTCATTTGTAGTTGCCAATCATCTTTGTCCTCTTTATCATTAATAACCACTACCTCTGCAATATTTTCTTCTTGATGTATGAGATCATCAATCTGATGTTATTAAAGATCCAATTCATCTTAGGGTGATTCAAAATTAGGTTGAGGTATTGGATCATCTTCAATAACAAATTCCACCTTGGTCTCAAGAGATTTTTCTAGGATTGTAACCTCTTTGGGGATGACTTGAAATTATTCTCTATCCTTAATATCACATTCATCTTCATGATTTAGATGATTATAAATAAATTTTTGATCAGATGTAGAGCCTTCTTCAAATACTTCCCTCTTCAAGTGTTTTTCACATTCCTCATAGACAGCTCTAAAAGAGTCTTCAACATGTTTCTTTTAACACAAGAAGGCATAATTACACTTGTGATCACCAAAGGGAGTCCCTATAATGATTTATTCTTATTCAAAATTTATAACCTCTTGAGGTATCTCAAGTTTCATCTCAACTATCACATCCTAACTTTGCTTCTTATGGGATGCAAGATTTTCCATCTTCTTCTCCTTCTCATTGATGCCAAGACTAGGCATCTTGAAATCAGAGGATTTAGCCTAAAGAGGCTGCCAAGGAGGTATGTTTTCTTCAAGATTTTTTTTTGAATTCTTATCAACCAAGTTATATTATTTATGTTCCCACACCATAGTTACATAAATTAAAAGAGTGATAGAGTGAGTATAAGATGAACTAGTTGGTAGAGGTGGAACATAGAACTCAAAATCAAATTGAGAGTGAAATGTAGGGCATTCTTTTGGAATCTCTTGAGGAATAAGAGGCAAACCTTGGGATAAAATAGCTTGATTTTATTCTTTAAATTTGACAATCACTTCATTTACATCTAATTTGGATTGAACACTCTCTTGAGAAAGGTTATATGTAGTGTGTTTAGGCATAAGATCTTCTTTAAGATCTAAACCTCCTATCACACCTTGACTTAGAAATTTCATGTTTGACTCCAACTCTTCAATTTTCATGGTTAGGTTTCCTTGGAAAAGTCTTTCTTGAATTTAATATGAATCTTCATGAGTATGAAGAGTATAAGAGGGCTGACATGGAGAATAAGAGGTCTCTTGAGGAAGGGTGGGAGGGAATTGCATAGGATCAAACTCTTTCTCAACCTCACATTCTTTGTCTAAGATTTTATCATTTTTCTTTCCACATGATTCCACTACCTTAATATAGATTAATATGTTAGGATTAAGAGTATCTTCTTGAGTTAGTGATTCAACTTGAGGAGTGGATTAAGTATTCAAGAACCCTGGGATCTCCTAAGGCTTGGATTCTCCACCTTGTCTTCAACTTGGAATCTCATATCTAGAGGTTTCTCCTTGAGGTAAAAATGTAATGAGAGATGGAAATTAGGGCTTAAATTACACTTCCTTTTTTGGTGATATGGACTACCACATTTTCCTATTGGCTAACTCAATCTTCCTGTCAATATTTTCTTCAAAAATAAGGTTTGTCTTCCCAACTCTCTCTTCTACCTGATTGGAAAAAAGATGGCTTTGATAAGATTGATTGGGTTCATGAATATGGGTCAAGTAGGACAGCTATCAATATTGGTGAAGTGGATATGAAGGTTGATACATTTTTTGAGGCTACTTCTCATGATTTATATCCTATATTATAAGGATGAAATTAGGAAATGAACATCTAGCATCTAACTCGTGATCATTTGCCAATTAACTCTCTCAATAGGTGCCCACTTTATTTTTACAAGATCTAATTCATCTCTCACATTATGAATGAGATGACTAGGAACATCTAGACCATGTCCCCTTTGTGTATCAAGATCCAACATGTACTTCTCATATCCCAAAAGTGTTTTCTTAAAAGTTGAAATGGATTGACTTGAGAAGTGTCTAGGTTGAGTAGGAGAAGAAAGATATTAAGGAGGCTAGTTATAAGATTGATACACTTCATGAAAAGGTTAAAAAGGATCATATTGGAGATGATAATGATCATACTAAAGATGGTAAGGATCATGACAAGGCTCATATGTAATTCCATAAGCTTGATAAACCTCACCAACTTGTGAAAAATAATACTCAATGCCAAAGTTAGCCATAGAAATTCATTAGGAAACAAGAACATAAGGAATGGTTATCAACAATCTTCAAAAGTAATACCTAGGCTACTTGTCTATATAATGTAATCTTGGAGTCACTATTGATGTTTAAATATATTTCTCCAAAGGCTGATGTGCTGAAAGACAACACCAAAAATATTTCAACTTATTGGACTAAGAGTCCCACCAAGTGTGCCAAAAACTATTGTCACTTATATTTTCACCCTTTTAGGAGACGTATCATCTCTCCTCATCCAAGTGGCACAATTTAAACACCTCTAGGCTTTGGGTAGCCTAAGAATGAGGTGATTATCAAAATAAGGCTAGCTCCCTTAATGCATCACTTGCATAACAATACTAAACCTAAAATTTATGAGGGAAAAGAGAGAGAAAACTAAAAGTAAACTATCCTAAAGGAGGTGATACACCAAAATAGGTGATGACTACCAACCAGCTACATGTTACACATGAGAACAAGGCACTAACTAGACATACACTTATCCAATCTACGTCTTCTCACATCAATATTACATTATGAAGTTGTGATGAATTATTAGATGAGGAGGACTAGATAAGAGGCCTGAAATGGATCTCTTTAAATAAACTAACTCACTTAAACTTGAAACATCATTAAAAACTTCACATTCCCTATGAGAAGAAGCTTTCCAACTACAAATAGGTGAGAGAATGAAACAACAACACTAAGGAAACAACAAGTCATGACTAAGCAAAATCAATCATCCAATTGAACATAATATGAACAGTCATGAAAGAGGTAAAAATAAATAGTATTTATTTATCCATGATAAGAAAATGAGTAGGGCTTCACCATACTCAGTGAAACATAGTTTACAAAGGCTAAAATGGCAAGTTCTTATAAAACCTAAGAGAGAGAGAGAGAGAGAGAGAGAGAGAGGAGAAGAAATAACTCCAAAGGTCAAAAAAACACTTGTCAATCTAAGAAAAGGAGTTACAAATTCATGAGAATAATATGTGAAAATAATCATGCAAGGTTAGGAAGCACAAGTGCCACCCCAAGTCATGAAACTCTTGAAATGTGGCACTTGAAATGTGGCATAAAATTTCTCATTCTAGCTCAAAAAACTACCTTCATAATTTAGTCCTATTTGAATATTCCAAAACTAACTAGAGATAGGTATGATGATTGTAATGAGATGGAAGGATTTCATACATACCTCTCCATGCATTAGTTATAGTCCTAGTCATTGAGAATATTTTAGAAGTAAGCTATCACCATCTACAGTCTTAAAAACTCCTTTTCAATCACCCCTCACACTAAGCCTCAAAATTGGTTTTAATTTTCCATGAAAATCTATGGGAGGGAGTGGATGATACTTTTAAAAATTCTCCATGGCCTTAGACTAATTAGTAACACCTTAAAAAGACTCCCACTTGAATTTTTCACCCTTCTCACTATCATATTAACTATTCCAATTTTGATTGGCTAAGATGATAGATATTATTTAAACCCTTATGAGTTTTTATGTAACATGAAATGTTTGTATTTAGTTATAATAATTCTCTATATTCCTCCAAAACTTCATTACATCTCTTGAATGTTCCTATAACTTGCATAATGAATAAAATAGTTAGAAATACCCTATTTTGTACCCTATCTATACAATTATGTACAAATAATCTTGATAGTAGGGATCTTGACTATGTTTTTTACAACCTCCAATCACTTTCATGGTCAAACTATTCCATTAGAGTAGCCTCTTAGGGTTTTTATGAATCTAGGCTTGTTTTACCCTCTTAATCTTTGTTCATAAAATTTTGACATTGGAACTACAAACCAATTTCATGAGATCAATGTTTAAGACCCTTTATAACACCTCTAATCTTCTTGTATTTACATGCAAATCTCTAGAGAATATATGAGTACTCGAAGATGCCCTATCAAGTTCTTTTCTCTATTTACACAGGCCTAAGTTGTCATAGAGCCCAAAAATGGATTTATTTGTGCCTCGTATATAATTTTGAGGCTTTTACACATCTAAATTGACCCTATAAACATGATCCAATCCATTTTAGTGATCATCTAATTCTAGAAGTGTGAATGACTCCCCATTTGGATGCTAGGCCTAAACCTTGCCTTTTAGGCTTGACTATAACCTTGAGGGTTTAGATCATTCTATTTAGATTTATGATTTTATGAAAGTTATTTTTATACAGATGTGTTATAAACTTGTACACATCATTTCAATGTTCAAACAACTCATGGTCCACCCTTTTGTCACATTGTCCCCAAAACCTACCAATATCACTTAAGGGGAGTGCCCTCTATCTAAGATAAAAAAGAGGGAACATCCCCTATTTGCCCATAAAAAACAAGTATTGTATGGGATTATCCAAGTTTTAGATATGCTAAAAAGATTAATTCCTTGTTTAGGTCTCTATACCCTTGAAATGCATTGAATCTAAGACAAACTTGTGAGGAGTCGACTATTTGTAGGGTTTATAGCATGTGGACTATGTTTTGCATTATAAGGTACTTTATTTTATTTTTATTGAACTTAAGAGCTATATGATAATATTATTAATATTATTGAGATGCTCAAATATTTTTTCACCCCTCTAACCACTCACATTCCTCCATATGATCTTTGTACTCCTGCTTGGTCCATACTGTATGCACAAATTTTTGACTATGTTGACCTATTTTGGGGGCTACCTTTAGATGACCTTGTATGGATTAGATTTTTGAAACCCATAATAGGACCTTTTTATATATTCAAATATAATTTTATAAGTGTTTGGACCTACTCATCCATATTTGGGTTAAGCCCATGTCAATAAAATTAACCTTTTTGCACTCTACCCCTCACATTCAACTTATTGACTGTGGGGTCCTATAGGTGTCTACTTGCTTAGTTTAGGATTGATAAAATGTATATAAAATTTATTCAATCATCCATGGTCATTTAATAATTATTTTATCCATTCCTTTATGTTTGGTATACTTCAACACTAAGAATCATCACCTTCATTGCTTATTGCCTTATACAGTGATCCACACTTTGTTGTAGGTTCATATTGTCAAATAAGGGGTCATATAAAGGTGTTTATATGATACAAACTCAAAAAAATAACCTATCCTTATTTATTTTCATGTTCAACAAGTTTCACACAAATATCTATGTCTATAAGAGATAAACACTCTCTCAAACTTAAACTTAGTTTGGTTGTAGGTCAGCACTTTCTTATGAATAGACACTTGTAGGTGTACATGAAACTTGAAAAATAGTGTTCTAACCTATTTATATAATATCTTAGGTCATAATAATAATTTTAAATATTTTTAAAAACTCAACCATGGTACATATTCTATTATGTTACTTTGGGTGAAAAATGTCTCTTTTGGACTCATACCTATAGACAATACTCCCTAGATTTAGTGCATAAAAGAAAAACTTTGGCCCTATAAAAACATAGTCTCTAATGATAATCTACACCTAAAAACTTTTTTATTCCTTGTCATAAATATGTTATATAATAAAAATACATTAATATGTATCAAAATTCCTTGTATCCCTATTGCAAAATATCAATAAAACATCAAAGAAATCTATTTTGTACTTTTGGGAATTTGATCCTAGAAGTTAGTCATCTCATATCCAAGGTGATCTATCCCTCCAATTTAAAATTTTTCCTTTAAATTAGATATAAAATGATTAAAAACACCTACTATTACTTCAATATGGGGTTCCATTTCTTGTTTCAATGCTTCCAAATAAGTATTTTCATAGATTTATCAAGCCACCTATAGGTGGTTATTCTCATGTTTATAGGCAGTGAAGATGAGGATCGATAGTAAGCATTGTTTTGACCTTAAATAGAATCTATATTCATCTAAATACCTCCAAATTTAATCCTAAAACTTCAAATACCAATCATCTCAAACACTTCTTTCCAACATGACTTTCTCTATGAGAGCCCCTATATATGTGCATTAATGATAGGTGACTATTAGTTTACAGTGGATAAAATTTGAACAATGTATGTTGATGAATGGTATCATGAACCTAGCTATTATCATTATAAATTACTCAAATTATATTTTTTCCTTATGATAATCTTGATACAAGTCTCAAAACACTTGCTCCAACATGAAAACCTTTTACAAAAAAATGCTATAGAGCAAGCAATAGTGTCTAATGACTAGTTAGTGTGGTGTATGAATTGGAAACCAACCTACATCCTATTAAAAAATTAAAATACACTATATTTGGTTATTTATTCTTTTAATTAGCTTATAAATCCTCACTACAACTCTATGAACATGCTAAATAGGTTTCATACATGTGACTACAGGTGACAGTGAGTAGAAAGTTGACGATGAGAAAGGCAAGAATGAATATTTGATCAAAACACGGTATTATGAGAATAAAAATGAAGGTAAGGTGATAAATATGACATTTAAACATATGTAACATCATATTATATTCACATGAAACCCTTGTAGAGAAACAAACATTTTGCAAACAAGGAAAATTGACCGAGACTAAACATGATGGCACCTTCCTACAACATGAGACAAATTTACAATAAAAACACCATGAAACAGGAAAATAAGCATAAATATCATTTGATAAGAGATCCAAAATCCTCTGTAGTCAATTCCACCAACTAGATTGTATGGACTTGTCCAAAATAGAGCAATGCCTATAGGGTACAAGAAATAGTGAGCAAAAAAACATAGTCAACTTATATGGTTCATAAAGCATGGTTGACCAATATTGGAAATATTGTTATGGAAATGGATATCTATGAGCAAAATACCACCTCTTAAATTCATTTGACCTTAATCATCTTCAAGTATCCATACTAAGCATAAACCTACTGACCACTTCTGTGTATCTAGAAAGGCAAAGAAGGAGTAGAATGGTTTTAGATCAAAAATGGCACTTCTAGAGAATTTAAAGCATGAAAATTAACATGATTAATATGAAGATACGTTATATGTCCTTATCCCATGTGTCACCTTCCCTCATGCAATGTACAAGTGCCAAACTCCCCTTTTTTTGTTTATTCCTTGATCTTCAATTATATAACCTACAAGTTTTAGATGGGACTGGCATTCCTAATAGGTAATTTGACCTCTTGGTCATTTTAAAGGATATTAATACACTTGGACACCTTGGAAACCATGCCACTTGCATTTATGACCCTTAAATGCCTATTAAATGACTCAAAATGACAAATTGACTAATTAGACCAAGACCAAGGTTACTATAGAATTAAATGACATCAAAAGATATAAAATACACTCTATGACATAATATTAAACCCCTTATAAACCTATAATGTCAATTTTTTAACCTATAATGGTCCTAATTTGACCTGATAGGGTTGAATTTGGTCAATAGTAGCTAGAATCTAGCTATCCCCCACACACCTCAGTCTTAGGCCATATGGTGTATATCAATTGATATCAAAATTCTACTATATTCCATTTTTATGCATATAACCACAAGATCATAATTATAGAGAGAAGGTTTATTAGTCATCTATTTCAAAGAATCCATCATAATGCCATAATAAAAGCAAGATGGTTGATGCTTAGAATTGACCTAAGGTAGTCATAAAAATATATAAGCTCATCATAGATGCTATGAAAGTAAATTACACTAAACATATTGGTCATTTCCATGAGTTAATGATACAACTCAACCTGACATCCTCCTCTTCATCTCAACATCACATGCCATAATGGTTTTAGTAATAAACCTTTTTCAAAGTACAAGTTAATATCAACATCTCTATATTTAAAGGTAAAATTGATGCCAAAGCATTTCATGCCTAGATTAAAAAAATTGAGGCATAATTCTCTATCACATTATTCACTAATGATGAGAATATCACTTTTTTAGTATTGAAGCTATCCATTTTGGTTTTTCACTAGTGGGTTAATTTTAATGTGCAATACATGCAAGAGTCCATTCTAATAGAATATTTGAAATTTTTTGTTTATTAATTGAAGGAATAATACTAACCTATCTAACATTTTGAATATGAATACATCAAGCTACAATAACCATGTCAATGAAAGAATCAGTCTGTAGAAGACCACACCAACATTTTCTATGAATTATCTACACACCTACAAGAGAACTTGAACAAACCCCATAGGTTTTCAAATTACATAAATGTATTATCACCATATTTTCATGTGAATATGGATTTATTTAATTATAACACATTAATACAATCATATCTCAACACCACCAAGCTCAAATCCAAGGAAAAGATAAATCAGGGTGCCACTTCTTCATCTAGTGCAATGCATAAGGCCCTACCATTGCACATTTTCACATCATAAATAATGCATCTAATAAATAACACCCTTTAGATAAGTTAATTTATCCTTAGAATAATTCACAACACTCAAAGGATTTATTTCCCTCTAATATAGATAAAGGCAAGAATATTTATAATGATAAGTGGTGCCATCTCCATTTCTCATCCACCCATGACAACTTTAAATGTTGTGTGTAGTAGTCCTTTCTCATTAAATATATGTTAGGAATCATTCCAATGGACAACACTAATGTATATACATCTTATATAAGTATCAACTCCCTTATGTTTGGCATATCTAAAGAGCATGAATGTCTCTTTCACACTCTATTCTAGGTGAAGGGTCATCCTCTCCATGTCATTATTGATAGTGGTAGCTAGAAGAACATCATTGTGAAATCCATAACCCATTACCTTAGTCTAACCATTATTGTGCATCTAAAACCTTACTCTCTAAGGTTTATATAATAGGGAGAAGATATACATGTCTAGAGATGCTAATGGAGGACAATGTCACTTGCGACAACCCACTTCTTGAGGTATGTGACATCTTGATAAGAATATCATATTTATTTGATCACAATACTACATATCAAACCAAGTCATATTAATAGACTATCTACATGAAATATCAATAATATAACATTTTTAAGTTCATACCCTCAACCAAACTCACCTTGGTCTCTACCAAGTAATTTTGAAAGCTCATATCATATGTGTAGAAATTAGTATTACTTATGGATCACCCTAGCAAACCTATGCAACATAAAATGACAAAGTGCACCATGATAGAACACAGTACTCACACACCATCAAAAAAAACAAATTGACAAGTTATTATAGTATCAAAGAGAATTATTCATGGATATTGAAGGCTTTCCAACAAACTATGTAGTAAAACACCACATTGATTTGGTCCCTAAATTCCTTCTTCTAAATAGCCCCTATATCATAGATCAATTTGAGAGAATGATGAACTGTGGTACCAGATACAAGAGATCATTGATCATGGTAAGATTAGGCCAACAAATTCACCTTGAATAAGTGTGATAGACCTTGCACCCAAGAATGATAGGTCCTAGAGACTTTGCATAGACTATCTCACACTCAACATAATCATGGTGAAAAATTGATACCCACTTCCATGCATTGACAACATTTTGAACTAGATATAAATTGCACAATACTTCACCAAGATTGATTTGAATTCAAGTTATCATTATGTTCTAATTCATCCTAAATATTTCTATAAGATAGTTTCCAAGACACAAGAAAGAGTATACATATGGTTGGTTATGCCTTTCAACCTCACCATTATACCAACCACATTAATGCACTTGATGGATGATCTACTCAAGCCCTTCCTGAATGAATTCATCATCATATATTTGGATTAAATCCTCGTATTTATAAAGAATTTAGAGGAGCATATGGATAACTTCTTGTGCATCTTATGCAATTTTCACCAACATAAATTACAAGCAAACAGTGAAGTATACCTTCAACATAGTGCATATCCAATACTTAGGCCACATCATTGACCACACCAATAACATAATATATCTAGAGAGGATTAAAGTGATCTAATATTTTCTTACTCCACAAAATATTATAGAATTAAGGATATTTTTTGGACTTTATAACTTCTTTTTCAAGTTCGTCCTTAGTTTCTTGCACATATCTTCGGCTCTCACCTAGGTAACACATTCAAGATTTATGTTTTATTTGACTCTTGTGTAATAATTCATGTTTTATATGATTAATAAATGCATCTATGAAGTGACTATTTTTACAATTATTGACATTGCACATACTTTTGAAATTTACACTAATATGTCTAACTACACACTTGATGTAGTGCTCATGTAGCATGGACATCCCATCGCATACCACTTAGATACATTTAATGATATAGTTCAAATATACTATAGTTATGATATTAAACTATATGCTATTATGTGATAAATCAAGTAATGGTGACACTACATTCTTAGGAAGGAGAAAATTGTTTATTCAAACCATAAACCACTTCATTTCCTATAATACCATAAATCGATGGAAATTTCATGCCACACAAAATGGATGGATTACCTATAGTAGTTACATATTGTGATCAAGCATAGGAAATGTAATGAAAACAAGGTTATACACTAACTTATCTAACCACCTATTCATGTGCTCATCATGGTGCTAGACACGTAAAACCATAACTTTGTAGATTTGGTTCCCCTCTTTTCATCTAAATAGGACTTCATAGAAACTTACACAAGCCTTACATGAGGTAAATAATTTCTATAGTTCTACTTGTCTAACTATATTCTCTACAAGCATAGACATCATTGTGTTCCCTCTATCACACCTTCCTAAAGAATCATCTAGGAGGTGTACTACACCAAGACCTTGAGACACTTTAGTGTGACAAATAATCTAGATACATTTCATTCACACTTGTATTAGATGCATAAGCACACAAACATGGATTACCACATCAACCCTTTCATTCTTTTTTTCATCTCTAAGCTCATGAATAGGAATCTAAGACTTTACACACCTCTACCAATTCCATCTAAACCATGGGGGTCTATCATCATGGATTTCATGGTTGGGCTACTTATGATGAGATGATGAGATGATGATATGTTCATTTTAGTGGATAAATTTTCCAAGATAGATATAATGGTCACATGAAAGAAAGAAATTGATGTATCTATCACTTTAAAAGAATTATTTAACCATATTTGGATTCATTTTAGGCTACCAACAAATATCATCACAGACCATAATCCATGCTTTATGAGTCATTTATGGCAAGAATTATGAGATTTGATGGGTATGTAAATGGATTATTCAACAAATTTTCATCCTTACATAGATGGTAAAATCTAAGTGGTCAATCACACACTTGTTAATATTCTATAAATTTAGAACCATGCACATTCTCATACCTATGATGATAATCTCTTGTACCTTCAACATGTCTATAACAATTATATGTACAGATCTACTACTTGCAGTCCATTATAGATGTGTATTATGTTTAAAAATTTGACACCCCTATACATCTCCTACTATATACCATCAATCACTAAGTCATGTACACAATAAAGGGAATCAGACAAAGAGAATAAATTTTCATGATAAATCCAATCTAGTCACTAGTAGATTTAACAAATTATCACTCACACTCAAGCTAAGTACAAGGACCACCATGATGTAAATCACACACCTCATACATTCTAAGTTGGTGATAAATTTTGGTTTCAACTTGAGAAGGATTGATTCAAAGGTCCACACTAGAATGTCAAGCCTATGTCTTATGGTCCTTAAACCATTCTATTTACTTTTGATGAGAACACATTTATTCTTTATCTAGCTCAATAGTTAGGTATGTACTTAGTCTTGAATGTGGACCTTATCAAGCCTTACACTCCATGATTTCTTGATCCAATAGTGACATACATCCTTATAATTTAGATATTGAACACTTTTTCCCCATAAAGAAGGACTAGATCATTGATGTGACACACAAACACACACCCAACATGGTACAAATCAACTTGTAAGAGTGGTTAAGGTTAGTAAATATGTTGATCAAGTTAAGTGGTATACATTGAAATAATTTCAAGTGTAGTTCCCTAAATTTTATAGTGACATAATGGAGACCATTAATCTTTAATAAAAGGTGAATGATCTATGTTTATCCATTACATATCTAAATGCACTCCTCATTTCTTCCTCTATGTAGAGCTTCCACTACTCCCCTATTCATTCACATTTCACCACAAAGATTTTTTTTACAATCCTCCACCTAATTCTCACACTTTATCCAAAAATTTTACACACTAATATCATGATATCATAGAGTGCATACCTTACATAAACTTGTTCATAGACCTACACACACTCCTTAGGTTGTACATCAACTTAAGCATCTATTAATTTACTTCAATCATGTGGCTCGATAATTGGCATAGAATTAATCATTAGTATTCATATCTTGTGCCTTTAATTTTTTATGCCAATAAATGTAGGTTTTTGGTAATGGTTAGAACACTAATAATTTTAACCATTAACACCAAGGGAATATCAGCTACCACACCTATCATGGAGGCTGATTCAAAAATAGTAGTTATTAACTATCATGTATTCTTTATGTTATATATATGTAGCATATGTATTATTTAAATAGATATACAATAATAATAAAATATCAATGAAACACCTTGGCATCTTATAATCAAAATCTTGGTATATAATATAACATAAATAGCTTACCTATGTGTATCTATTTTATATACATGCTTTATGTGCAATGTATTTTTGCTCTTATTATCTGATTAATGAATAGAAGTTGTATTTCTTGAAAATAAGACTTCCACTCCATTTTTTCACATGTTTTGATTATTTTGTCTGAATATTTAATTTTTTATTCACTCTAAATACCCATAACTTAGATGTCCTCCACACACCTCAATTTTAGGTCCTATGGTGTAGATCAACTGTACTTTGCTCTAACCTCTTAGGGAATCCAAGGCATCCTCTACCATATGTAAAAAGTGCCACATGGCATGGTATGGTAGGCCAATCTCTCCCAGGTTCTAATATTTCTATTAAGTCTAAGAGACTAATAAATCTAACAATAGGCTATGTGACATCATTTTATTTGGTTAGGATCTCCTAAGATATGACATCTATGTAAGGTTTAGGAGACTTAAATTTTTAACATTGGGAAGACCCTATTGGTTGAGTTTTAAAACATCTAATCACTAGGGCCACA
The DNA here is from genome assembly GCA_037957365.1 of Torreya grandis. Taxonomy (NCBI): domain Eukaryota; kingdom Viridiplantae; phylum Streptophyta; class Pinopsida; order Cupressales; family Taxaceae; genus Torreya; species Torreya grandis. Next base: position 233,579 of record JARHVA010009277.1, read on the forward strand.
TGGTGCTCTCTTATTTAGTCAATCTCTCCTAGGATCTAATATCTCTATTAGGTTTGGTAGATTAATAGATCTAATAGTGAGCCATGTGGTGTTAATTTAATTGGTCAGGATCTCTTGGGATTTAACATCTATATAAAATTTGGGAGATTGATAGCTTTTACAATCGGCCACATGGTGTTTTTTCGTTTGGATGGTCACCCTACAAAAATACATGAAAAAAAACTAAGTAAAATGGTAAACCATAGAATCAAATTTGACACTCACCTTCCCATGAAAGGATATTTATAAGTCACTACATAGGACTCTAGTATATTATGACTCTAGGAGAGTAAGAATATGGGAAATTTAATACAAGTCCAAATCTACAAATAGAAAGTTAGTGTAATAAAAATATTCTAAGTGTGAAAATTTTCTATTCCTTTCAATATGTGATAAGGACTTGATGATGTTTAAACTTAGAAGATATGGGAGAAATTTTAAAAAGGATAAATTTCCATTATGAAAACATTATATGTACATCAAAACCAAGATGAAATATAAATTTAAGGAATCTTAAAGAATGATGCTAATCAGAGAGAGAAAAAAAACATATGAGAATATTGATTTTGAGCAACTTTAAATATGGGTCCCCCAAATATCTAAATAATGGGATGTTTTGGACACAATAGTTTTGAATGTTCAAATTCAAGTTTTAAAATTTTAGTTTTCAAAGGAACAAAATAACTACTTCATGTATTTTGTAGGATTTTCCAAACTATATGTTTATTTTCATGATTGAACTATGCAACATAAAGAAAAGAGAATGTGTAAACATTAATGTGTTGTTTTAATTTAATCCAATAGTTTCATTTCTAGAATAAAGGTGGTATAAAATTTAGTAAAATAAATTTGGTCATGAATACTTTATCATGCCTATTTTATCATTAATTGACATGTGCACTTAATTAATAATTGTTTCAATGATTTAACCTATCTTAAGAACAAAAAGATACCTAAATTCATTACAAGGCCATATATTATCACTTATAGAATATCATGGATTATGTTAAGATCAAACAACTAGAAAAAAATGCACATGAATCTATGACAGAGAGGAATATAAAGAAAGTAATATGAAAAAATATTTTCATCCAACATACTACATGTAGAATAACTCACAAAGATATGTAAAAATAGGAGAGTAATATCAAAATATTTTAGGAATGATCACAAAGGCCTAAATAGGAATGGAATTCCTAAGTTTAAAATGACCAATCAAAGAGTAACATCCACTAGCCAATAATAATGAATAAGAGTAACTCCATGTGTCTAAGTACACCTAAGCAAGTTAACTCAAGTTTAGGAATATCACATGTGTGTAGTAATAATCCAACTAACAAAATATAAGGAAAATAAATATTTATACTAACACCCCTCATAATAATAACTTAGGTGGGTAGAAGAAATGGGTCCTAATAACAAGGAATAATGAGGTACATGAAGAGGAGAAAATTATAAAACCCGTAAGAAAAACACCCCACCCCCAAAAGAGAGAAAAACAATTAGATAGGGTTATAAAGTCACACTAGAAGCTACCACCCATGTAAAAATTAACTCTCATAAAGTGGAGAAAAGGAGAAAACAAGTAGGAAAAAACACTCCCCCCCCAAAAAAAAAGATAAAAATAAGTAGTGGGCTAAAAAACCCACTAGAAGCTACAACTGCCTATACTAACCCTATATCTTATAAGGGAAGTCTTTGGAGTGAATTTGGATCAGTAGTAGATGAAGTAAAGAGCGTATCACCTTAGAATAGTTAATGTGTTTTCTAAGTGCCTAATGGATAACCAACCAAGCTATGGTCCCTATACAAGGGAAAATGCTCCTCATGCATAGTAGATGTTTTGACTTCTCTATGCAATGATGGTGTATCAAAAGTAGAGGCAAAGAAAGAATGTGGAATGCCCTATAACTATGTATAAGACTACCTCATGTCTGATGAGTCCTAAATCAATGTGCCTACTCCATGTAATGTTTGAAGTGGACTAGAAGTAGGTGAATCAAAAAATAAATCCTTAATATCTAGAAGGTGAGAAGGATATGGTGGAGGTGTATCCCCATCACTACTATAGTCATATGTGATAGATGAAGATTCCTCAATATTATATATAATCTGAGGATCAAAAATGTCATCAAATTAAATTGAGTCTAATGAATAAGAATCTAAAGGATGGTAAGATACAATGTGTGAGAATGTATGTAGTTGAGTTCAATAATCATCCAATCCCACTACAAATATAGTATCATTGTGTAACTCTCTGACATACACTAAATCTAGAGTGAACTCAAATCTCATACCCACACCAAAGTGATTAATCTAGTAAACTAATAGGAGATTAGTTGAAAGTGAGGGAATAATTAGAAAATTATTGAATGTCCATCCACTCACTTCAATATATCCTCTCCCAAAAACATGTGTATAAGTGTCATCACCTAAATGAATAGTGGACATGTCACATGGTCCCAAATAAATGAACTCAATCTATGATGAAGCAATGTGATGTGATTTACAAATGCTAATGACCCATATAGGAGTCAAAGGTACAACTACGACTAGAGCCCTACCTTTTAATTTATTGTCACCTTTTTATTTTGCCTTTTATTTACCATTGTAAATTACCTTGGAGTATTCTAGGGTTGATTAAGATGGTTTGGTACACTCAAGAACACCTATATTTTTATTGTCAAGAAGGCTTGTTAGTTGGTCAATTTTATTCTTAAATAATTTATTTCACCATGCTTTATCTTGAAATACCCACACTTGATCATCTATTTCTTAGGCTTAACAATAGAAGAGGAGGTCTCATTAATTGGTTTGGAGGTAAGAGGTTTTTGATCCTTTGTATTCTATTTCTTCTCTTTATTATTTTAATCATTCTCTTTCCCATTCCCATCAAATAAGGCTTCATGTTTTGATTATTTCACTATGCCCATCTATATGAACTTATCTTTATTATGAGTCAAGTTGAAAACAAAGGTATCTAATGAAGGAACCTTCCATGTAGTTCGAAGAGAAAATTTTTTGGCATGGAAAGTGGGGATAAACATAGAGTAATATGGACCAAATTTGGAGATAATTAATATAATAAATTGATCATATTTATTATCTGCACCACATTCTGTTAACTAAAACCTTAGAGATTTAAACTTAGTGAAGAAATATTGTAGTGTGTCAAAGTTACCTAAGCTAAAATTGATGATCTCATTCTCCATTTCATGACCTCTCATCACATCATGCTTCCTAAAGAGTTTATATAGTGTGGTCCATACTTCATTAGGTCTTTTAGTATATTCAATTTGAAATTATAAGTCATGATAAATTTACAAACTAAGACAACCATGTGATTAATTGCATCTATTAAAACCATTTATTTTTATTTTTATCTACTAAAGATTGAGTTTCATCACTCATAATTATCCTATAGAACCCTTGTTTTCTTATATAAAGTTTCATTTTATATTTCCGTTTTTGATCATTGAATTTAGTAAGAAATATAAATGACTAGAAATCCATAATTTAAGATAATAAATTACATAACTGAATGTGCAAGAATAAGAACACAACACAACACCCCCCCCCCCCACCAAGATTTGGATCTTTATATTTTTAATGTTTTTTTTAAAATAAACCATTCCAATGTAATAATCATGCAAAATCATACACTTTTGAAGAAAATGGCACTCAATTTCGAGTTACCAATCAGAAGTTATAGGGAATTACATTTTCCATCTTTAAAAGGTTTATTTTAAAAAGCAAAAAATTCAAATGATCTTAAGGATAAACCACATATATATCCTTGTAACCAATAATTTGAATCATAATTGACCCCATAACCTCTTCAAAAAAAATTATAAATTTATACAATCCTCTTATGCACCCTTTTGTCTCTCTTAATGAAAAACTTCCTTATTAAAGGTGAAATAAAAGGCAAATATTTTTAAAAATAATCAAAAACTAACATGTTTAAAAATATTATTAGAGAAAAAAAATATATTAGGTTGACTTGGCTTTGAATAAGATAAATAAAAACCACCATGTGATGTAGGATGAGACCATAAATAATACAAGGTGCAGTTGTACATTGTTAAGAAGGATTTTAGGGATTTTAAAAATCACATCAATTTCCAATGAAGCACAAAACTCTCTATAGTTAGACCATTTTTGTCACATATATTGATCATGTAGGGTGTAGATGAGGTTAATATACTATTATCTAAGTATATGTTTATATATCCATGCATGTCTATAACTGGCTCGATGCCTGAACCTTCTTATTCATTGGTAGATGTGAGAAGCTCAAGCCATTACATATGTTAAGAGACTAGTGGAGGATATATATAGTTATGTGCAAGCCTTGTAGTATCTAAATAGAGATGGGAGAATCTCAGGACACATTTAAGCATAACACATCATTATTTACTTGAGTACATCAAGAAAAGAGTAGAGTCTATCAAATTGTGGGATATCTTTAGTTGTTTAACTATAATTATTATTTAAAGGTATACATATATCTCCCTAATCATAGTATATTCTCTTCATTGAATTACTAAAAGTGATAATACGAGATTTTAGAACATGGTCCATAAATCATCTAGTGAACATTCAAATTCCCAAGTATGCTATGGGAATGAAAGGTGATTGATGTTGATCTTAGTGGGGATGAGTCTCAGTAAATAAGTTGTAACATGACATGACATAGAAAACCAAGACAATTAAAGGATGAAGTCCAACAAAATCTACTAGTGTAGGACGTGACACAAATACCCAATAAAACTCAAGATTTCTAATAACATTAATAAGTAAATAATCAAACATTCTCATTACCAGACCAATGCTATGATACCATATCATGGATTATGCCAAGATCGATAAAATGGAAAAAATAATGTACATGAATATGTGAAATAGAAATATAAAGATATAAATATGCAAAATATTGTCATTCAAACACTCTATGTAGAATAGTTCATAATGAGATGTAAAACTAGGAGAATAATGTGTAAATCTTCCATGAATAATAACAAAGGCTTATAATAGGCATGTAACTCCTGATTCAAAAATTACCAATAAAAGAGTAACATACACTATCCAATGAAAATGAACAAGAGAAACTCCCTATGTCTAAGTACACCTAAGAAAGCTAACTCAAGTGTAGAAATATTCCATTATGTAGGAATAATGTAAATAACAAAATATAAGTAAAATAAATAGATACACTGATATAGAAATTATATTATTACTAGAAACAACTCTATGTTTATGTATGCTTTGAATCAGACATAAAAATTAACACCTTTCCTGAAGGTATAGGAATACCCAAAAAGACATGAATGTCTATCATTCCTGTACTTATATGTCGATCATGTCATTCTATATAAAAAATGAAAATTATCCTTAGGGTCCACTTAAATATTATTAAACTAGATAATGGGTATTTTCCCCTCTTTAATCACTATAAAATCATATTCTATTATTTCATTTCAATCATTGGGGCAAGCTTATCAATATTATCACAATTGCTTATCTACACAAGTGAAAAAAATTCCTTATTCTTTCCAAATTTGGTTCTAAGCACTTCAATAAGTTGTAATCCAAATATAAATTTAGTTTTATACAATACTTTTCCAAGCATGATCAAGTATTAAATGAAATTCTAGATGCATTCATATATTCAAAATAACACAATTTCAAAAATCACTTAAGTGGAATAGCTAGATGGATGATTGATCCTTCTTTGATGTATTAGTATTTAGGGGTTGCTAATTATAATTGGGTAATATGAGGTCTATTAAAACTCCAATTTCTAACCCATTTTTATTCCTTCACATTTTTTTAATCTCATTATGTCACAAAGATAGGGTTTGAAAATTCAATAAGTCATATACATGTCAAATCAGTGTAATAATACCTAATTTTCACTATCACACTTGAGTGTTCCATAAGTTATAGTTTATATTAAAATGACAAAATAAAATAATAGGGACACAAATGACTCACTCCTATCATCATAGATGTTCATGTTCTTGAGGGAACTCATGATCATCTTTTAGAGGGCTTCTAGTTTTTCTACATTATTATCGTTCTTGCATTTTAATTTCTTGTGTAGTCACCTTATGACTAAAAAATCTATGTATCTTTGTTTTGAATAATTTTTTATTATTCATTTCTATTTTTCTTTGTCCATTTTAGTAATTATCTTCAATTTTTTGTTTGGTATTGTATATATAGTACCTTGAACAAGTATGTTCCATGTATCTAATTTATGATCAATTCATCATATTAATTCAAAACATATAAAATAGTTATTTTGTCTCATTTTTCTTCACTTTCCTAAATTTTAATCCCTTTTCATAAATTTTATTAAACCATTGCTTCTTTTTTAGTTCTTTGGTATCTTAAAATCAACCTTAGTTTCCCTTATAGATCTCAAGTATCTCATTTGGGTTTATTTTAGATCATATTAAAATTAGCCTTTGTTTCCTTAGTGGGTCTTAAGTATCACCTTTGAGTTTTATTCTTCAATGTTTTAGCTTCCCCCTCTTTTTGGCATGATTTAAATTCATCTTTAGCTTCCCTTTTTGATCTTAGGTATTACCTTCAGGTTTATTTTATCACATTTTTACCATGTTTTAGTTAGTCTTAGTTTTGTTTTGACTATTTCAACTTTTTTGCATCCCCCCTAATTTTGGATGATTTCACTTTTTTTTTTCATTATACCTATTATATGATTTTATATCATATGTACTAAAATGAACATCATGATTTATAGTATATATTTTTTTATTTGATTAGTTAACAACTAGGTTGAAAGGGCACATTTCATTTACATCAGACAACCAAAAGATAGACATGACAAAGCATCAGTATAAAAAATGACCAAAATATGGATCCAATACCTAAAACTATATGATACCAAACATACACCAATGATCAAACAAAAAGCCTAAGGATAACCAAAAAGAAATAGAGCAAGACAAACTATTCTGATTCAGAATAAAAAACTAGTTTCTTAGCCTCAATACTATCACCTTTATTATTCCTTCCAATGGTATGACTTTCAATGGACTGGTCCTTACCTTCTTCCTATCTTTTGCACTTGAGGCTACAATATTGAATCTCCAATTTCTCCTCTTTAGGATCCCAATTAACCTCCTCCTCCCTGCCACTCTAAGTAGATTTTTTACCCTATGGAGTTTGAACAAAATGATCCTTACCCACATTAATGGTTGTTGACTCATGACATAGGAGCCCCTTAAGCTTCTTGAATTCATCATCAATTTAACCACATAATATATTCTAGATAGTAATCTTTATGTTCAACTTTTGGAGAGAATCCATAATTTCCACTTTATCATTAGAACCAAAAACCCCTCTGCCTCTACCATTTAGTGGATGGACAAAGATAGGGCTCCCCATATCTAGTTTGGGATCCTTATGTGTATGTTTAGTATAATCCCCAACATTATACTCCTCTTATTCATTACCAAAATCTGACTCATTAGAGTAATCTTCCCCCTCTTTATAATTTTACTTCTCACTATGGATATTGATTGATTTAAGGATAATGTAGGACCACTATGGCTCCCTAAACTTGATCAATAAAAAAATAAGACCTTGATGGATTAAATTAGTCGATGGGTTCTTTTTGAAGTTTAGCATTGAGGCCTCCAAGGATTTTAGTAGAAAAAATAAAATGCTAATGGTGTGGCATTTAAAGTGGTTGAAAAGGAAGAGGTGATGGGAAAAAATCATATTATGTTTTCATTATAATGTGATATACCTTATAATTTGGAGGCAAACTTTAGGCAATTTCTTTGGTAGTTCAAACCTCATGAAACCCTTTTAAGATAAATCATAGGTTTATTTTTTTCCTCATTAAATAAAATGCCCATAATCTCCTCCTTACATTTCTTGTCTTTGAAGGCTTTGACTCTATTACATTCCATCCCACTAGTTTCACCAATAAGTTCCTCAGTGATCAATAATTCTAGGTCATGTATTTAGACTTCATGATCATTATAGCCATGAGAAATGTCCCTAGAATGTCCTGTGTTGTGCCCAATCAAATGTTCCATGAATAGAGATAGATTGCCTTTGACCATTTTATGCTGCAAATATTCATTTTCCTTGACACAAGAGCATGAAATTGGTTTGAATTGATCTTTGTCCCCACCCATTTTGTGAATTTGTAAACTTATTCTATAGGCTTCATGATATGAGATCTTAGGGAAGGGGATGGATAACTTATAGATAAAAGAACAAAATTCAATCATGTGATGCAAGTTAAGAATGACCTTATAGGATCATAGTTAGTTTTTATATTTTTTTGAGCGAACATTTCTTGTAGGTTCTACCTTGACTCCCTCTCATTGCATCTTAGAAACATATATATATACCTCCAGGTTTATTTCACACTAATCATAGTACATATCTTTGGTCCTTAGGTATTTTGTCTATTTTCACACCTCTTAGTTTTTTTTCATATTAATATTTATTTGGATTCACTTTATTATCCTAATTCATTTTTGGTGTGTGTAGGTTTTCTTATTATGTGAATTTTTAATTCACATAATATATACTCTATGAGGTGTCACACCTTTTTGTCTATTTTGAATGGAATATTGTAGTTCAATGTCACATGTAACTCCTTCCACACTTGTCACACACTTACCTCTCACCTCATGCATTAGTTACCCTGGCCACACACTAAGAAGTTGGTGAAAGACTATGATAGATTTTGTTAATCACTCTTTTTTTCTCTCTAGATCTATTTAAAGAGATCTCTCATTTCTCATTCTACATCTTTAGATATGCTTCTTCAACACTTTAAGTGTCCAATTTTTTTTTTATCATGATTGAAGCCAAATATTACCTATTAAAGTTAATTCCTATTATCTATTCTCTTTTCTTTAACTAATATTGTAATATCAGAGAATATTATGTAAGCCTCCCTTTTTAATGTATATGGGGTTTTCTTTTGTTGATTTTATTTCCCCACTTAACAAATTTAGTCTCACATTTATGGTCTGACTTAATTTTAGGTAATATTTAAATTTTATTCTTTCATTCATTAAAAATTTCAACATTATTTTAAATATCTTGAAAAATATTCTAACATGGCATCAGAACAAGTTGTTATTAACATTGAATTTTTATATTTTTATAAGTTATTGGGTGGAAAAGAAGTTCTTTTTACATTTTTTTATTACAAATAGAGTTATGTCCATTGAATTATGCATAACTAATTTTGGCTCACTAAATACATATAATTTATCATTTTCAGGTGCTGTGAGGCTTTCTTTCACACAACCTAACACAAATAATAAATTATTGATACTTCTAACTTTTTTCTTGTAATTAATTCAAGCTTTGATGTTATAAATCTAGATGTAGTTTAGTTGTGCTTTTTTTTATGCATGGTCTTATCTTATTTATTTTAGATAATGTATGGCAATGAGATATTTTGGTAGTATTATTAGTATTGCACATTTTTTATTCTACTTGGAAATTTATTTTTTACTATAACGTCCTCTTTTAGATATAATCAACATTTCAATCTGTCTCTTATTATTTTCTTCTCAATCTAGTTTTGTCTTTGTTGCATACAAGGTATACTGTCCTTAGAATTTAACATTTCCTTTGAGAAACATTTTTTGCCAATATGTCACTTGGCACTGTGTATCCTTGAGTGGTGATTTATTATCTCTACATTTTTCCTTAGTAATGTGTAATATTCCATTCTCAAATTATGTTCTCTTCCCTATTTCTAAATTCCTTTCTTACATTTAATCTGATTTCTTTAATTATGTTTTTCTATTGGGTGGCATACATTGGGTATTGCATGGTGTTTTAGAGTATTTGAAAATTTCAAAACAAAGTTATGTGTCATCTTACTACGCTTTGATTAGTGTGTTTTTTTTTTCATTATCTTGGTATTTTATATCAAGAACTGACCTTGTGGCCTTCCTTTTCTTTGGAAGTGGTGTTCCACTCCATGAAATTAGCACCTCAATGATTTATTTTTAGTTTTTTTTATTTATTTTGTGGCTATTTTATCTTTAATGTGTTTTATATAAATAATATTTGAGATCCTCCATGTATGATGTTTTTTTGTCATTTTTAGTGATAATGCATTGTATTTGGTCTTTTCCTCTAATCTATAATTACTTTATTTTCCTATAAATACTTTGAAACCTTGACATGTGGCATTTTATTCACTTATAAAATTTTATCTTAGCTACCAAAAAAGGAATTTTTCTTGTTTATGCATTAATCCAAAACAAATGAAATTCATTATTTTAATATATATATATATATATATATATATATATATATATATATATATATATATATATATATATATTGTTAAGTTATCTCTTCCATATAATTAATATGTGGTAAATGACAAATGGTAAATGGTTTTTTTAAAACTTTATTTGACAATTTTGACAATTCAATTTCCAATTTTTCCTTTATACAAAAACTTAATACATCCTCTTTACAAGTGATATTCAATAGCACTTTATCTTTATATTAAATCTTTTCCAAATCCAAAAAAAAACAATCCATTTAATTCTCTTTTCAAAAAGCCTTTATTTTTTCACTTGGAATGCTATTTTACATAGGAATTTTATGATTATTTTTATTTACTTATTTTTTTGTCTTTTTTTATAGTATATGCTTCTTTAACATATAAAATTTTAAATTTAAATATTTATCACTCCTATAATTTGTTTCGGTTACCTTTTACCATTTCTCTTAAATGTATCAAATTTTTTTTGACAAAATGTGGCTCTATGAACAAAAATGAGGCTTAAATTCATGATCTCAAGCATAAAATTATTTTTAAAAATAATTTATCTAAGATGCCAACTTGAATTTTAAACTAAGATAATTCTTCTATTTCTAAAATCGCACAATGAAAAGGTAAGCAAAATAACAAACTTGGTTGACTCCCTCACCATTCAAAATTACGTCTTTTGAAAATTATAAACTTTTAATATTGCACTAAAATGTCATTTTTATTATCCTAAAGATAATATTACTCTTAAACATCATTTTTCTAACCATAGTTTTAAAATTATGTAATCAACTGGATATATTAGTGGTGTGATTGGTAAGAGTGAAAACAACACTAGTGAATCCATTTATTTTGAACTAACTCAAATTTTGTAGGCCTTGGTTTTAATGCTTCTAATGAAAATTTTTATTTTACCTCTCATTGAAGGACATTACATCATAATTATTTTGATTATAATATTTTTTATCATTATTTGGTTAAAATTATTAAAATTTGTCAACATTGTAGTAAAATTAGACATGATAATAATAAATGTTGAAAATTACATTGGTATAAATCTTACGGTAAAAAAATGACCTTATACATTGTTATAAAACATCGAAGCCCACTCTTTATAAGCTTAAATAAATTTGGATTCTTATAATTATGGTATCTTCTCAAGAAAATGATGCATCTTTTGTTGATAATTATTTTAGCATATCACATATAATATATGTTGTGAAAGGTGAAACATCCTTTTTATCTCAATTTTGATAATTTTAAATCTTAAAAATTCTTTACTTCCTTGATTTTGTGCTTACTTTTGATGGTAAGTTAAGGAATTATGGATTTATGGGGGCTAATTTCATTTTGACTAACTTATTTTAACTTTGCATGTTTTCCCACTTCGATATGGAAGTTGTCATTTTAATTTTATTAGATCTCATTTTAGAAGATAAATTATATGTAGATCATATTATTCCATATTTTATGTTATCTTTACTCAATATAAAGATTCATGTAATCTTCTATTTGTTAGTTATAATGGATCATTTCTTCCATCTCATTTCTTGTTGGTCCTTGTTCTAAAGTGAATTGACCATTCTTTTTTGCAAAGGATTCTTGAAGATTGACAATGATCACATCTTCACCTTTTAAATAGTATTGATGATACCTACTCTTATTATTTCTTTTCTCATATCTTTCTAATTTCTTGAAAATGAAGTTATCTCAATGGGGAGCATTATATAATGTCAACTCCCTTAATCGTATTTAAGGTTTTGTCCAATTTTTAACCCCAAATTAAGCTTAACGAGTTTTGGAGATTAATATTTATTTTGGTTCATTTTATTGTTCTAAGTCATTTTAGGTGTGTGTATATTTTTGTTACAATCCCACCTTTTCATCATCTATTGCTGATTAAGACATTGTTATCATTCTTATTAAATTGATTATTGGTTGTTACATAGATAGATTATATGTGGCACCTATTACAATGGTATTGGATTATATGTTTAATTATGTACTTAATGATTTTATGGACTAATTAATGCAATGGATATTATTATGAATATGTGATTAATTACTGATTTTTGATATGGTATGATTGATGTACTTTTCAGTGGTTACAGGTTCTATCTATGAGCTAATTAGATGTTGGAGGTTGTAATCCTAGAACTGAATGAATTTTAAGCAAGTAGAGCATGCTTGATAGGTATACTTGTTTAGTTTTGTTTTCTATCCTTCAAACATATTTATTGGTCACTATGATTGTTGATTGATGAACTTATAATAGTAGTTGTTATTATTGTCATATTTCACCTTGTTACTTTTGGTGTACCTTATTCTTGTCTAATGTCATACATATCATTATTATTATTAAAGCCATAGTCTTTATTCCTTCTTACTCTTAGATCCATCTTATCCTCCCTATTAACTTCTATTAATTTTTATAACCCTTCAAAGATCCTAATTGCCTATGCAGACACATTACCTAAGACCTAGCTAAACCTAACCTTTGACACCCCACCCTCCTTGGACTAAACCTTTGACCTTATAAACACCTTATACTAAGGTGGTGGCATGTTATTTTAAATGCTTATTATATCATGACATGAACCTTGGTATTTAATTTGGTTTAATTAATTTTTAAATCTTTGGGTTAATCAACTTAGGTCAATGACTTATTTGATTATATTTTAATAAAATTTAATATGGTTGGTGTCATGGATGGTGGAGGTTATGTTGTTAATCCACTTGGTTTTGTGTTAAGTATATAGATTAGTTAATAATCTATGTTTTATTGGCTGGTGGCTAGGTTATTGGTTGAGTCTTCTAAATAGGTCATTTAATGACCATTATGGAAAATTTGGTGAGGAATTTACCTTAGGATATGGAGTAGGAATTCTCTCTCCTCACATTCAATGTAGACATTGAATGGGCATGGGAAAAGTGGATGAAATTTATGGCAATTTGGGACAGTGAATGGAAGAAGTTGATGGGGTTAGGAAGATGGAAGAAAATAAGAGAGAATAATGAAAGATGGTGTAGACACCAAAAATCCACAAACTATGATTTTGAATGTCAAAAACACCCCTAGACACTAAAAGATGGTGTAGACACCAAAATCTAGACATTTTGATTTTAAATGTCAATTTAATATGGCTGGTGGCATGGATGGTGAAATTTATGTTGTTAATCCATTTGGTTTTGTGTTAAGTATATAGATTAGTTAATAATCTATGTTTTTATTGGTTGGTGGATATGTTATTGGTTGAGTCTTCTAGATAGGTCATTTAATGACCATTATAGTGAAGTTGGCAAGGAATTTACCTTAGGATATGCAGGAGGAATTATTTCTCCTCACATTCAATGTATACATTTAATGGTTATGGGGAAAGTGGATGAAAGTAATGGGGAGTTAGGACAATAAATAGAAGAAGTTGATGGGGTTAAGAAGATGGAAGAAAATAAGAGAGAATAGTGAAAGATGGTGTAGACACCAAAAATCTGCACACTGTGAATTCTAATTTCAAAAACACCCCTAGATCACCTAGGACCATCTCAAGATCAATCTAACCCTCTAATCCCTAACTGAGTTCGTCAAAATTTAGCTTAACCTAACTAGCTCAACTTAGCCTTTTAACCCTTTTTTGCCTTTGGCACTCAACTGTCGATGATCAGGCTAATTGTCAATGGTCACCTTGGCCACTAATAGTCAGGGTCCACCTCCTCAACCAAAAGCATGTAAACCACCCACATTGATTTTCTAAATATAAGTTTTTTAAATCCTATTGTGATATTTTGCATGGACGATTTATAATTAGACAACTTAGTTAAACCTTAACTTCCACCTCTCACTTATGCCTATAAGAAAAGAGGAGATGGGAGGTCAAATACATCTACAATTATTATTATAAGATTGTGTATTTAGGTTTTTTTATAGGTAAATCAATGTCATCAGCAATCCAACAACCATATCAGAGAATCAACTTACCATCACCTCTTCATCAAGCTCTTTGGTACTGTTACTCTATCAAAACTAAGCTAGATTCTACCAACAAGTTAACCACCTCAAACATTCACCCAATTAACTTTTGGTAAGAAACGTACTTGTTTCTTAGTATTCATATAATATATTTCCATTTTGTAATCAACCTAGGTCTCGCCCATCTCTCAGAATCCATCTTCTAGATATTTTCAATAAATAATTTACCAACCCAAATCTTCATGTAATAACCATCGATGATTGACTCAATTTTTTACAGTTAATCCAACTACCAATGGTCACCTTAACCACTGACGGTCATCCCAACCACTGATGGTCACTATGGTAGTAAAATTAGCAAGTTTTTTTCACCTACCTACACCCAACCAAACCTAATTTTTTATGTTTCTACTTGTTCATAGACCCCTTTCTAATTTTTTGAATCATATCCTAACTACATAGCACTATTATTAATTAGTCATCAATAATTTAATCATTTCTAGTTTGTTTTCTTAATAATCATTCTTGTATTCAATTTTAGTATCTCTTGCTTATTGATGCAAGTACCTTACTTTAAGTTTATATTCTTAATTTCTCAAAACATGTGGATTGACAACCCCTAAGGAATATTTTTCTTCCAAGATCTATCCATCACTAGGCAATCCACCCAACTATCTATCTAACAAACAAGTTTGTTTTAGTGCTTTCTTATATCCAGGTTATCCTCCCAAGCCAAAGAGAATTTCTTCACAATCTTTTGATTCAACATGCACACAAACAATTAGGTTTTTCAACCACACCCATATTGAGCTTATTTTATCTCCTTATTTATAACTTAAGCAAAAATGTATGTGAAACATTCTAGCACACCTGATGGGACCCTTTTTATCTCCACTTATATTTTCTTTGCATCTTGTATGCTTTCCTCTCTATTTGTGCTCATAAACAAAAATAAAATATTTTGGGTTTAAAATAAACTACATCCATTAATTGCCTTTAATATTAGTTCACTCTAAATTAAATCATAGTAATCTTATTATAACACCACTTTTGTTACACACACTAGCCAAACCACTTTCATCAATCAAACATCAAAAAAAATTGAGACAAGGCTTGACTAGGATTTAATTACCAAGCAATCACCTTAACCTTTCTTGGCTATCCTACTTGGAGGTCATTACCAATGGGAGAACCCACTCAAATCTTTGATTTAGTATAAATTGTAGAATTTGGTATATACTAGAAAACCACCTGACACCCTTATCGTTGTGGTGTGTGAAGTGAGGGGATAGGACCTAATACCAAGCCACGTATCAAATTCCAATATAGATTCTTTTCAGAGCCTTGATAAATACATGAAACCATACTTAGATTTATCTTATATTACCTATTCTATAAGCCATTTTTTGAGTCATATACTTCTTCAAAATTAAGGAATAAGCCAAAAGCAAGATTAAAACTAGCTTCTAGGATTAATGTACTTTATATTGTGTGTCTTGATTACCTTTATCATTTTATTAAGTTCTTCTTATATGAGTGGTGAGTTTTTTTTTGTATTTTTTCCCCCTTTCTTACATGGTTCTCACTTGATAGTAGTGAAAGGACATAGAAGAGCATAACCCATCACTTGACCAACTGACCTCTTATACATCCTCATCTATGGAGTACATCTCTGAAGTAGAGGATTCACCTCATCCTTTATGAAGTCCTACTTTTTCTCAAGTTTTTATACAAGGAGACACATATTTTACCACTTTTTTGGACAACAACATAGTTTCCCTTTAGCACTACCTTAACACCTCCCCTTGCCATGCCTCAATTTCAACTCCATCCTTAGATCCTCCTTATGGCATGTCATCTCACTTTATGGGGGATGTTTCCATTTATGTGGTCACTACCCAACCTTTAGCTACCCATGCGTCTTCATCTACTAACCCCTTTAACACCACATCTAAAAACTAACCTATCCAACCAACCACTACCCTTACACCTTCTACCCCTACCAATGATTCCTCTACCTTAGGAATAACCTAACCATTAACCCATTATACTATGCTCATTACTAGAGCACCTACCACTAGGACTACCAACCTTCCTTCTATCAACCCTAACCCATTAGTCAATACCCCTCTACCAAAATTGGTAGTATCTATAACATCTACTTTACAACCCATTAGTATAAAAGTCACTACCTCATCTCTTGTCACCAACCCAACTACTGTCCATACCTAACCTATAGGAATCCCTCAATAGGTACCTATCATGCCAAAAATAGGATACATCCCTAACCCACAATGGTATGTACCCACTACCCAACCACTAGTATCTGCCTACCCTTACATACCACCTACCTAACCTATAGCATCTATATTCCAATATGTGGTAGCCCCTCAACCACCAACCAATTACCAATATGTCACCCAACCAAAACCATAATATACACCTTATAATCCTTTAGAATCACCCCTTCAAATTGAATTAATGAATATGCACATGGACAAGATGACAAACCTTGATTCATCCATTTTAGGGGTTCATAACATCTTATCCTATGATTAGATTTGTAATGAACCTATCCATCCTTCTGTACCCATCAGACCTTATCGTCCTTAGTTGGAACTTTTAAAATTTACTAAATTTCAAAGCAAGGAAGACCCCTAACAGCACTTTAGGGCATTTAGGCATGCATGTTACATGATTACTTCTAATGATGCCCTTCTCCTTCATAAATTTCCCATGTCTTTATCTAGCCTGACACTCAACCGATATAGTGCCATCACCAAGCATTCAATATTTTCTTTCACCCAACTAGCTTAAGTATTCTTGGATTACTTTTCCATTAGCATTTCTAAGAAGGTCTCTATCACCAACCTCTATTCTATCAAAAAATTCAATGATGAATTCATTGCCAATTTTTTTACCCATTAAAGAAGCTTGATTAATTGGCTTTCATTTCCCTTACCTCAACCCAAACTTATAGAGCCTTTAACTCGGGCTTGCATCAGACATATTTCTTCTACACTGCATGTCAAAATATTCAAAACTTTTGATGAAAATTTTGCCATGGCACGTAAGTTAGAGAAATAATCCATATATGAGGGTAAATTGAAGTTATGAAATAAGAACTCTACCTTCAAGACCAATGAAACTCTTCCTCCAAACTAGGCAACCAAGCTAATACTAAAACTAAGACCAAGGGAATTGTGAATGTAGTTGTCCTTAAAAATGCCCCTCCACCCAATGTTAATCAACAAAATTCTCCCAATACCTTAAACTAAAACACAAGGAACCTAAACCAAAGCAAAAAATAATAATTCACTCCACCTTGATAATCTCATGCCTCAATTTTGGAGAAGCTATTAAAAGCTAACTTCATATAGTTTCCTCCCATCAAACCTTCTCAGCAATTTGATTATTTTCATCATACAGCTACTTGGTATAATGAGAATGATCTATGTGCTTTCCATCAAGTAATTAGACATGATGTCAGTTAATGTAACACCTTCAAAAATGTTATCCAAAGCCTCATTTTCAAGGGGGAACTAGTGTTCATTAATCCTAATCCCCCTTAAAATCAAGCTCTTCACATCTTTAGGAGACCTTTTCCAAACCATACCCCCACCAAAAATAATATCACCTAGGCTGAATGTTCCCATGATGCTCACAAAATCAATATAATTTTTGATACACTTGCCAATGAACAGTCTACACTTGCCAATGAAGAGTCTATCATCTAACCTACCTATTCTTCCCCCACTTAGCCTATCAAGGTGGTGAAGTCACCTTCCCTTCCTCTAAAAACCCAAATTGAAGAGGTTTATTTCTCCTTAGCTTCACTCATTAAGACTTCAAAATCATCAAGCACCCTTTTTACTAGTGTATCTAAGCAAACAACCATTCCTAGTTCACCATCTCCCCTAACTTTAGAATAAACCACTACTGCTATATTCATCATGCCTAGGGGAGAAATTTTTTCACAAACACCTCTCATAAATGAGCCACCCATTCTAACTTTACATCCCTTTCTCAAGGAAACAAACAAGGCTACCAACCATCCTCCTCAACCTATGGGTTTATAATTTACATCCACTATCTAGGGAATGAAATCAGTAAATAGACCTTTTTCTAAATTAGTTCAAAAATTAGATTTTATCACAAAACTAAATATAGAACAAGCCACTTTCTGTCAATAGTTGGGGCTCTCTTACACCAATAAACCCAAACCTTCCAACACCCCTTTAACCAACTAATCAAGCATCTTTGCACCTCCTCTTAAAACAATCAAAACCTTTAATATCCCATCACCCTCTCAACCAACCGAAAAAATCATACCTAGACAACTAAATCACCAACCAAACCCTTCAAAAGTCTTGGTTCCTTCCCTACCAATACTTTGACCCACCCATCTCTGAAATTGGAGTTACTCCCATCTACCCCTACACCTAAGCCTCAATCCAAATCAACCAAAGGGGTAAAACCATTAAAGGGCTACATGGCCAGGATTCTACCTCCCTCTACCTTACCTTCTATCTTGGGGCCTCATCCCTCAACTTGCTTAAAAATTAGGCTCCTTTTAAATATGTCACCCACCACTATTAGTTATGTTAGCTCACTTATTGTCTAATATGTTGATATTTACCAAATTACCAATAACTAAATTATCAGCCTCAAACCCTTCAAACACTAGCATGCCTAAACCAAAACCATTAACTAGGAGCACTACCTTATCAAAACCCCCTCTCACTAAACCCATTACCACAAAAGTACCCAACTTCCCAACCAAAACTATAACATCTAGAACCTTCCCACCTTAGGCTAAGTCTTACTCAATCCATTTTCAAAGGTTGTTCCAAGCCTCTTGCCTCACCTTACCTCCTATCAGACCTTTTGATACTCTTGGTTTGAAACCAACCTATTACAATGACCATCAAGTTTGTTCCTATCATAAGACACTTGGACATGATATGGATAACTGTAAATCTCTCCAGGCCATTATCCATCAACTTTATGATGAATATGATATCTTATTAGATGAACTTACCTAGACTCCTCTACTAAATCACCCAATAACAAATTGCTAATGAGTACCTAATCCTCCACTCTCACCGCAAAGTGATAAAGAACCTACCCAATCTCCTAGCACATATTTCCCTTCTATCTACACCATTAAAATGGTCACATGATCATAAAAAAAGGATAAAGGGAAGGATAAGGTATCCATTATATGGACATACCCATCATCTTACCCTAAACCAAACTAGATCCAAGCCTCTTTGTCTTCAGCTAAATCCAAAATTTACCATTTTAGGCACTTTTGAGGCCAACCCCACTGAATCTATTTAGAGGGAATTCTTAAGTATCTCCATCAGACCCCAACAAAGATGAGCCTCTATGAGCTCGTTTTCACCTCACCTCATCATCACTAAGCCATGATAGAGGCTATGTAGGCCATTGAGGTCAAACCAAGTGATTCCCAACCTATGGGGGTAGTTGTTAGTTCTCTCTAACTCTCCACCCTTGTCACTTTTAAGGACTCAGAGATACCTTCCACCCACCCATATAACTTGGGTTCCCCTCTCTTTATTGCTTCCCATATCAACCAAACCCAAACTAAATGGGTTATGACTGATGGGGGAGCTAGTATCAATATAATCTTTTCTCATGCCTACGATCAAATAAAATTTCTAGATAATATCATGTCTGAAACATCAACCATCCTTAGATACTTTAATGACACTATGACCACTACCTTGGGAACTATTATCTTCCACATTCATCTAATATCTCACATGATTCCCAAACTTTTCTATGTAGTTGAAGGATAATTCTAGTATAATGTTTTGTTAAGGAGACCTTGGATCCATTATATGCGTTACATACCTTCTACCCTTCATCATTATGTTAAGTTTAAGCATGAAGCTTAGGTTGTTACCATATAACATAACTTAAGCCCTTTTGTAGCATAAAACATGACCTATTGATCTGATGGTATTATCTTACCTTCATCAAAAGAAACCTTGCAATTTGAAATCAAGCCCTCAACCATAGAAGATAAATCCATTACTTCCTCTTCTATAGATGCATCCACCAACTTGTTTATTCTCATAGAGAAAATACACACTAATAACCCCTTAGAACCTACCTTCTAATTCCTTACCCTTGGAGAATAACATCTCCTTACCCTTTATGCTTTCCCTACTCTCTAAGAGTATGAGAAACTCAACCACCAATCAGGTTATGACCCCAAAATTAGAGCCATTATTTCCTTGGGACCTCTAAGCTACCAAACCCACTTTATCTATGGGAGACTTGAGAGAACACTCAATGTTTCCACCACCCCCTCTCCACCTCAACCATTCACCTTTACCTTCTCTTACTTAGACAAGCTAGACTTTGCCAAAGTATACCTTCATAGGTGTGCCTAGAAAGGTTTCATCTTAGGATGATATGATCATGGCCCACACACATTAATCTTGATTAAGATTAGAAAACTTCACAAAAAGACTAGTCTTGATTTCATTCTACCCAATAATAAGAAAACTAAACAACATTCCATTACCATTGCTGAAGAAGATGCCCCTTTCTCACCAACTTCCCCTCCACTTGAGTGTGATGATGATGACATCTTCCAACCTAATTTTTTTTTCTATCAACATGATCAACCTTAGACCCCTGACTTATCAAAATGAAGGGGAAAATGTATCCATTCCTTGGAACCATCCTAAGATGATAGGAGGAAACTCTCCTACCATTCACATTATTCAGTGCCAAGATGATTCTATTCTCACCTACCTTGGTGTACTTGATTCCTCTATCCATAAATACTTACCCATAGAGACATCAACCTTATTGAATGAATCCACCATGGATATTGACTTGGGTACTCAAGCCAACCCCATGTTGTCAAGCTATGCTAATATCTAACCTTTAAAGAGCTTCATAACTTCTCTACCTTCCTCTAGGACCATAGCATTATATTTGCTTGGTCATATGCTGACATGATTGGTATTCACCTAGCCATTACCATCCATAACATTGTAACCAATCATGATGGAAATCATGTTCAACAAAAACTTTGACAAATTCATCCTTTCATAGCCCTTCTTATCAAATAAAAGCTTCAACGTCTCCTCTCTGTTAACTTCATTCAACCCATTGATTATCCCTAGTGGGTTTCCAACATTGCACTTGTCACCAAAACCATAGGGGGACTATGTATCTATGTGGAATTTTGTAACCTCAACCTCACCTACCCAAAGGATGACTTTCCTCTACCTAGTATTGACCAACTTATTAATCTTATAGCTAGTCATGAGATGTTGTCTCTCATGGATGGATTTTTGGGTTATAATCAGATTTTGATTGCTCTTGAAGATCAACACAAGAATAATTTTATCACCCCATGGGGGACCTTTTATTATAGAGTCATGAATTTTGGTCTTAAGAACATTGATTCAACCTACCAATGTGTTATGACCTACATCCTCCATGACCTTATCCATAAAATAATAAAGGAATACATGGATGCCCTACTCAAAAAATCCAAGCTCTGAAAAGGCCACCTATCCATCCTCAAAATCATCTTTTAATGACTTATCCATTACCATGTCCACCTCAAATCCAAGTAATATATTTTTAGGGTGTTATTAGGAAAATTCCTTAGATTCATCATTTCCCTTTAAGGAATGGAGGTAGATCTAGCTGAAATTATATCCATCCTTAAGATGATCCCTTTGATTAATCTTAAAAAACTATGAAATTTACAAGGGAAACTCTAATCCATTTTCCACTTTATCTCTCAGTTCTCTAACTGATGTCAACCTTTCCATCACCTCTTGAAAAAGGATATCTCTTTCAATTGGAATGTTGAATATCAAAAGGCCATTAATGAAATCAAAGAGTACATTTTGTCTCCACTTATCCTCACCCCTCCTAAGGACAATCAACCTTTATTCCTTTATATATATGCCACTGACCACTCGTTAGGGGAAACACAAAGAGTAGGCCGTATATTACATTAGCCACATGATTGTAGACTATGAGACTTAGTATACCCATATTAAGAAACTTTTTTTAGCTCTAGTCTTCATGGCCACCAACATTTGCCATTATCTTCTCAACCATAAAACCTATGTCATAACCAATACTGACACACTCAATTAAATGCACTCTAAATGATACCAAAATTAGAATATGGCCAAATGGCTCATGATACTAGTAAAGTTTGACATTGAGTTCCTCTAGTAGAAGTTAATTAAAGGGTAAGTCATTATTGACTAATTGGTAAATGTACCTTTAATAGACAACCAACCCCCTCCCCTTAAATTTATAGATGAGTCTATCGCTACCTTATCTCAAGTAAATTTCACCTATTAGGCCACCATGTTCTTTCATGGATCAAAGTGTCAGCATGGTGGGGGGAGCTAGTATCATCCTTATTCCCCTCACCAGTAAACCCCTTCCTTTGTGTGTTAAACATGCCTATGAGTGTATAAACAATATGGTTGAATACTAATCACTAGTAATAGGTCTCCAAAGTACCTTAGCCTTGTGAGTCAAATAATCAATATCTTTGGTGACTCCCAACTTCTAGTCAATCAAGTCAATGGCATATACCAGTGAAAGAATGACATTTTTCAACTATATAGATAGTTAGTAATACAACTCTTGACATCACTTGAACACTATCATTTTCAAACCATCTTATGATCTACCAATAAGTTCACTAATACCATGGCTTCTCTTGCTTCCCAAATCTCATCAGCACCCTTGGACTCTAAGCTATCATTCATAGTCCACCTCACCAAAACTTCTTACATCAAGATAGATACTCAAACCATATTTAATGTGGAAGAGACCTAGCTTGACCTTTGGTATCAGTGAACTTTTGACTACCTTAACCTTAACATAATTCCCTCTGGCCTCTCTAAGAATGCTCATTGAGTATTTATCCAAAGAAAATCTCATTATACCATTATGGGAGGCATTATTTAAAAATGTGGTTTTGATGGTCTCCTTTTATGTTACTTATGCAATCACAACGCCTCTCACATTATTGAGGAAATGCATGATGGAATTTGTGATGGAAACTTTAGTGGTCATGTAGTTTCTAAGCACATCGTCCATCTCAGCTATTACTATCCTACCCTTAACCAAGATTATTATGATTATGTGAAAAAGTGTGTTAAGTATTAACAACATGCTAACTTACATCATGCACCTAGCCATAGCCTTTTATTTTCCATCAATTTTTTTCCCTTATCATAATGGAGTCTAGAGATTATTAGTGAAATCAAACCCCATTCTTGACAGTAACACCATTCTATAATTATTGTGACTAAATATTCCACTAAATGGGTAGAGGTTATTCCTCTAATCTCAACCAAAGCTGAAAAGATTGTCAAGTTCATCACCTATCACATCATCTTCCACTTTGCTTTTTCCCAATAGATCATCATTGATAATGGCAAGTCCTTAAAAAAAATTAATTTTAGAATCTTTGTGATGTATTTGGTATACATCTAAGTTTTTCATCACCATATCATCCATAAGCAAATGGATAGGTAGAATCATCTAACAAAACTCTTAATAACATGCTAACTAAAACGGTTAGCATATCTAGTTGGGATTGGAATTTATACATCCCATTTGCCTTCTGGGTGTATCATACTAGCATTAGAACCCCTATGGGTGCTACCCCTTTCTCCCTAGTGTTTGGAGCAGAGGTAGTTTTGCCTCTTGAAGTCCAAATCCCCTATCTTTTCATATCCCTACAAGAGATTATTTTTGAAGATGATTATCATCAGCAACATTTATCCCAACTTGAACTTGTCAAATAATGTCATTTAACATCCCTTACCCATCTTCATGTTTATCAAGAACACATTAAGCATGCCTACAATAAATACTTGAAAGTATAAGAATTCAATATCAAAGATCTCATTCTCAAGGAAAATCAACATGTCACTAATATGGAGAAAAACAAATGGGGAAAATTTGCTTTTAATTGTCTTAGATCTTATATCATTACCCATAAGTATCGATCAAGAGATTAATAATTGTCTATACTCAAATTCCACCCAAAACTTGAGCCCCTCAATGTTTCAAATTTGCATCCATTCTTTTGTTAAGAAGGACCAAGTTCACCTTTTGTCTAAATTAAGCTCATCCCTTGATATCCACCTACATTCCATCTCCTTATTTTAGGAATAACCAATTATAAATGAATCATGTGATTATCTATCATTGGCATGGCCTTATCTTAAAGAATGAGTATCATGGCTTTACCTATGGCATGGTTCTTATGGTACTTTCTAAACCTTCGTAGGATGGATTCCCATGATCATTATCCCTTAAACCTCTTGTACACCTGATCAATCTTCTTTTGCTTTTAGTTTTGCCTTCATAAAAGTGAACCATGAAGCTGGCCTAAGTAAGTCTATGTCAAACAAGATCAAATAAAAATATCAAAATTCCTATCACTAGTAATCAGGGGTCATTCTTAGCATTTACAAAATGCCCCCTTGAAGGATAATGATTGATAATCTATTTAAAATTGACCAAAACATAAGGTGGACTGCTCCCTCAAAGGATAGCTATCAATAAGCATAAGAAAATCAAAATAAACTTAGACCACTTCCTTGAAGGATGGCTGAGTAAAGCACTTCGTCAAAAACACAACACTTTCATTGAAGCTTCCTGCATTGATCTGCTTCCCATATTTATCAATTAGCAATTGACCCATCACCAAAAGTAAAAAAAAAAGATAATATCAAAATTCACAATCAGCCCTAACATAGCATAATAAATTGGAAGTTGCAATTGGCTTTCATAATTAAACTTCCCACATAGATTAGTCTACATAGTTTTATCATAGGCTTATTTATCTTGATTATTTGGACACCTATAAAAGAGGCCCGCTAATCTCATAAGATGGTTCCATCTCCATCCACCCCTCCCATTTATACACTATAAATGATGGATTTTTTAATCTTACTCAACATTATGTGGTCAAGGTAGATATTAACAAACTAATGCATGCTAGTGCAAAGCATTTGAAGGACTTATGTTCATTAAGCCAATCTGATTTTGGTTTTGTTTTAGTCCTTATTAATGAAGAAGCATCATGCCCTCTTCTTATCTTATCATGAATAGTTAATATTTTCATGATGATGTTTATCTCTTGATTATATTCTTTATTCTCCCCATCATGTGTTGTTAATTTAGCTACCCCAAGTGTTTTATCTTAAAAAATTAACAACATGGATAACCATAACTATCAGCATAAGCATAATTCATGAGCATATATGAACATCACATCATAAGAAATAAATATCAATAACAAATCATATGACATTAACATGAGCATAAATAAACCATCATCTTTAAACTCATGAGTCAAATATCCATAGCAATGTGTATAAATTAGAAAGACATATTTCTCTTTCTAAATGTACATTTCACTACATCAGTTCACAAGTTGAAATCAAAATAATATAAAAAAGTCACACACACACACACACACACACACACACACACACACACACACACACACACACACACACACACACACACACACACACACACACACACACACACACACACACACACACACACACACACACACACACACACACACACACACACACACACACACACATGCCCCAAGGGCACCACTACCTCCTAGAGCACTATTGGATCTTGGTTCCTATCCACCTACTGATCCACCACCTATCCTTTTTATTCTTAGAAAAAATAATCATTTTATCCACCCATGATGACTACCTTATTTACCCAACCCAAACTCCTTGTAATATCTCAATTGGTCTATTTGGGCCCAACTTACACCCATTTTACGATGATTTTTACCTAGTCCCTTTAACTGTAATGATATATTTTCATGTTATCCCTTTTGAATTTGCACCACCTCATGTATATTGGCCCTCTTATGTCTTTTTGGGAGTACTTCCTACCTTGGATACCCATAACACTTGACCTATTTACGTTTTCATTGTGAGCACTTCCTACCTTAGATACCCACTAAATCACATACATCATTTAGGAGACTTGCATTTACAAGTGTACCCAATTTCCATGCCTAAATGTGGTCACGTGGTTCACTTGTCACTTTTACTTCTTCTCATTGACCTTTATTTTTCCCAGCATTGGTAACTTTTAGTCTTTGCATGATCTTGAATATCACACTTAGTTGTATTTTTTGTGCATGTTTGCATTTCAAATGCCCAACCACCCTTGTTACCCACCTCATGAGTCACCATATACTGCTTATCAAACCCATACCTAATTTTGTCTTTCCTCATCAACTCCTAGTTTGAGGAAGAACACCTTCTCCTACTCTCAAGGTAACCAAACCTTTGACCTATGCTCCATTTTTTTATATCTTGTTCATTCAATCTACATAACAAAAAGGGGAAAAATATAAAAATCAAAAATCCACACACTATGATTCCAAATGTCAAAAACACCCCTGGATCACCTAGGACCCTCTTAGTACCAATCTAATCTACTAAGCCCTAATCGAGCTCTCCTATAGTTAGTTTAACCTAACTAGCTCAACATATCTTTTTAGTCTTTTTTTCTTTTTGGTACTCGACCATCGATGTCAGGCTGACCATCGACGATCAGGGTATACCTCTACAACCAAAATCATACAAACCACCAATGTTGTTTTTCTAAATATAAGTTATCTAAATCCTATTATGAGCCTTTGCATGGACAATTTATAATTAGACACCATAGTTAAACCTTGACTTTCACTTCTTACTTGTACCTATAAGAAGAGAGGAGTTGGGAGGTCAAATCCATCTACAATTATTATTAGGAGATTATATATCCAAGAGTTTATTTTTTAGGTTAATTAATATCATCGATAATCTAGAAACCATATAAAAGAGTCAAATTTACTTTGTCTCTACATGAAGCTCTTAGGTACCATAACTCTATCAAAATTGAGCTAGATTCCACCAATAAGTTAACCACCTCAACCATTCAGCCAATCAAATTTTGGTAAGACAAGTACTTATTTATCAAATTCATCTATTTTATTTCCATTTCAAAATCAACTCAAATCTCACCCATCTCTCAATATCCATCTTTTGGATCTTGTCAATTATCAATTTACCAACCCAAATCTTCACATAGTAACCAGTAATGGTTGACTCAACTATTGATGGTCTATCCAACCACCAATGGTCACCTTAACCATTAGTAGTCATCCAAACCACTGATGGTCACTATGGAAGTAAAACCAATAGGTTATTTTCAACTATCGACACCCAACCAAACCTAATTTTTTGTGTTCCTACTTGTTCATAGACTCCTTTTTGATTTTTTCAAGCAGACCCAGGCTACCTAACACTAGTATTAATTAATCATCACTAATTTAATCATTTTGAGTCTATTTTCTTAGCAAGAATTTTTGTATTAAATTTTATTATCTCTTACTTATTGATGATAGTACCTTCCTTTTAATTTATACTATTAATTTCTTAAAACATGTGGATTGATAGCCTCTATGAAATATCTTGCTTCTGGGATCTAGCCTTCTCTAGGCAATTCACCTAACTATCTATTTAACAAACAAGTTTGCTTTAGTGCTTTCTTATATATAGGTCATCCTCTTGAGCCAAAGAGGAGTTCTTCATAATATTTTAATTCAACACACATACAAATAAATATGTTTTTCAATCACACCCTATCAATTTTCTTTTCTCTCCTTCTTTAGAGCTTAATCAAAAACTTACATGAAACATATGGACTATTTTTTATGGTGACCATGCAATATTTTTGACACATAATAGTTACATGGAAAAAACATAGAAGTTTTTGTTTTTATCTCAGATTTTAGAGTTATATACAATATCAAGTAAGTTTTATGTTTTGTTCTAGTTATTTATTTATTGTGTGAATTGGGAAATAAAGACAAGACGCTGATTATGTATCCAAAAGTATTAGGATTTCTAAGTACATATACAGACCCCCATGAATCAATATATCAAAATATATCATTTGCATATGAACTTTCAAAATGAAATATAAAGGATATATGATTATTCTACTTTGAATGTATTATTTTTTATGGTTTGAATGATTCAAATATGCATGCATAGAAACATTTTCATTGGCTTTCCTATTTTGTGTTAGTTTCTTTATCTTGCCATGAACTTATAAGTTTTATACCAATAATGGAAATTGTGTGGCTTCACTCTATGCGTATTTTTGGTTTGAATCTAAATTAATATATACACAAAGATTTAGGTGGTTTAATAAATATAACTTTGTTTGATTGATTGTAGGATGTTTTGGGTTTCCCTAAATGGTTACTACATTTTTTCCTTTATACTACATGGTATGGGTTCTTATCTTGGATGTTATTTTTATGGATGATGGGATTTTAGCATTTGTTGTGAAGTACTACTATGTTCAATTAAACCCTTGATACTTGGTTTGAATTCAACTATGGAATAATTGATGGCTTCATTCTTATCATTTGTTTTTAGTTATATGCATGAAGTGAAACAAGGTTATTTTGTATGGGCTCCCTTTTGGAAATGTTTGTCTACTATTTTACTATGTTATGGCCATAATAAGTAGTGTTGTGTATATTCACCTATGTTGATTCTCACAGTTGTATTATCATTATGTGACAAGCCTTGACTACATCATGACTTAAATCTTTATTGAGTAGGATTTCTAGATTACATTTAATATATTTTGATAATGGTGGGCTATAAATTTGTCCTGACTATATTTTTTTCATTGGGTCATGATCTTTGGTTGGGTTATATGATGCTTTTGGTCACTCTTTACAATGATTGTGTTTATATTGGTTATTGTGTTTTTAAATGGCATAATGAGTTTCATTGGCTGTGTTAAGCCATGGCTTTTAAAAAAATTGAACTGTGACTAGGTTATGATTATTTCATTTTCATCTTATGGTGACTATGTTATTTATTTGTATCAAAGTTGTTATATATATATTGTTGATTATAGATATATATTTGTATCATGGCCTAAAGTTACATTTTGGATTGGGTTTATTTTGGTAATAGCATTCAATCATTATGACATGATTTGGGTTTCATGGTTAAGTTGGTGTAACTATGATGGGGCCTCTTTAGTATCTTCCTATGTTCTATTCTACTATGTTATGATTATAAGGTTTGGTGATTGAAACTTTGACTATGATTAATGTTTAACTTTGTTGTAATTCAAATTGTTAATCTGGGTGTTGGCTACCATGCTGAAATTAACAACCCAACTCCATTAGGATGGCATGAATATGAATGGTTTTATTATATTGGACCTTAGAGGGTGTTGGATGAGTTTGAAGGATTTTTATGCACCTTTATGGGATGTTTTGGTTGTATCAAATATTTAGGCTTCAAATTGAACTATTTTCCTATTTTGATTTGATATAGTCTAGTTTGATTTATTATTTTATTTAACTTATTATTTTGGACAAATAAATTTCTATATTTATTAGATGTTATGTGGTTTAATTATTTGGTTAAGTTGTTATCTAGATATCATTCCTAAACTATACCTAAATAAATACACTAGTATATATTACAAGTTTGGACAGTTAAAGCTAATTGTAATATAGATGGGGATCCAAGGAGGTTGATTTTAATACTATATAATGGATTAGTTTTAATCCATTCTATACCATTTGATAGCTTAAAATAACTTTCCCCACTTTTGATATATATTACAAATGGATTTACTATTCCTGTCTCACCTAAGAATGGTATAGTTGTATTATTATATCCTTTTATTTTGAGATGTTTATTTTATTGGAAACTAAATTGCTCAAAACTAACTTCATGTTCATGGTTAACACAACCACCATCTGCTGATGGTTGGAATCATAAGGCTATTTGGGTGTGTTTGTCTTGATCAATTCACTCACATTGAACTCCATTCTTCAATAATTTTACACATCATAATTTAAAATGGTAATAATTTGATTTGTTATGTATAATTACTTAGTATATTTTGTTAGCATTGATTTTAGGTTAGATAGTTTTCAATTACTTAGTATATTTGGTTAGCATTGATATTGAAGTAGTTAGTATACACTCTTTATTCTATAGATTGATCATGTTAAATGCTAACCTATGCTATTAATGAGCTAAGGAACTAAAATGGAAGTTGAACATTACCTAAGGGTAATCTAGTTAATGGATGAAGGTGATATACTTTAGATAACTCAATTATTATATAGTGGCTTTAAATTTCAACTAATTAATAATTTTGTTATTATTACAATATTAATAACATTGAGTTAAAATATTATAATTTCTTGTATGTGATTAACCTATACAAACCTTATCATATTGATTCCTTGATTTAGATAGATAACTTGGATATATGAATTAATCTATGAATGTTATTTTTAGGAAGGACATAGTTGTTTATACTAGGTTCTTAATCACATATCATGTATATTTGGTTTGAATTCCAAAGGTTAGAATAATATCGATTAGATTATATAGTCAAATAGATATAAATTATGTGGTTGATCCATTAAGACTAAGTTTAATAGATAACTTTGGTTTATCATATTATGTATGTGTTAAATTCATTTACATAGATGCATATTGATGTCTTAGTCATTTTCATCAATGCGTAAACTTATATTAGATGGTTCATGAGGAAAACAAATCAGAATCCTTCTTTCTAAAATGCATTTCAAACATGCCTAGTTGTGTGAAAGGTATGTATGCAACATATATATAATCTAAAACTATTACTGACATTTCTTATGATATTTACATAAAATATATATATTTTGAATATTAATAATTTCATTTTCACATTAGATAGAAAATGAATTAAGGATTAACTAGATCCCTTAATATAATCATAAGCATGTATAACATTTTTGCATAAAATAATCATGTGATTAAGTGAAATAAATTAAAGGAAATTAAGATGATGTCATTCTTATGAACCAATTAAAGAAGAAATCAAGTTATATAACACTTCTAATCTATTTGATGATGCATAGTTGAATAACTAACATCTACATGCTTGTTGATTTCTTTCATATTGAATTGTATGTGTTTTCGCTTTCCCCCCAATAGTTGAACTTCTTGCCTCACTACCCTTGGCTGGCCCAATATAAAAATAATAAGAGTTCCTTAAGTGTAACATTTTATTTAGATTACACTCAACTTGAAACTTGGATGAATTACATTTACTTTGATTCTATTGCTTTGATCATGTTGTATAAATCACTTGCTACCTCTTCTAGTCTATATGAATTATGAGTTTAATTATGAATGTAATGATTTATTAGGCATACATTTACTTATATGATAATGGAATATTGTATAAAAAGAATTGAATCCTTTATTATTTAATTATCTAAATTATTTTAGCTATTAAATAATTACATAATTTTTCTTCTCTTAAAACAAGTAGATAATTAAGGTTTAATAGACTATATGCCTTAGTCTCTTTTATTTCATAATATTGCATTGGCTATGCCAATTTAAATGGTTATATAAATTTATTTCTTGACTGATTATAGGATAATGATGTTGATCATAACTATATCATTAATTATTAGTCTAAGTAATGACATCCATGTTAGTAATCAAATGATGTATGAATTATTTAGATAATAGTGTGGTGACCTCAAAGACCATGATACACTCATGCCCTTAGCTGATAGCACTAAACCTTATATTTTAAATCTATTTTCACTTTATGTAGTAACATTTTCTACTATATGAATGATTATAAATTGGTATGTGTTGAATTGATTTTTAGGGGATGATTATGTTTACTTGTCTAAGTTATGTTTAAACCTAAGGTTGGTAACCTACACTATTAATGTAAACTTATGTTAACCTAAATGATAACTTAGGATAATAGAGTTATCCTTCCTGGTTAAACTAATCCTTTAACTTAACCATCCTCAAGTAGTACTAAAACTCACTAAGGAGAGTAAGGTGTTTACCTAAAGTTAAGGACCTATAAACAATTCTATTTGGAATTATGAGTGACACATATGGTGCTCAAATCCTATTCATATATGTGTACACTAATACATCCCAAACCCCATAAACCATGTATTAAAGTGACACCCTTCTCCATATCACATTTTTTATGTATTTACCTCTAGCTAATTACCTTAGTTCACATCCTTTAGTTCTAGTTACACATATGCGAGTGCGTTGAACATTGATCACTTGTGTTAGCAAGAGAGGTAAGTGGATCTAACATGCATCCAAATTTTACTCTGATATACAATTCCAATTTTTTTAGGATCATTTCATATAGTATCAGATCAATTTTTTACTTTATGGAACTTTGGGAATGAGTTTTCTTTTTATACTTTTGTAATCTACAAATTTGTAATTTTGA
The DNA here is from genome assembly GCA_037957365.1 of Torreya grandis. NCBI lineage: Eukaryota > Viridiplantae > Streptophyta > Pinopsida > Cupressales > Taxaceae > Torreya > Torreya grandis. Next base: position 266,281 of record JARHVA010009277.1, read on the forward strand.
GGATGGTTATAACATGACCAAGTGGAGGAAACATCTATGGGAACCCTTTTAATGTCAACCTAGCTAAGAGTAGAGGTATAAGATGAGGAAAGGGTCATTATGGCCACATCCCCATTCATAAACAAGAAGAGTTGCCTATAAATAATGTTGATAGAAATATTGAGGTACCCCATGCTAAAGCAGTCAATGGCAATCCAACTGATAATCATGAAGATATATTCAATGGCATATTGATAGCCCTTAATACATTGCAAGGAAAGATTAACAACCAAGATAAAAGATTGAACAATGTTGAAGGGATATCATACGATGAAGTACCTAAACTAGAAATGAGGTAGGTAGAAGGACCTATGATTCAAGAACTACCTTTGACTAGTGTTGACCCGATCATTAAGGAGATGAATAAGCTTTCACCACCTACTTTTTTGGGTGAGTAATTTGATGATGTAGCTGATGCATGGCTAGTAAAATTGCATAAATACTTAAACTTACATAACATGCCATTAAATGTGAAAGCTAGTGTGTCAACCTACCAACTAGTTAGACCTACATATTTATGGTCAAATCAACTTTGTGATATTGAAGGATATCAGCCTTTAAACCTTTCTTAGTTTATTTTTTAGGCCCAAATTCATAAAAGATACCCGAATGCAAACTATAAGGAGTAGAAAATCATTGATTTTCAACTTTTGATGCAATAAAATATGTATGTTGTTGAGTATGAGGATAAGTTTATTAATTTACTAAATCATGTGACTTATATGCATGATGAAGAAACCAAAATTACTAAGTTCAAACTTAGGCCTAAGTAAATACTGATGCATGATGTCAATATGATGAACCTAAGGACTTTGGCTATAATAATAGAATCAGCGTATCGGGATGAGGAAAAAGAAAAGTATCACAAAAAAGGAAGAGAAGAGTTTAAGTCAAGTAGACATTAGTCTAAAGGAAAAAACCTTTCTCCTGTGAATAATTTTTTTTGTAAATTAGATTAGAATCATATATTTTTAGGTGGTAATAAAAATTTCAGCAAGTTTTCTAATCAAAATAAGAATTTCAAGCCCTATGAATCTTTTAAATCTAGTTCTTATAAAAAAGAACAACATCAAAGCAACCAACATGGACCTATCATGGGTGCTAATAATATTTCAATGGCACCTCTTAGACCTACTATTTTCTAGGAATGTGGTGATAAACACTATAAAAATGATTGTCTTAAGCTGAAATTAGGCCAATCAATGAATCATAGGTTATATACTATTGTTGATAATCATAATTTTGATTTACAGGCCACTCTAATTAAAACTTGAGGTAAAATTAATGGTTTTCCATTGACTACCATGATTGATTTAGGTGAAATGGATTGCTTTATTTCTCCTTTCACTTCAAGATAATGCAGTATTAAACCTATCTTGATAAGAAAAGGCTGGGAGGTTGAGTTTGGTACTGATAAGAAAGTGCATATTCTTGAGTTTTTAGAACAAGAAAATATATATCTTGGTTTTTTTATGACCAAGGTAAATCTTTTTCTCATGCTTTTAGGTTCTTATTATCTCATCCTTGGGATGGATTGGTTGTATGAACATCAAGCCACACTTGATTATGTTGAAAAAAAAGTGAAATGCACCAATAACTTTGGCCAAATTTTGGAATTGCAAGGTATGAAAGGGTCTACAAGATGTAAAACACTCTCAACCTTATAGATAAAATGAGATGTTAGGAAGGGCCATGAGATTTATGCAGTCCAACTACAAGAATTATCCAAGGAAAAGGAGTTGTTACATGTACATTTTCCTATTTTAAGGGAGTTTATGCATGTCTTTCCTAAGAAGCTACCTAATTTACCACCTAAGCAGGAATTTGATTTTTCTGTTGATATCATACACATAATTTCCACTACTTCTAAAATACCTTATCACATGAATGCGGTTAGACTACAATAATTAAAAGTTTAGTTACAAGAAATTTTGGATAGTAGAAACATCTAGCGAATTGTGTCTCCTTGGGGTGATCTGGTGATCTTTGTGAAGAAGAAGGTTGGTACATTGAGGATTTTCATTGATTATCACATGATAAATAAGGTAACAATTAAAAACCATTATCTTTTGCTAGGAATTAATGACTTCTTTGACCAAATGAAGGGCCTTTTAGTCTTCTCTAAGATTGACTTAAAATTAGGCTACCATCAACTAAGGATCAAGGAAGAGGACACTCATAAAAAAAAAATTAAACTTGACATGGGAACTCTGAGTTCACAGTTCTGCCTTTCAGCTTAACTAATGCATCTGTAAATTTCATGAATCTTATAAACAATGTATTTAAGGAATTTTTGGTTAAGTTTGTTCTAGTTTTTCTAGATGACATTCTTATTTATTATAAAAATGAGTATTAACATGATCAACACCTTAATTTAGTCTTACAAAGATTAAGACAACATAAGCTATATGAGAAACTCTTTAAATGTGCATTTTATGAATTTGAAATTCATTACTTAGGGAACATTATTTCCAAATATGACATCATTATTTATCTTATGAAGATTAAATCTATTCAAGATTACCAATGTGCCTAAAGTGCATAGCTTCATCGATTTGGCTAGTGATTGCCAGTGTTTTGTCAAAAGTTTTTCTAGTATGGCTTATCTCATTACCTCTTTATAGTACAAAGGCAATAAATTTGTGTGGATGCCTTAATGTGAGGAAGCATTTAATAAGATGAAAGTGTTGCTTATAATGTCACCTATTCTTATCATACTGAGCCTAAATGGTAACTTTGAAGTTTTCACTGATGCTTCTAACGAAGGTTATGGAGGCATCTTGACCCAAGATGGCAAGGTTGTGTCTTATGAGTCACACAAATTAAAATATCATTAAAAGAACGACCCTATGCATGACATATAGCTTGTTGCCATTATTGATGCACTTAAATATTGGAAACATTTCCTATTAGGAAATCCTTTCAAGGTGAATATTATCACAATAGTCTTAAGTATTTATTTTCTCAAGAATATTTAAATACATACCAGTGTAGGTGATTGAAATTTTTGAACAATTTTGACGTAGACATATCATATGTCAAAGGTAAGGAGAATCATGTGGATGATGCACTCAGAAAATGCACGTATATTTCTTCCTTGATGGTCTTACAAGGAAATTTCAAAAGTGTTTTTTTAGAATAGTAGCTTGCTAATGTATTTTATCATGATGTAAAAGTAGGTTTGGCTGATGAGCCTATAGTAAAGAGATTTCTTGAATTATATGTTACAATAAATGGCCTTATAAGGCATAAAAGTAGAACTTATGTACCCATTTTGGGTGAATTGAGAAATTTTGTGCTTAAGGAAGTGCATACAACACATAATTATGTTCATCTAGGGGTTATAAAGATGATGCACAAGCTAAAAAAGCTCTATTTTGGCCAAGAATGAAGCATGATGTCGCTAAATTTATAGTGAAATACTTGGAATGCCAGTGGGTCAAAGATGAGCATTGCCATCCAAGAGGGCTAATATACCCTCATGATATTCCAAGAGATAAGTGGGATATAGTGTCACTCTATTTTATTGCGGGGATACCAAAATCATGTAATAAGAATGATATAATCCTTGTGGTGATTGATAAAGCCACCAAAGTTGGCCACTTTATTGATAGAAGGTTAATAGATGATGCTTTCATATTTGAAAAATACTTCATGAAGGAAGTGGTTAGACTTCATGGCATACCTAAAGTCATCATATCAGATCATGAGTAGTTATTTAATTCAAGGTTTTGGTATACACTAATTGTAGCCTTTGGAACAAGGCTGAATTTCAATTCTTCATGTCATCTGGAAATAGATGGGTAAATGAAAAGACTCAACCAAGTGGTTTAAGATTTGTTGCACATGTACATTATGGATTATAAAATTGTATGGGAAGACTAACTTCATTTATTTTAATTTTCATACAATAACTCTTATCATTCTACTATAAATATGGCTTCATTTGAAGCTCTATATGGGCATAAATGTAGAACTTCACTTGGTTGGGAAAACTTGGAAAATAGAGATGTTATTAAACCTAATTTATTGTTGAAATATGATAGGCATATATAATTAATAAGGTAGAATTTTAAAATATCTTATGATATGCAAAAGATCTATGTAGATCAAAAGAGAACCCCACATGAATTCAACATGGGAGACAAAGTTTTTCTACATGTTAGATCATAGAAAAGTTATATAAAATTTGTCAAGGCTTTCAATTCAGCCCCATGATTTGTCAAACCTTTTGAAATTATAGCAAATGTTAGTCTTTTTTCTTATTGGCTAGCACTTCCTCCTTCTCTATCAAGAATTCATGATGTATTTTATGTTGCTTTGCTAAGAAAGTATATACCTAATCCATTTCATGTTTTGGATTAGACTCATTTATAGGTTATGTAAGAGGAAAAGATCCAATTATAACCAATGAGAATGCTATACCATTGTAGTGTTAAGCTATGTAATAGAGATATACAATAGATATTGGTGTAATGGGACCTATTAAACAAAAGGAACTCTACTTGGGAAGATGGTCATATTATTAGGTAACATTATACAAGGATTTTTAACTAAGTCACCAGGATCACTCCTTTTCAAGAGGGGGAGAATGTTACGACCTTACCTTTTTATAATTTATTATGTTGATTATGACATTGTTATAATTTTTATTAAACTGATTATTGGTTATTACATAGTTGGATTATATGTGGTACTTATTGCAACATTATTGGATTACATGTTTTATTTTGTACTTAATGATTTTATGGACTAGTTACCGTAGTGGATATTTTTATGAATCTATGATTAATTATCAATTTTCAATATGGTATTATTGATTTAATTTTTGGTAGTTGTAGGTTCTATCTATGACCAAGGTAGATGTTGGAGGTTGTACTCTCATAACTAAATGAATTCTAAGCAAGTCAGGTATATTTGATAGGTATACTTATTTGGTTTTATTTTTTGTCCTTCAAACATCTTGATTGGTCATTATGATTATCAATTATTGACCTTGTACTTATAGTTGTTATTATATTATTTCACCTTGTTACTTTTGGTGTAACTTATCCTTGTCAAATTTCATTACTTACTATTACTTATCATTATTGTTATTGCAACCACAGTCTTTATTCCTTCTTATGCTCAGCTCAATTTTATCCTCCCCATAGGCTTTTATTCATTTCTAAAACCCTTTGAAGATACTAATTGCCTATGCAAAAGCATTACCTAAGACCTACCTAGACCTAACTTTTGATACCCTACCCCCCTTGGATTAAACCTTCAACCTTATAAACACCTTATACTAAGGTGGTGACATGTTATTTTAATGGCTTGTTATATTGTGGCATTAAGCTTCATATTTAACTTGGTTTAACTAATTTTTAAATCTCTGGGGTTAATTGACTTAGGTTGATGATTTGTTTGATTATGTTTTAACACCATTTAATATGGCTAGTGGCATGCATGATGGAGGTTATGTTGCTAATGCACTTGGTTTTGTGTTAAGTATATGGGTTAGTTAATAATTTATGTTTTTATGGGTTGATGTCTAGGTTATTGGTTGAGTCTAATAGATAGGTCATTTAATGATCATTATGGCAAAGTTAGTGGGAGATTTACCTTGGGATATGGATGAGGATTTCTCTCTCCTATTCAATACAAACATTGAATGGGTATGGGGAAAGTAGAAGAAAGGAATGGGGAGTTGGGATAATAGATGGAGGAAGTTGATGGGGCTATGAAGAAGGAAGAAAATAGGAGAGAATAGTGGAATATGGACTGGTTCTTATGCCATCCATGCAAGATTTTTGACACACAATAGTTGTTTGGAAAGAACACAGATGTTTTTTTTATCTACATTGGCTTTTGGAGTTCTCTACGTAAGTTTTATTTTTTCTTATGGTTATTTGTTTATTGTGTGAATTGGGAAATAAGGAAAAGAGGATTCTTGTGTAGCTAAAAGTTTTAAGATTTTTAGATGCATACACAAACCCCCATGAATGGACATATCAATATATATCATTTGCATATGAACCTGAAAATAGATATATACAAGATATATGGTTGTTTTGGTTTGAATCTATTATTTTTTTATGGTTTTAATGATTTTAATCTACATGTATAGAAATGTTTTTGTTGTCTTACATGTTCTATGTTGGTTTCTTTATCTTGACATGAACTTATGAGTTTTATAACATTAATGAAAATTATGTGGCTACATTATGTGTGGATTTTTGGTTTGAATCCAACTACATATATACATAAAGCTTTATGTGGGTTAATAAACATAACTCTATTTGATTGTTTGGATTTTATCATCTGTATGTAAGGACCTGTAAGATGTTTTGGGTTTCTTAGAATGGTAACTATTTTATATTTTATATTACATGGTGTGGTTTCTTATCATGGATGTTATTATTATGTATGATGGGATTTTGGCATGTGTTGTGAATTATTACCATGTTCACTCAAACCCTTGATACTTGGTTTGAATTTACATGTGGAATAATCAAAGGGTTCATTCTTATCATTTATTTTTAGTTATATGCATGAAGTGAAATAAGGTTATTTTATATGGGCTCCCTTTTGGGAATGTTTATCTGATATTTTACTAAGATGTGGCCATAATAAGAAATCTTACATGTATTCACCTTTATTTATTCTCATAGTTACATTATCATTTTTTAACAAGCCTTGACTGTGTATATATATTTCTATCATGACTTAAATTTTTTTTTTAGTAGGTCTTTTGGACTACATTTAATATATCTTGACTGTGTATATATATTTCTATCATGACTTAAATTTTTGTTGAGTAGGTTTTTTTGATTACATTTAATATATCTTATTAATAGTGGGTTGTAAGTTTGTTTTGACTACATTTTGTTTAATGGGTAATGATCTCCAACTAGGTTCTATGATGCTTTTGGTCATTATTTATTATGACTGTGTTTATATTGGTTATTGTGTTTTTAAATGACATAATAAGTTCTATTGGTTGTGTTAAGCCATGTCTTTTAAAATTATTGAACTGTTATTTGGTTATGATTATTTCATTTCCATCTTATGTTGACTATGTTATTCATTTGTACCAAAGCTATTGTATATATATACATTGTTGATTATAGATATATATTTATATTATGGCTTAAAGTTACATTTTTTATTAGGTTTGTTTTGGTAATGATGTTCAATAATTATGACATGATTTGGGTTTTGTGATTATGTTGGTGTAACTATGATGGGGTCTCTTTAGTATCTGCATGCATTCTATTTTACTGTGTTATGATTATAAGGTTTGGTAATTGAAAATTGGACTAAAATTAATGTTTAGTTATATTGTAATTCAAATTATTAATCTAGGTGTTGGCTCCCTTACCAGACATAACAACATGACTATGTTAGGATGTCACTAATATGAGTGATTTTATTCTATTGGAATTGAAGGGGCATTCAACGAGTCTAAAGGAGTTCTTATGCACCTTTATGAGATGTTTTGGTTATATCAAATCTTTAGGATTCAAATTGTATTATTATCCTATTTCATTTTGATGTAGTCTAGATTGATTTATTATTCCATTTGACTTATTATTTTGGTTGAATAAATTAGTTTATTTATTAGATGTTATGTGGTTTAATTTTTTGGTTGAGTTATTGTCTGTATATCATTTCTAGACTAGACTTGACTAAATACACTAATAGATATTGGAAGTTTAGAAAATTAAGGATGACCATAAATTAGATGAGGATCTGAAGAGGTTAATTCAAAGATTTTATAATGGATTAGTTTTAATACATTATATACCATTTGGTAGCTTAAATTAACCTTCATTGCATCTGATCTATATTACAAACAAATTTAATATTCTCATCTCGATCAGAATGGTATAGTCATCTTCTTGTATCCTTTTATTTTGAGATGTGTATTTTGTTGGAAAATCAATTGCTTAGAATTCATTTCATGTTCTTGGTTACCATAGCCACCATCTTGTTAATGGTTGGGGTGGTGAGGTCCACCAATGGTTTGGCACATAGGGATGGTTAGGTGGTTTTGTCTTGATCATTTAATTAATTTTAAACTCTATGCTTTGATGAATTTGCACTTGCATAACATGTTATTGCTTAAATTGCACTGAAGCAACTGAGCTCTTATCAGTGAAAATTTCTAAGTTATGTATCCCAAATTTTGTTTTACAGTGATTCTTTAAAAGGTCAAGTTCATGTACAAAGTGGCTAAGTCCTTTGTCTTTTTTTTGCTTGATAAAGGTGTTTTTTACCTTATAATTTTTGGGGTTTTTGCATGAACATAATGTCTTAAGGAAATAGGTCTTTAGGATTTTTATTTTAGAAAAAAAGGCTAAGACTTATTTTCATTGCAAATTTTGTCCACTATAAAAGTTTTGAAGGAATTCAATGACTTATCTATTTCAGGCTGAGTATTTTACAAAGATCTAAAGGGATATTTTATTTGTTTTATACTTTATTTTTGTGGCAAAAAAGTTTGAAGGGAACTTTCCCTTTGGGCATTTTTCCCACACAAAAATCCCAAAGGAAATCTTTTGTGTTGGGAAAAATGCTAAGTCTTATTTGTTTTGGACTTTTTGTCCATGATAAAAAGTTTGAAGGGTACTTACCCTTCGGGTATTTTGTCCACACAAAAATCTCAAAAGAATTGAGGGACTTATTTACTTTAACCAAAGGTACTTTAAGAAATCCTAAAGGGTCATTTTGCCTTTGTAAAATTTTTGAAGGATAATTTCTTTGGGAATTTTTCCCTTTTAAAATTCCTAAAGGGAAATTTTGAATGATCATTTTTCCTTAGTAACAATTCTAAAGGGCATCTACAAAAAGTCTAAAGGATAACTCTGGATGGAAAAGGACATTTTCAAAACTCTCGAAGGGAAATTTTAGGGGATCTAGAGGACACTTTGAATAAGTCCAAGATCACTTTCAAGATTGAAGGACCATTCCAAAAGGTTAAACAATAATTCTATAGGGAAAGCACCCTTGACAAAACTTCTCAAGGGTATGTTCAAATTGCATGAAAGGCTATTTCGTAAAAGTTTCTATGAAGTAGAGGTTTTATTTCATTTAAACATTTTGCTTAAGAAAAAAGTTTGAAGGAATTGAAATTATTTGGGAGAAGTACTAAGGTTAATTTATATAGGGAAATTATTTTAGATAAAATTTCCAAAATAATTATCTCAAAAATACACAAAGAAAGTCTTGATTCCTTTGGTGAGAGTGATATGGTCTAGTTCCTTTTACAAAATTATAGAAACCAATTTCTTTAGGGAAATATCTCTGACACTTTGTCTAAGAAAATTATCTTTAAAGGATTTCTAAAAAAATTATGGCAGGATAATTATGCCAAAAAAGAGCTCAAAGATAGAAGTGTCAAAGCAAAAAAGAATGCCAAAGATAAAGAGTCAAACCAAACTATAGTATAACAAAGTCCACAAAATATTTTTTACAAATTATGGGTGACAATCTCATGGACATTTTTTGATGAGCATGCAAACATCAAATTTAAGCTATAGGGACTAGTTGTTGGGATTCAAATATTACAAGACAATCATGTGAGCATCAATATTAGACCCCATGAAGTAGTCATTTATTTTCAAATGGAGGTAGATCTAACAACATGCATTTACATAGAGTGAGATGGTTCGATGATGTGTGATCAAAGATGAATATACAATGGGACTCGTTATCAAGAGAGACACTTCCGCATGGTGCAAGGGTGATAAAATTAGTAGTGACTATCTATAAGGTACATAAGAAGCCTACAAGGCTGCCAAGTGGCATATCCTTGGGGCCAAGTAAAATGTAGTATCTAATGATGCTCTACCCCACAAATCATGATCTAATAGAGTACATTTGCTCACCCTAGCCAGATCTAATGGTGTGTATGCAAGGTTGAAAATTTAAATGTCCCATAAGAAAATGTATAAATGCCAAGTAGCATGGTTGTATGCCACAATGCTAGAGATTGAGCATCTCATGCATGATCTATGGTTAGCAATTGCTCAGGAAATGAAGGCTTACTAGTGTGAGCTTAGATAGACTTTTCAAAGGATTTGAATTGCATGAGGAGGTGACAAATGTCTAGACTATAGCCATTAGTCACTCTTAGATATTAAAGATGTACAGTTGGATCCTATGTGGCATGCCAAATGTCAATATGTGGTAAGCTTTTGCTTAAAAACTAAAATTGATAGTTCTTTCATGGACATGCCAATGGTTTGAAAGATAAGAGAAGATCAATAAGTTATTCTAGAGGGAATATTTCCAATCATGATTATGGATCATTTTCAATTTCATGTCATAATTGGATGAAATCCTAATCCATCATTACAAGTAAGGGGTTTTCCTTAGTGTGAACAAAGAGGAGATTTCATGTTCAAAAATTTCCATGATTTGAAATTAACATGAAAGCATTTCCAAATAAGTTGCACATGAGGACAAAATATGTTTGGCTTTCAAATGATTTTCTCCCTCTAGTTGAGAAAGTGAGTGAAGGGGAATTTCAGTTGTTCCACAATAAGAAAAAATATGTTTGACTCCTCAAGTGAAGATCTGCCTTCCAAGCTCGTGTGAAAGGTAATTTAGTCAAAAGATCAAATGATATTTTCCATGCAGTTTTAAGTCCTCATCATTCTTTATAGAGGCATTTAAAATTAATGATTTTTCTTTAAAATTGACAAAGATCTCAAGCATATAAAAGTTATTTTTTGGTTGGGATCACCTTGACAAGATTGGAAAAGTTTGTTATGCAATGTTTACAAATTTCAGCTCATAGTCCCAAATTTGAGAAGGATTGAAAAAGCATAAATAGAGGCTTTGTCTTCCATTTCAAGGTTTTTATTGGTTATTGGTTGTTGTAGGTCATTTTAGGCATCCTCTTTATCTAAGTCTAGGTTCTATAGAATTTTTCTAGGATCAATTACTGTGTGTAAATTTTATCTCCCTTGCTAACGTGGTTGTATCCATCCAACCATTAGTAATCTTTGAGAGCATTTGTGCATTTCTCCCTTTTCAAAAAAGAAATTTGACCATGATTGTCCCCATGGTAGAATTTTGAAGTATTTATTTTTATAATATTTATTTCCAAGTCTATGAAAAATATTTATGGTTCTTATTGTATCCTATTAATGAAATGTAATAATATGTTTTGCATTTTTTGCTGATTGGATATTTGATTTTGTGTTCATTACCGGTTGTCATTTTGATCATATACTTAGGTCATAAATCCATTTTTGCATTCATATTTGGAAATTAATTATTAAATACCTTTTAAGGGCTCCTTGGGTCCATAAATTTAGTAGGATAAAGTATTTGAGATTCTAGATTCAGTGTCTGTCCTAGTCTCTTAGGGATAAATTAGTGTTTGCCATTGTCTTGTGTTCAAAGTGTCTTTAGCATCTTTACTAAGGAACATTATCACGAAACTATACTAGATACTTTGATATTTGGAATCCACCAACATGACAACCTCCATTTTATAATTAACTATAAACTTGTCCTACCATATCCTACCCTATAAATTACATGTTATGTTTAATACCATAAGTGTTACATGCCTTTCAAATGTATAAGATCTTGTATATTTGAAATGTGTTTATAGTTTGCATTTTAAATCTTAGAATTGTAGTATTTCATTTAGTCCCTTTAATATTGAATATTCTTCAAAATGAAAATTTCAATCATAGTTTCATCTATATTTAGTAGTTTGAGTATGACATAGAACATTTGTGCATTTTGAGTGACAACTTTTCATGGATGAAACATGCAAACTTGGTTATGCTCTGGTCATATTTGTCCCATGGAGTTTGAATTGTGAAATCCCTCCATGAGATAAAGATGCCCCATAGGTTATTTCACCTTAGTTTAGGTAGAGCCAAAAGTAGTAGGGATCTAACCATACCCTTTGCAGGTGCCTCTTAGTCATTTTATCTAGTCTGGTCCATTCTTGATGACAAACCCTTCCCCAACTACAATGACATTCTAATGGGTTTCTCATCATTATTTGCCATTTTCTTCAAGTGTGCAAGGTTGGATTATAGAGGTGTAAAATTAGGAACTAACACTTTACTGGCATCATTACTAGGGACTCTTGAAGAGAGCTATGAGTATTTCACATTATGAATCTCTATGTTGTTAGTACATTAATCTGATTATCTTGGATATGAATGTTGGAGCACTCCACTAGGGGTGTGCCAAGAAGTTTTTTAAGGTTTGAAAATTCAACTTATGCTAATTAAATTACAAAGAATTGTTAATATTTCACATTGAAAGGTGTTTTATCCCTTTTGAACATTATTTTAAAATTTTAGTGTCTTTATTCTCTATCTCATTTAGCTTCAGCAAGTCTATTTTTAGTCTATATCACAACAATTTGTAAACGATTATATTCTATAAGTTTGATTCTAGTGGTGACTCTAACTCTATGTTCTATTTTAAAGAAATATTGGTGCCTATTTTGAATATTTGCTAATTTTCAATTTTAATTATCTCATTATTTTCAAAGATGGAAGGATTAATATCATATTTCAAAAGTGACCCATCTAAGAGACTTGTTCTACCCTTAGGTCTTCCATGAGGAATAAGGGGACAAGTCTAGAGGCATGCTGAAGGGCAAACTTCAGTTGTTTAGGACCTTCAAGATCTTGATAATCTTGAAATATTTATTTAGCCCCCCATCATTATGGACTATCACATCTTTTCTACTAATTCTACACACATAGTCCTATTTATTTTCCATCTCCTTAACTAGCTAAATCCCTTCCAAGGTTTGATCCACCAAGTCCACCTCATTAACCCCCTCATATTCTTTTGTCATTTTTTCTTTAACCTCATATTGAACCAATCATGAGGTCTAGGGACCAAGAGGAGAATACACATCCTAAATTTATAATTTCAAGTTTTAGACCTATCAATTTTGATGAGATGGAAGGATATCCTAATGAGGTTCGATATGAAGTTAGGAAATGCCTCCCAAAGTTTCATGGTAACAATCCAGTGAGTGGTAATGAACATCTGAGGACCTTTAAGAATATCATAGAAGATTATGAGATTGATTATGAGAATGTGTGCATCAAGTTGTTTGTGAAAATGCTAGAGGAAGACACTCAAGAATTGTTTAATTCCCTTCTTATTGGGCACATTGATACATGGGAAGAGATGCAAAATCTATTTATAATTTAGTATAGTGCTAGGATTAACCCAAGGTTTCTCTTGGTTGAATCTAAAAATATCAAGAAGAATTCTAATGAGTGTGTGTATAATTTTGACATAAAATTTAACAAGATCATGATGTGGCCACCTGAAAACATCTAGCCTAGTGATACAATATGCTTGATAAAATACTCTAATGCCTTTGATATGAAGGCTGATTATTTCTTAAGGGGTAAGGACCCCACTAAATTATCGTTAGATTTAAATATGGCCATACAAATTGAGAATAACATCAAGGTTATGGAAAATCCCATGAATAAGTAGGCTCATGTGAAGCTAGTCAATTTAGAAAAGATAGCCCATGAAGACAAATAACTTGGAGAAATTATCATAACTTTGGCCTCTATTGTCAAATAAATGTCATACAAGTTAGCTAGAGCTAAAAAGGGGGTCTCTCAAATGTCTACCAGCTTGATATGGATCCAAATATGAATTAGATGTAAAGGGGGCCTAGTTTCCACAATAGAGATAATGATAGAGGAAAAATGCATGCATGTTAAGATAGAGCAAAAAAAACAAAATAGGGGGGCCATAAATGAGGTGCATAATCCTCTAAATGCCAAGGTAAATGTTGTAAATTTAGATTTAGACATTTATTGGTATGATAAATGTTTTATTTTGCACCCTCCATGTGATATTACTAAACAACTTAATAAAGATCTAAATGAACTTGAATATGCATCATCTGATTATGATATATTTATGTTTGATTATCATAGAACTCAAGATGAAATGATTGCCTCTATGGATTTGATGATTGATACTATGTTTGAAAAATCTTGGAACACCATCGAAATGGAGAGTGTCCCAACTTTTGATTTTTTTTTGATGTTAATGTGGCACAAGCATATGAATTACCCATCCATGATTTTGATCCCTTGCTCTCTATGATGATCAAGAAATATATTGGGGGAGTTCCATCAGTTAAGGATAGAAAGCTACTAATCAATGTAAAAGTTGCATGAAAAAAGTAATATAAATTGAGAAGTAGGCAACCAAGTGTTACTCCTCAAGACACTACCCCTACAAATTTGAAGGTAGGGAATGTAAGTAAGGAAGAAAAGAAAGCTAAAAAATTCCTAAAATCTTCCAAGATTGTATTTTTAACCCAACATGATAAGCCTAGAGGTGTTCTTGCTAGGATCCCTAAGGGTGCCATTGATCCCAAGCAAAATCCACCATTGAAGGCTATTAAAAATGTTCCAAATCCACCCCAGCCTATTCCATTTTAGACCTTGAGAGATTATATTCTAACTAAAGGTGTCATTATCCTTCCACCAATTACACCTCTTCCTTAGTATAATGTGTGTGACATGGCTCAAGTGTTGAGTCAAATAAAGATCATTGTAACACTTGCTGAGTTAATGTGAATATCTAAACACAGAAAGAGGGCCTTTTAATATTTAGAATTTGGTGAAAGGTCAGATAAAAATTAAGTTGAATTACCTAAATTACCCTTAGAAGAAGATGAAGAATAAAAAGAGGTTGTTAAACCTACTCTAAAGGTCTATTTGGGGATTACATTAGTGGAGAGTCACCTGAATGTAGATATATTTTGTATGACTCTATTAATCAATGTTTTGGATGTTCACAACTACATGTTTGATTATGGAGCTTCTTGTAATGTGATGCCCTTAGGTTTCATAAATGACATTGGAGTGAAGATCACATCAACCTTTCGTAATTTCTATACCATGGACTCATAAGAGGTTCTAGTTGTTGGACAAGTTAAGGAGTTGGTGGTTCAGTTGGCAGTTCACCCTGGTAAATACTTGAACATGGACATGGTAGTTGTAGAATACCAAATAAATAGGGGATGATAATATCAAAAAAATGGTTAATGAGCATGGGTGGAAGTGTGTAGATGGACCTTTCATATGCCACCATTCCTTTGTAGGGTAAGATGGTCAAACTCTATAGAGAGACAAAGATGTTACATGTTGTTAAAGATACAAAGTGTGATCTTAATAAAGTGATGTACATGGACATTGAGCTTGGAATTTTTTTTTGGCAATGTTGATGTTAGAAAACAACTTATTGTTCTTGACATTGATCCTAACAAATAAAATGTAGTCTAGAGGATGTGTTTTGATTGGGCTTGCTCCAATCTTGGAAATGGAGCAATGGTTGTCTTTTATGCCCATAATGGTAGATGTTTTATGTTGTCTTTCTAATTTTATTTTAAATGCACTAATAATATTGATGAGTATAAGGCACTCTTGCTTGGTTTAAG
Organism: Torreya grandis; assembly: GCA_037957365.1. NCBI lineage: Eukaryota > Viridiplantae > Streptophyta > Pinopsida > Cupressales > Taxaceae > Torreya > Torreya grandis. Next base: position 281,774 of record JARHVA010009277.1, read on the forward strand.
GATTTCCCATGAATATGGAATCAAATGTTTGATTATTAAGGGAAATTTTGAGTTAGTGGTAAAGCAAGTCCACAATAACTTTAACATAAAGAATAAAAGGTTGAAATCATATCAAAATGATATTTGGGACTTGTTAGAGTTATTTGATGCATTCAATTTGTGTTATCATGATAGAGGTTTAAACCAAGAAGCTGATATATTTGTAGCCCTCACTATCAATATCGAGTAGAAGTGTTTATCAAGACTTCAACCCTAGATAATGTTCATCATTAGTAGTTATTTGATGACGCTGAATAGATTAAGAGGATTTTGAACTATGAGGGTAAGTTCCATGATCAGCTCATAGACCTGGAATCTATGGTTTATGTCAATGATGAGAAGGAAACCTTGTTTGGGAAAGCCATTATTTAGCTAAAGACAAACACTATCCCAAGAGGATTGGTCAGCCTAGAAATGTCTTTTGATGGAGCAAATATAATCAAGTTGAGAGAATTATTCATCTCAAATGACATGACTGAGTATAACTTGGTTTCTCATGAGAATCCAATGAAGCTTTGGTTGGGTACTCACCTAAGTGCAACAGAGAAGAAGGGTTACATGTAGTTGTTAAGGAAGTACTAGGATTGATTATCATGGTCTTATTCTAAGTTGAAAGCATATATGGAGGATTTGTTCTTGAACTTCATCCCATTACAACCTGATAGCAAACCTTTTAGGTAGAAATAAAGACCCATTAACCCCATTTTGTTCACCAAGATAAGGGAGGAATTAAATAGTTTAAGGGATGGTGGTATCATTTAGCCCATTAGGTATTCATCATGGGTTGAAAACTTAATCCCTATAAGGGAGAAAAATGGCAACATATACTTATGTGTGGATTTTGGGGATTTAAACAAAGCTTATTTTAAAATATAATTATCCCTTACCCAATATGGAGAACCTGTTACAAAGTGTTACTAGCCCATAAATGTTGTCCACATTGGATGACTTCTCAAGTTGTTCCCAAAATCTATCACTTGTTTTTGGGGACAACATATCAACTATTTTGGTCCTCTAGACCAAATCTCTCTCTTTCATTTTTTCAAAAAATGTTATAAGTTTTCAAATTCTTCAATTATATAAGCTTTTTCAACTAAGGGACTTGTAGGTTCAATAGGTTCAATAGGTTTAACCAGCAGGTTTTCACAAAGAAAAAAGTTTTTCTTTGAATACTTAGGCATTTCAAGGATGGTTAAATGTTGAGGTTAAACCAAAAGGTCCATCGGTAGGCTTCAAATAAGCAGAATGAACCATTGAACCCCGCTTGAAAAGTCTAAAGGTTCAACAGGTTTAAAAGTTCAATGACATCAATGAACTTTAAGAGTTAAGTGCTTCAAAGGTTTGAATAATTTTCACCACTTTGAAGAGTTCAAAAAGTTTGAGGACTTAAACAATTTCAAAGTTCAAACGGCTTCGATAGACTTAAAGAAAACAAGACTTCAAAGAGTGAAGATTGAACCAATGAACCATTGAACCTTGAACCAAAGAGTTCAAAGTTCAAAGGTTTAACAAGTTCAATAAGTTTGAGAGACTTAGAAAAATAAAGGATTCAAAGAGCTAAGAAAGATAAGGTTGAACTGTTGAACCTTGAACTTTTGAAGGTCTAAAGTTTAAAGGTTCAACGAGTTCAGTAGAAAAGAAAAGGATCCAGGAAGTTCAAAGGATCAGAGGATTCAAAGAAAGAAAATGAATAGTTGAACTTTGAACCAATATGGTTCAAAGTTCAAAGGTTCAAAGAAGTTCAAAGTGTAGAAATGAAGCTTTAAGTGAATGGAAGGAGCAAAGAAAGTTCAACAAGGAGTTTAACCAAAGGGTTCGAATAATGATTGAACCAAAGAGCTGAGTGAACAGACAAGTTGATTGAACCACCTCAACCATTGAACCATTAAACTGAAGCACTTAAAAGATTCAAAGGTTCAAGGTTCAAAGTATTTCAAGTGACTAAGTAACCAATGACATCCTCGTGGATGTCAAAATTAGGGTAATAAAATATCTATTTATTTTTTAAATATGGCACAGAACCTAAAGACAAACTCAATGAATAGCTGAAGAAGAAGATAAAAGAGCCAACCAAAGGCAATGAGATAGCTTGAGAGCTCAGATTGCAATAGGAAAGAGGGAAAGCTATAGTAAATATTGAAATATCTATGCAAGAGTTATCCTAGTAGGTAGAATAGTCCACCAAGTAGACATCAGAGTGAATAAACATTCAAAGGCGTGGTCTATTTTTCTCCGTTTGAGTAAAGACAAAGTGGATAACTACGTAAACATTAGAAAGATGACCAGGTAGCCTAGATTTTGGAGGAAACATTTGAGATGAATTGACATACCACAGTTAAGGTTGATGCCCTGTTCCAACATGGCCCCCTTCATAGAATTGGAAATGCATTCAAGGCATTGAATGTAGCAATGAAAGCTCAAAGTCTTAAGAGTAATATACAAAGGGCAATGAAAGCTCAAAGTCTTTTCAATGTCCTTTACATAGTAGTGAAAATAAAACACACTAAAGGTAGCTATGGGGGCACAAAGTCTCTCCATAGTTGATTCCTTAGGACACTTTTTTGACTAATTTTACTAATCCTGCTTGTTAAATTAATGGAATAGAAAAGATATCATAGCACAAAGTCTGAAAAAGTCCCTTGTTTTCTTATTCCATTAATAGAATATGATCAATAGACTAAGCATAAAGTCTCAATGATGGCTCTCAATTTGGACAGAGTTTCATTCAGATTGTCAAAAAAGAGATCCAATTACAATGAAAGAAAGTCCCTTATATAGCCACTTCAAGAGGGACTCATGAATAGTAATACATCATGATGCGTTGGGAGCTGTTAGGAAGATAGGCTGGAACTTTGGGGCCTTTTACCCATTTGATCTTCTCAATGTAGATAAACAAGTCGTGTAATTGAAAGATTGCAACTTTCAATGTCCACCTGGCTATCTGATCTTGTCTTCGTCATTCCTCTTTTTTTGGTTAATTGAATTGGGTCCTGGATTCATCTATTGTTCTATCTTTCCTCACTTTCAACTAGATTTGGTCTTGAATTTTTAGAATGAATTTGGGTCTATAAATTCAAAGGATCAATGTCTATTTCACTATCTTTAAAATTGACATTTACATGCCCATCAATGTGCTCTCAACGGCTAGTTCACTATCCTAAATTTGACGTCTTCGGGCGCATCACCCCTTGGTCTTCTTTTGGATTTTGGCTTTGTATTCTTCCATATCAGACTTGCCCTTTTGGGCCTTGAGAAATGAACTATGTTGAGTTGGACTAGCCTTTTAATTTGGCTGTTGAGAGTCCCCCACAAGGGCACCTGCCCTTTGGGGTCCTTCGGTAGCCCTTTGCCTTAGCAGTTCCCGCAGACAACTCCCCAGGCTTTCTCCTGTGAACGTTCCCCGCAGACATTTTCCCTAGGGAAAATTCCCATGGACTATCCTTCAAAAAAATTCCCAGGTATTTTCTCCCACAGGTAATTTCTATGGACATTTGTTTCACAGAAAATTCCTGCAGACAATTTACCCGGGTAAAATTCCCGTGAACAAAAGTCTGCAAAAATTTATTTTGCAATGTCTTTGACTGGTCTTCAAATCTTTTGAGCCTGCAGCCACTTAGAATTCTTTCAGGCTTTTTGTCTAAAGGAATTCCTTCAGACAAAAGTCTGAAAGAATCAAGTGTTAGCCAATTTTTAATTCCTTAAACAAATTTGAAAGAATTACCTTTTGGGCTTCTTTGAAAATGACCCTTTGGAAGGGTGCTTTTATTGATTAATTGTCCTCCACAAGGGCACTTGTCTTTTGAGAAGCTTCCTTCAGCATTGAAACATCCCTTTGAACTTTCCTTTGAACCAATCGGTTGAACCAAATGATTGAACCAAAAATGGTTCAAGCTGATGGTTCAAGCCAATGGTTCAATGAATGAAAGAAGCTGATGAACTAAGCATTGAACCTCTCCTTTGAACTTTCCTTTGAACTAATAGTTGAAACTTTTCATTGAACCAAATGATTGAACCAATCTGTTGAACTAGTTCAATGGTTTAACGAAGTGCACCGAGCCCCTTTGAACCAAAGGCTGATGAACCATCCAATGAGTCAAGTGGTTGAACCAATCATTGAACCAAGACATTGAACCAAGTTTTGGTTCAACAGTTCAAACAAAGCTTTAAAATATGTCTTTGAACTTGCTGTTGAACTTGTAGACATTGAACCAAAGGATGAATTGAAATAATGAACCAATTGAGTGAAATAAAGTGTTGAACCACTTGGTTGAACTAAGCCATTGAACTGTTCCTTTGGTTAAACCTACCATTGAACCTTGAACACGTTGAACCTTTGAACCAAAGTGGTTTAATAGTTCAATGGTTCAATGGTTCAAGCTACCTTAACTTGGCCAAGTGTCTTGAAGCTGACGAACCAATTGAAGTGATTGAACTTAGGCTTTGAACCAATCCTTTGAAACAAAAGACATTGAACCAGAGGATGAAACAAACGTTGAACCAACTACTGATGTTTGCCGATGGAGATTTTTGTTCAAACCAAGGCACTGAAATAGTCCCAAAAAATGACTAAGTGTTTGAAAACTAATTCTTTTGACTGAAACCACATGAAGAAGCCTTTGAATTTGTACAAATGAAACTGCTTGTAGAGTCTGTAGAACCAAAGTTCATATAAATCAACATGTAAAATCAATTAAACTTGACTTACAAAGTCTATAGATTTTCTGAGAAGCTTTGAAAATAAGGAATCTGAATGTCTAAGACAAACTTTTGAAAATGGAAGATATAATTTTTGTCTGTAAGACCAAAATAGTTCAAATGTTGTCCCAAAAATGACTGTTACTTTTGGGAGACAACAGCTGGCTCTAGTTGGGGAACTTCTATCAATTGTAAAACAAATTGAAAAGAGTAGAATTCAAAATCTCTAGTGTCTTCAAGTATGCCATTGGGTTACGGAGTCATGCTACCCAGAAATAAAAGGCATCAAAAAGAAAATAAACAAAACAAAATAGAATTAAAACTATACAAATATACATATATACAGAGACAGTGATCTGATACTTCAAGAGTTAAAGTGTTTCAGATGCTGCCCATTATGGGGCAAAGAAAAGAGTGTGCCATCTTGGTATTTCAATAAAAAGCTATTTTCACCTATGCGCTGATGAATTATAAATGGGCCTCTCCAAAGGGAGTCAAACTTTCCATGCATCCCCTCTGGTTCTCTTCTTTTGTCCCACAATAGGACTTGATCCCCAATCTGGAAATCATGATTTCTGGCCTTCTGATCAAAGAGTTTCTTTACTAGACTTTGATGAGCAGCAATTTTTTCCACCACCATGGTTCTTTGTTCCTCTAACTAAGTTAGGCACATGATTCTTTTGTCAAGAGAACTCTCATATGTCTGATCTTCAATGGTCTTCACCAATTTCAAGGCTGGTAACTCTAATGTAATTGGTATCTCAGCATTAATACCATAAAGAAGTTGAAAAGGAGACATACCAATTGCCCTTTTTGGTGTGATCCTATCTACCCATAGAGCATCAACCAATGCTTTATGCCATGTCCTTTGATTATCATCTACTAGTTATTTGATAATGGTTACCAAATTCTTATTGCTGGACTTAGCTTGTCCATTCCCTTGGGGAAAATAATCAGAAGAATGAGAGAGCATAATTCCATAATGAAAATTGAATTGCGTAATCTCTTGAGAGGTGAAATAGGATGCATTATCAGTAATAATTTTGAGTGGAACTCCAAACCAAGAAATGATATTCTCTTTGAGGAAGTTGCATACAACTTCTGAAGTAGCATGCTTAGTTGGGATTGCTTCTACCCACTTGGTGAAATAATCAGTTGCTATAAGGACATAATCATGTCCAGCACTTGAAGATGGATTTATTGTTCCAATAAAATCAAGTCCCCATTGCTAGAAAGGTTCCTCTATGATTACTGGCTTGAGAGGCAGGGCAACCAACTTGGGTCTTCCAATAAATTGCTGGCAAAGTTCACATTTCCTCACCCACTTATGTGCATCTTGAAAAAGAGTTAGCTAGTAATACCTAGCTCACAAAATTTTGTGAGTAGTCATAGGAGCAAGAAAATGTCCTCCATAGGCTAGATTGTAGAAAGATTTCAAGAGCTGAGTTTGCTGTTCTTTGTCTACACAACAAAGAAAAACTCCATCTATGCTTCTCTTATACAGGCTGTTATCCCAAAGGACAAAATTGGTAGCTTTCAACCTGATAGTCCTCCTTTCTTTGTAAGACAAATGAGCAAGACATTCACAATAAGTCAAAAAATAGGCAATATTTGAGTACCATTCATTGGTAGTAGAGACAAAAAGGACTGTTGGTGCATCTTTCACTTTAGCTTATTCATGCTGTGTATCTTCTAACTTATTGTCAACCATTAATTGGCAAAGGCCTTTACCTCTGACCAGCTTTGTCGACTTGATATCTAGATCAAATTCTTGGATCTTTGCAATCTAATTACCTCTCTTTGTGCCAAACTTCTACTGAGTTAATATAGACTTGACTGTAGTGTCAGGAACTAAGGCTATAGTATGTGAATTCAGAATATAGAAGCAGAAATGTTTGAATACTTTTACCAAGGCATAGGTGTGCTTCTCTATATTCAAATACTTCATTTCATGAGTTTTAAGAGGGCAACTCATGAAAGAGATAGGGGATTCCATACCTTCCTTGTCCTATTGAATAAGAATCGCTGAAAGAGTATGCTCAGATGCATAGCTGTATATGATGAAACCTTTATGATAATCTGGATAAACCAAGGCAGGGGCATGAGCAATGGCGACCTTGATATCTTGAAACACTGATTTGCCTTCTTTATTCTAGCTGAAGGTAGCTTTCCCTTTCATCATATTCATAATGTGTCTTGTCTTCTCAACAAATTTAGGGATGAATCTCTATAAGAAATTCACTTTTTTGAAGAAAGAGTGAACAACATTTTTACTTGTAGGCAAATTCAGCTCTTATATAGATTTGACTCTGTTTGGGTCAATCTTTATGCCTTCTTTGGACACAATGTGTCTAAGGAGTTTCCCTTCTATTACTCCAAAAATAGACTTCTTAGGATTCAAAGAAATACCATTTAGGTGGTAGTGTTCCAACACTTGTTATAAGTGGTAGACATGATCAAATTGACGCTTTGAAAAGACAGTTAAATCATCAAGATATACCACTATAAATTTACCAATCTCATCTTTGAAAGACATGTCCATAACTCTCTAAAAGGTAGCACCAGCATTTATTAAGCCAAAAGGGATTCTTTTATATGCAAATGTACCCCAAGGCGTGATAAATGTAGTCTTGTGTTGGTCATCTTCAGCAACTTTAACTTGATTATAACCTGAGAATCCATCTAGCATTGATAACATTTCTGATCCTTTTACTATTTGGAGCACTTGATCCATGATTGGCAAAGGGTAATTGTCTTTCAGAGATGACTGATTCAGGTTCCTAAAATCTACATAAATGCAAATTTTTCTATTTTTATTCCTTATAAGAACTATGTTTGCAATCCATGTAGAATGATGAATTGGGAAAATAATTCTAGCATTTAACATTTTTTATATCTCAGACATAATAGTACCTAAATTTTTTGAATTGTATTGTCTGGATTTTTGCTTGTAGGGCGTTGAATCAGCCTTGAGAGGAATATGATGGTAGATTTCATTAGGTCCGAGAGACTTCAGGTCTTCATATGAATATGCTAAGACATCAATGTATTGTTGAAGTAAAGAGGTGAATTTGAATCTTTTTTTAGGTGTGCAACACTTACCAATGTTGACCATTTTGGGATTTTCTTTATTGGTCATATTTACTTGGTCAAAGCCTTGAGAGAAATTTGAATCTATTTGTTGTTGTTTGACAAATTTATCATGCTTGTCAATTAGCTTTTCAAGAGAAACCAAGCCTTTGGGAATTTTGTTCATTTTTAGCTATAGGAATTCTTCATTTACATCTGAACTAGATTCAAAGAAAGATTCAGACTTTTGAGATTCGCTGCCTTCAAAATATAGTTGTTCAAATTTTGTCTTTTCATTCCAAAAAATCAATGATCTGATGATCATCATTGAATATTTTCCAATGACCAGCATTTTTAGGAACACTTGGTCTATAGACCACCTCAATAGTATATTTGTCTTCTTTAAAATTTGAATGAGGAACTAAAAGAGTTCCTGGAATAGCAAGTGCATCAGCTCTATCATTAGACTGTCTGGGTATGGTAGAAATATTGAAAGCATCAAAGCCTTTAATTTGGTCCCAAACCAAGTTACGGTAGTGGTGTAACCTCTCATTCTTGGTTTGATATAGATTTCTTACTTGACAGACCACTAATTCAGCATCCCCTTTAGCATGAAGAAATTTGATGCCTCTTTCTTGAGCAACCTTCATGCCCAACAACAACAATTCATATTCAGCTATATTGTTAGTGTTACTGAATTGTAATTTATAAGATAAAGGAAACATATCTCCTTGAGGAGATATCAAGACAATTCCAGCTCCAGAACCAGTAGAGGAACAACTACTATCAAATTCTAGAGTCCAAATCTCATCAAACATTACCCTTATTTCAGACTTTCCCTCATCAAAGATGGAGGGTCTTTCTTCATCTGTATATAAAAAGTAGTTACCCATACTTGTAGATTCAAAAAGGATTTGAGATTTAGGGGCTGACATCTTGGTGACTACATACTTCACTTCTTTCTCAAGGAGCAATCTCTTCGTCACACCTTAGACAGGGATCCTTGCCTCAGATAGATCCATGTTCAGTTCTCCTCCCATGTCTTTGTAGAAATTCTATCCAAGTAAAATGACATAATATGTTGGGATGTTAGCCACCAAAATAGTCATCTTAACCCTCTTGTTTGAAAAGGCTGCAAATGCAAATTGGGCATCTTTGATTTTCCCCAGCAATGGTACTTGCTTGTTCTCCATGGAGAAACATCTCCCAAATGTCTTGGTCAATGTGAGACCAAGAGACTTAGTAAATTTAGTAGGCATAACATTATCAAATGCACCTGAGTCTATTATACAGTTACTTAGCTTGTGGCCATTGATTAATAGGGAAACATAGAAGGGTTTTATTTTTCCAAGAGTAGCTAGAGGAGTAATGACCAAATTATTTGGAATAGGTGTATTCTTTGGAGAATCAAAAGTTACCTTTCTTGCCTTTTGTTCTACAGGGATGGTCTAATTTTTAACATATTTAACCAACTTATTTAGTTGATCTAGATTAGACTACGAGTATTCAAATTTAGACACTGTATTTTTATCTTTTTGACATGATCAATTATGTTAAATGGCTGAATTGAGCTAGGTATAGAGAAAGGTACTTCAGCTTTTTGAGTTTTTAGAGGGATGGGAGGTCGGCTAGTTTGCAAATTAAAAGTAGAAGGAGAAGCCATAATTGATGTATTTACCTTTTAAGTGATGACTGGATCTTTTGATTGAAAAGGCAAAATTGTCCCACATTTAGCAATTGTGATTATTAGCTGTGGTTGATCTTCTATCTTTTCTTTATCAGCTTGTTGGACTTATTGGTTCTTGGACCTAGTAAACACTACATATGATCCATCTGAAGCTTCTCCTTTGCTTCTAGGTTCATCCTGGTAATTCAAGAAACCAATGTGGGAGTCACCAGCTGATTCTTCTTGACTGTCTTCAATGATATCAGCATCATTTTCCTGATTCAATTCAGGCTGGAAAGAAAATTCTGATTCTACTTCAAGGTTTCCCATTGCTGAATTGATTGGATGAGCTTCTAGGGCAAGTTTCCCTTATGGGGGAGGAAGGCAATTTTGTTGTCCTTGGTTTCTAGCAACATTTCCTTGATATGATTGATTTGGGAATGTTTTTTTGTATATAGGATCAGAAGACATTCCTTGAGCCATTTGCTTTTTGAGAGCAAGCAACTCATTTGCTAATTTTTGCACCATTGGATTTGTGGTGCTTGTAGATGCAAATTTAGAAGATGATGATGCTCTATTTCTATTTGGATCTCTTCTTATCTTCCCTGCTAAGATGAGATCATCTTCTACTTCAGTGGCCAAAAGTTGAGCTACAACGAGATCTATTTGGCCAGCATGTCTCAAGAGAAAATTGACTTCAGGTAGCTGAGAATTAATAAAAAAGCATTTGAGATTCTCAGCTATAGGTCTAGCAATTACAGGGATTCTATTTCTCAATTTGTCAAATTTAGCTATGAAATCTCTCATAGGCACATGAGGATCTTTTTTCATCTGTGTAAGTTGAGCTATACATCTTCTGCAAGTTTGAATCTAGCTTCGAACATAGCTTTCAGAGTATTCCAATCAGTCACATATTGAGCCTGTAGATGGTAAAACCAATATGCAGTAGCACCTTGTAGTGTTTCAACAAAGGGCTTGATTGCTACATCTTCAAACTCTACTTCGATTACTCCACAAGCTACACTATATGCTGTAATGTGTTCATCAAGATGAACTTTCTCATCACCATAGAATTTAGGGAAATTCTTATTAGAACTATGTGGAATCTCATGTAGAGGAGGAGTAAGATTGAGAGGACCAAAAACATTACCCTAGGGGCCTTAAACTGCCATTATAGGATACTGAAAAGGATGAATAGAAAATCTCAAAGGGGTAATTATAAGCACAGCTTTATCAACAACAAAAATAGATACTTCATCTGGTAATGGAGATCTGGCTTTAGTAGGAGGGAAGCTCTTGGTTCATTGGAGATGAGATGGTGAAGGAAATAGATCAAAATCACTTTGTTGTACCAGCTTGAACATAAGATCAATGATACCTTTATCTCTTTGGCTTTGTGTATACCTTGAATCTACCAGATTGTAAAACAAAAGTTGAAAAAAATTGACCTTGCTTCAGTTAAAGCTTACCCGGCTTTAAACTGTGCATTCTTTCCCTGTGAGTGTGGAGATGAATGAATAGGCTATAAATGGATAATGGGTATATCCCCAGTGGAGGCACCAAAATTTTTTGGTTGAATATTTTGTCTATCAGCATACTAGTAAACAAAATAGGAAGATTAGTCATCCTAATGTGTAAGTTTATCACATCAGAAGGAGACTGCTCTCTCCTCTCATCAAGGGAGGTTCCCTGTGGATATGCTATGTATATGTATAAATAGAAAATAATACTCAAGGGTACGACAAGTCATCCATCTCTCTTTCTTCAGATATGATGTATATAAAACAAAGGAAAAACTCAAGGGAATGATAGACAACACTCCTCTTCTTTTAGAAGAACTATTCAGCTAGCCACAAGAATACTCCTAGAATAAAAGCATAATGTAACAGAGAGTATGGTAACCAACAAATCAAGACAGAGCACAAAGTCTCTACCTAAAATGTGTAAGAGTAATATACAAAGGGAAATGAAAGCTCAATGTCTTTTCAAAGTCCTTTACATAGTAATGAAAATAAAACACACTGAAGGTAGCTATGGGGGCACAAATTCTCTCAATAGTTGATTCTCTAGGACACCTTTCTGACTAATTTTACTAATCCTACTTGTTAAATTAATGGAATAGAAAAGATAGCATAGCACAAAGTCTAAAAAAGTCCCTTACTTTCTTATTCCATTAACAAAATATGATCAACAGATTGAGCACAAAGTCTCAATGATGCCTCTCAATTTAGGCAGAGTTTCATTTAGATTGTCAAAAAAGAGATCCAATTACAATGAAATAAAGTCCCTTATATAACCACTTCAAGAGGGACTTAGGAACAATAATACATCATGATGCATTGGGAACTATTAGGAAGATAGGCTAAAACTTTGGGGCCTTTTACCCATTTGATCTTCTCAATGTAGATAAACAAGTCGTGTGATTGAAAGATTACAACATTCAATGTCCACCTGGCGGTCTGATCTTGTCTTCATCATTCCTCTTTTTCTGGTTAATTGAATTGGGTCTTAGATTCATCTATTGTTCTGTCTTTCCTCACTTTTAGCTGGTTTTGGTCTTGAATTCTAGGAATGCATTTAGGTCTATAAATTCAAAGGATCAATGGCTATTTCACTATCTTTAAAATTGATGTTTACATGCTCGTTAATGTGCTCTCAATGGCTAGTTCGCTATCCTGAATTTGACGTCTTCAGGCGCGTCACCCATTGGTCTTCTTTCAAATTTTGGATTTGTATTCTTCCAAATTATACTTTCCATTTTGAGCTTTGAGAAATGACCTATGGCAAGTTAGACTAGCTTTTTACTTTGGCCGCCGAGAGTCCCCTGCAAGTGCACATGCCCTTCGGGGTCCTTCTGTAGCCCTTTGCCTTAGTAGTTCCCACAAACAATTCCCCAGGCTTTCTCTTATGAACATTCCCCGTGGACATTTTCCCTGGGGAAAATTCTTGTGGAATATCCTTTGAACAAATTCCCAAATATTTTCTCTCGTAGGTAATTTCTACGAACATTTGTTCCATGGAAAATTCTCGCAAACAATTTGCCCGTGTAACATTCCCATGAACAAAAGTCTGCAGAAATTTGTTCTGCAATGTCTTTGACTGGTCTTTAGATCTTTTGAGCCTAAAACCACTTAGAATTCTTTCATACTTTTTGTCTGAAGGAATTCCTTTGGACAAAATTTTGAAAGAATCAAGTGTTAGCCAATTTTGAATGCCTTAAACAAATTCGAAAGAATTACCTTTTAGGATTCTTTGAAAATGACCCTTTCGAAGGGTGCTTTTATTGATTAAGTGTCCTCCATAAGGGCACTTGTCTTTCAAGAATATTCCTTCAACATTGAACCATCCCTTTGAACTTTCCTTTGAACCAAGATGTTGAACCAATCGATTGAACCAAAAATGGTTCAAGTCGATGGTTCAAGCTAGTGGTTCAATGGATGAAACAAGCCAATGAACTAAGCATTGAACCTCTCCTTTGAACTTTTCTTTGAACCAACAATTGAACCTTTTCATTGAAATAAATGATTAAACCAATCCATTGAATTGGTTCAATAGTTTAATGAAGCACACCGATCCCCTTTGAACCAAAGGCTGATGAATCGTCCAATGAGTCAAGTGGTTGAACCAATCATTGAACCAAGATGTTGAACCAAGTTTTCGTTCAACAGTTTGAAAAAAGCTTTGAAAAATGTCTTTGAACCTACTATTGAACTTATAGACATTGAACCAAAGGATGAACTAAAAGAATGAACCAATTGAGTGAAATAAAGCGTTGAACCGCTTGGTTGAACCGAGCCATTGAACTGTTCCTTTGGTTGAACCTGCCATTGAACCTTGAACCCATTGAACCTTTGAACCAAAGTGGTTCAATGGTTTAATGGTTCAATGATTCAAGCCACCTTAACTTAGCCAAGTGTCTTGAAGCTGATGAACCAATTGAAGCAATTTAACTTAGGCTTTGAACCAATCTTTTGAAATAAAAGACGTTGAACTAGAAGATGAAACAAATGGTGAACCAACTATTGATGTTTGTTGATGGAGATTTCTATTCAAACCAAGGCACTGAAATAGTCTCAAAAAATGACTAAGTGTTTGAAAATTGATTCTTTTGACTGAAACCGCGTATAGAAGCCTTTGAATCTATATAAATGAAACTGCCTATAGAGTCTGTAGAAATAAAGTCCATAGAAATCAACATGTAAAATCCATTGAACTTGACTTGCAAAGTCTGTAGATTTTTTGAGAAGCTTTGAAAATGAGGAATCTGAATGTCTAAGACAAATTTTTGAAAATGGAAGATACAATTTTGGTCTATAGGACCAAAATAGTTCAAATGTTGTCCCAAAAATGACTATTACTTTTTGGAGACAACACACCCAACAGTTTCTGGTGACTTCATTGGGGATAGAACATGCAGTTTGAAGCTTCAAGCTTCAAACTAAAGTAATTCCAATTCTTGCCCTTTTCTTTTTTCACTCTAGTAGATCCACTGTATACACAAAGCCAGAGAGCTAAAGGTATTATTGACCCTATATTCGAGTTGGTACAACAGATTAATTTTTATTTGTTTCCTTCACCATCTCGCCTCTAACGAACCAAAAGTTTTCCTCCTATAAAAAATAGGTCACCAATACGAGGCAAAGCTTCTTTTCCCTCTGCTAGTAGAGATTTGCATATATATACTCCACCCAAATTTGTTATCCCCCCTTTCCATAGTCATATAATGGTTTGTCAAGGCCCCTGGTGTAACTTTTTGGGTCCACTCAATCTAACTCCACCTCTACATGAACTGCCTCACAGTTCTAAGAAAAGTTTCCCTAAGTTATTTAGTGATGGGATAGTTCATTCTAATGAATATATTGTTACCTTCAACATAGCCTGTGGCATAATAGGTGTGGAGTATGAAGATATTGCAGTCAAGCTATTTATGGAAACATTGCAAGGCAGTAGTATAAACTAGTTTTATCATCTACAAGCACAATTAGTGACTGATTGGAACACCCTCAAAGCCAAATTTGAAGCAAGGTTCAAACCTGTAGAAGTTATGCATGCCTAACTAGCCCAGCTCATACAAATAAAGAAAGAACCTCATGAACCTATGAGGGATTTCATTGCCAAGTTTGACAAGCTGAGGAATAGGATTCCTACCATTACGTAGCCAATAATTAAGAATCTCAAATGCTTCTTCATCAACTCTCAACTGCCTGAAGTGAGTTTTCTATTGAGATGTGCTGGCCACATAGACCTTATTGCAGCCAAAGATTTGCCCACTAAGGTAGAATATGATCTCATCTTGGTAGAGAAGATAAGAAGGGATCCTAACAGAAGTAAACCTTCTTCATCTACCGAGTATTCATCTACAGGCACCATTGATCCTATGGTGCAGAAGCTAGAAAATGAGTTGCTAGCTCTCAAAAAGTAAATGGTGCAAGGGATGTCTACTCCTTAGTAGTAAGATATACCAAGGAGGACATTTCCCAATTAGACATATCAAGGCAATGCTACCAGAAATCAAGGGTAGCCAAATCATCTTCCTCCCCCATAGGGGAAACTTGTCATTGAGGTAGCTCCAACCAACTCAACAATTGGATACCTTGAAACTAAATCAAAATTTTCTTTCCAACCTGAGCTGAACTTGGAAGATGGTGCTGATCTCTTTGTAGAAGACCAAGATGAATCAGTTGGTGACTCCAACATCAGTTTCCTAAATTACTAGGATGAACTTAGAAATAAAGGTGAAGAATTTAATGGATCATATATTGTATTCACCCAATCCTAGAATCAGTCAGCTCAACAAGTGAATAAAGAAAAAATAGAGGAACGATCTCAACCAATAATTTCAATTGTTAAGCGAGGAACCACTCTACATTTTTAATCAAAGGACCTAGTGATCACTAAAAAGATAAGTACCTAAATTATTCCTTCATCTTCTGCTTCAAATTTATAGATCAGTCTTGCACCCCCAAAAAACTAGAAGGATGAACTTTCTTCCTCTATCATCAGTCCTTTCCAGTCATTTGACATAGTCGACCATGTCAAGAAGACCAAAATTCAAATGATTGAGTTTGAATTCTTGCAATCCAATCTTAACCAGTTGGATAGATTAGTGGAATGTGTGAAGGATAAAGCTATCTCTATAGGACAAGAAATTCCAAAAGTAACTCCTGGTCCCCCCAAGAACACATCCACCCAGAATAAGCTTGTCATTACTCCTCTAACTACCATTGGGAAGATAGAACCAGTTTATGTCTCCCTATTGATAAATGGACATCAGTTGGATAATTGCATCATAGACTCAGGTGTATCTGACAACATCATGCCCACCAAAGTGTCCAAATCTCTTGGCCTCACACTAACCAAGAATTTTGGGAGATGTTTCTCCATGGAAAATAGAAAAGTACCTTTGCTAAGACAAATCAAGGATGCCCAATTTGCATTTTCTACATATCTAGAAAAGAGAATCAAGATGATAGTCCTGGTGGCCGACATCCTAGCCTCGTACAACATCCTTCTTGGATGAAATTTTTGTAAAGATGTTAGTGTCAAATTAAGCATGGACCTGTCAGAGGTGAGGATCCTAGTCAAAAGTGCCATGCAGAGATTGCTCCCTGAGAAGGTGGAAAAATATGTTGTCACTCAAACACCAACACCTAAAACTCAAATTCTATTTGAGTCTTCAGGTGTGGGTAATTACTTCCTGACTACAGAGGATGTTCCTATGTTAACTGATGAAATTTTTGAAGGTGACAATCTAAAAATTGATTCAGACAGAACAACAGAAGAATTGGTAGAACACATTACAAATGCAAAAGGATCTCCCTTCCCAAATGAAGTAAAATATGATTGAAGGTTAGTTTATGATCATGTGTGGATTCTCAAATTTGATGGCAACTATTCCTCTACTAGTTCTAGAGTTGGGATTGTGTTGATATATCCTCAAGGAGATATTTTACCCTATTCTTATAAATTACAATTTAGCAACACCAATAACACTACTGAATATGAATCACTACTGCTTAGATTGAAGACTACCCAAGACAGGGGCATCAAAATCCTTCATGCCAAAGGAGATGCTAAGCTGGTGGTTTGTCAGGTGAGGAACCTATATCAAACCAAGAATGAGATATTGCACCATTACAGCAATCTAGTTTGGGATCAAATTGAAAGCTTTGATGCTTTTAGTATCTCTACCATGCCTAGAGAGTTCAATGACTGACCTAATGCATTGGCTATTTTTTGTAACCCTCATGGTTCCTCACCCAAATTTTAAAGGAGACAAGTACACTATCAAACTAGGTTTTTGACCAAGTGTGCTCGATAATGCCAATTATTGGCAGGTGTTCAATAATGACAACCAAATCATTGCCTTTTTAAAACAAAAAGATAGCTTTAAACAGCTTCATTTCAAAGGTAGTGATCCTCAAGAATGTAAATCAGCCCCTAGAAAAAAATCAAATGCATGTGAAGAATTCCTATAGCTAAAAGGGAATAAAATTCCCAAAGGATTGGTTTCCCTTGAGAAACTATTTGATAAGCACAATAGGTTCATCAAGCAACAACAAAAAGATTCAAGCTCCTCCCAGTAGTTTAATCAAATAAATTTGGGTACTAAGGAAATCCCAAGATGGTGAAGATTGGGAAGTGCTGCACTCTAGAAGAGAAGTTCAAGTTTACTGCTCTGCTCTGCCAGTACAATGATGTTTTAACATCTCTTATGATGACTTGAAGTCGCTTAGGCTTGAAGAAATTCACCATGAAATTCCTCTCAAGAGTGATTCATTGCCTCACAAGTAGAAATCTAGGTAGTACAACCCCAAGATATTAGGTACTATTATGTCTGAGATTCAAAAAATGTTTAAAGCTCAGATAATTTTTCCAATCCATCATTCCACATGGATTGCAAACATAGCCTCTATGAGAAAAGAGAATGGCAAAATTTTCTTCTACATGGATTTTAAAAACTTGAATCAATCCTCTCTAAAGGATAACTACCATTTGCCCATCATAGATCAAGTCCTTTAGATGGTGACTAGTTCAGAGATGTTATCAATGTTAAATAATTTCTTAGGGTGTAATCAAGTAGAATTCAGTGAAGTAGACCAACGTAAGACTGCCTTCACTACACCTTGGGGCACCTTTGCATATCGAAGAATGCCTTTTGGCTTGATAAATATTGGTGCCACCTTCCAGAGAGTAATAGACCTTACTTTTAGAGATGAGATGGGTAAGTTCATTATGGTATACCTTGATGATTTGATAGTCTTTTCCAAGCATCATCTTGATCATATGTACCATCTACAACAAGTGATTGAATGATGTAGGTAGAATGGTATTTCTCTAAATCCCAAGAAGTCAATTTTTGGAGTTACAAAAGGGAAACTTCTCAGTCACAATGTATCCTAAGAAGGCATAAAGATTGACTCAAAAAGAGTCAAATCCATCCAAGAGCTTACTCTACCCACTAATAAGACTACATTTCACTCTTTCTTTGGAAAAGTGAATTTTCTATGAAGGTTCATCCCTGACTTCACAGAAAAAAAAAGCCACATTATGGACATGATGAAGGGAAAGGCCACTTTAAGTTGGACTAAAGAAGGCAAATCAAAATTTTAAGACATCAAGATAGCCATCACCCATGCCCCAATTTTGGTTTGTCCAGATTACACCAAAGGCTTCATAATGTATAGTTATGCTTCTGAACACACACTTTTAGCAATTCTGGTTCAAAAAAATAAAGAGGGTGTGGAATCTCCCATATCCTTCATGAGTTATCCTATCAAAGATCATGAGATGAAGTACTCAGACATGGAGAAACATGATTTTTCAATGGTAAAGGTAGTAAATTACTTCCATTTTTACATCGTAAACTCACACACTATTGCCATGGTTCCTGATACAATAGTTAAGTCTATATTAACTCAGCAGGAGTTTAGAACCAAAAGGGGTAATTGGATTGATAAAATCCAAGAGTTTGATCTAGTTATCAAACCAATAAAGCTTGTGTGGGGAAGGGGCCTCTGCTAATTAATTGTTGATAACATACCAAAAGAAATAGGGCATGAAGGAATAAAAGTTGAAGACACACCAACAGTCCTCTTTGTCACCACTACGAATGAGTGGTATTCAAATATTGCTCATTTCTTTACCTATGGTGAGCGTCCTATTCACCTGTCTCGTAAAGAAAAGAGGACTATTAAATTCAAAGCTACCAAATTTTTCCTATGGGATAGCGGTATGTATAAGAGGAACCTCGATGGAGTATTCCTTTGTTGCATGGATAAAGTGCACCAGAAAAAACTCATGGAATACTTCCATAATCTGGCTTAGGCAGAATTTTTTTTGCACCTATAACTACCCATAAGATTTTAAGAGCCAATTATTTTTGGCCTACCCTATTTCAAGATGCATACAAATGGGTAGGTAAATGTGAACTGTGTCAACAATTCATTGGTAGACCCAAACTAGTTGCATTGCCTCTCAAACTAGTAGTAATTGAAGAGCCCTTTCAGCAATGGGGAATTGATTTCATTGGTGCTATAAACCCATCTTCAAGTTCTAGACATGATTATGTCCTCACAACCAGATATTACATCACCAAATGGGTGGAAGCTATTTTATCCAAGCATGCTACTTCAGAAGTAGTATGTAATTTTCTCAAAGAAAACATCATTTCTAGGTTTGGGGTCCCAGCCAATATTATGACTGATAATGCATCCTATTTCTCTTCTCATGAGATTACCCAGTTCTTTTTTTATTATGAGATCACCCTTTTCCACTCTTCTAACTATTTTTTACAAGGAAATGGTCAAGCAAAATTGAGCAACAAAAACTTGGTGACCATTATCAGGAAGCTAGTTGATGACAATCAAAGAACCTAGCAGAAAGCATCGTTTGATGTTTTATGGGCAAACATAATTATTCCCAAGAGGGTGATAAGTATGTCACCTTTCTAGCTTTTTTATGGTTTGAACGTAGAAATACAAATCACCCTAGAATTACCAGCACTAGAATTGGTAAAGGTAGTCGAAGATTAGACATATGAAAGCTCCATCGACAGGAGGATCATGTGCTTGACTGAACTTAATGAGAAATGAACTATAGTGGTGGATTGAATTGATGTGCATCAAATATTGGTAAAAAGACACTTCAAACATAAATAAAAAATTCATGAATTTTTGATTGGAGATCAAGTTTTGTTGTGGGACAAGAGGAGAAAACCAAAAGGAATGCATGGGAAATTTGATTCCTTATGGAGAGGCCCATTTGCTATTCATTAGCTCAATGGTGAAAATAGTTTCTTGTTGAAGTATCAAGATGTCACACCCTTTTCTCTACCTCATAATGGGTAGCATCTGAGGCACTTCAATTCTTGAAGTATCAGATAAGTTCCAGTTGTACATATGTATAATTTTTGTATAGTCTCGAGTTTTTGTTTTACATTATTTGTTTTTGTTTTTGGCACATTTATTTTTGGGTGGCATGAATCCATAGCCCAATGGCACACCTAAATGCACTAATGACTCTGGATTCTACTCCCTTTGATTATTTTTTGCAATCGATGGAAGCTCCCCAACTAAAGCCAGTTGTTGTTCCCAAAATCCGTCACTTATTTTTGGGGACAACATATCAACTATTTTGGTCCTGTATACTAAATCTCTCTCTTTTTTTTTTCAAAAAATGTTCTAAGTTTTCAAATTCTTCAATTATACAAGATTATTCAACTAAGGGACTCACAGGTTCAATGGGTTCAACAAGTTCAACCAACAAGTTTTCACGAAGAAATAAGTTTTTCTTTGAACACTTAGGCATTTCAAGGATGGTTCAATGAGGCTTCAAATAAGCAGAATGAACCATTGAACCCCACTTGAAAAGTTCAAAGGTTTAATGGGTTAAAAATTTTAATGACATCAGAAAACTTGAAGAGTTAAGCACTTCAAAGGTTTGAAGAAGTTTAACCACTTCGAAGAGTTCAATGAGTTTGAAGACTTCAACAAGTTCAAAGTTTAAATGGCTTCGACAGACTTAAAGAAAAGAAGACTCTGAAGAGTGAAGATTAAACCAATGAACCATTGAAACTTGAACCAAAAGAGTTCAAAGTTTAAAGGTTCAACAAGCTCAATAAGTTTGAGAGACTTATAAGAACAAAGGATTCAAAGAGTTAAGAAAGAAAAGGTTGAACTGTTAAACCTTGAACTTTTGAAGGTTTGAAGTTCAAAGGTTCAATGAGTTCAATAGAAAAGAAAATGATCCAATAAGTTTGAAGGATCAGAGGATTCAAAGAAAGAAAATGAATAGTTGAAATTTGAACCAAAATGGTTAAAAGTTCAAAGGTTCAAAGAAGTTTAAAGTGCATAAAGGAAGCTTCGAGCAAATGGAAGAAGTAGAAGAAGTTCAACAAGGAGTTCAACCAAAGGGTTTGAAGAATGATTGAACCAAAGAGCTGAGTGAACAGATAAGCTGATTAAATCACCTAAATTATTGAACCATTGAATCGAAGCACTTCAAAGATTCAAAGGTTCAAGGTTCAAAGTAGTTCAAGTGACTAAGTAACCAATGACATCCTTATGGATGTCAAAATCAGGGTAATGAAATATCCATTTATTTTTCAAATATGGCACATAACCTAAAGACAAACTCAGTGAATAGCTGAAGAAGAAGCTGAAAGAGCCAACCAAAGGTGATGAGATAACTTGAGAGCTCAGATTGCAATAGGAAAAATGGAAAGCTATAGGAAATACTAAAATATCTATGCAAGAGTTATTCCAGTAGGTGGAATAGTCCACCAAGTAGACATTAGATCATGTAAACATTCAAAGGTGTGGTATATTTTTCTCCCTTTGAGTAAAGGTGAAGTGGACAATTGTGCAAACATTAGAAAGAGGACTATGTGGCCCAAATTTTGGAGGAGACATTTGAGATGAATTGACATGCCATAATTAAGGCCAATGTCCTATTCCATCATGGCCCCCTTCACAGAACTAGAAATGCATTCAAGGCATTGAATGCAGCATGGGCCATCTCCACAAAACAAAGTGCCCAAGTCTTTCTTGGAGTGCTATATATTGTAATTTATCTTATTTTTTAAGGGTATCTCTCTATTGTAGAAGCAAAACTCTACCCAAATTGAAAGGCATTACTGAGACTTTGAGCTCAGATTGTTAATCATATTTTGTTATATGAATGAGAAAGAAAGTTACTTTCATACTTTATGCTGTAATAACTTGTGTTATTTGGGAGATTGTTCTTATGTCTATTTCCTATATGTAGTCTTGTTCATGTAATTAAATAAGTAAAACTAATGGAATTAATCAGGAAGGTGTCCTGAAGCTGACTATGGAGAGACTTTGTGCTACCACAATTGTCTTTAGTGTGTTTGTTTTTCTGCTTCTATGTAAAGGATATTGGGATGACTTTGTGCTCCCAATTGTCCTTCATATATTTAACTCTTTGGCAGTTGAGGTGGAGACTTTATGCTACACTTCATCATGCTGGCTACTATTCTTTGTTACATTTACTACCTAGGAAGGAATCTACCTATTGATTGAATATTACTTTTGAAAGAAGAGAAGTACCTTCACCATCACCCATGATTTCTCCTTTGATTTGTGAACATCATCTCTAAAAAAATAGAGATGGATGGTGTTGTCCTACCCCTGAGTGTTATTTTTAGCATATATTTATAGTATATAGTATTCTATAGTTATAGGGAACCTCCCCTTGATGAGAGGAGAGATTTGTCCCATCTTGATGTGGTAGACCCACACATTTTGGCTGATAAATCTCCTTATGTTATGGTTGAAACACCTATTTTGCCCATTAATTAGCTGGTGACAAAATATTCACCCAAAACAAGTTATAACTAGGTTATGGTGAAGGAATCTGATAGGTCTAAGATTGGTTCATTATGCCTTAGAGCACTTATGTATATGTGTGGATGCCTTTCAGATTGACTAATGCTAGTGTAATGTTATAGTGAGCTATGGACATTGCCTTTGTAGGGATAATTAACCATTTTATTGCTATGTATCAAGATGATATCATTATGTACTCCAAAATAAGAGAAGAACATTTGGAGCATCTTGAAAAGGTGATGATCAGATGTAAGGAGTTTATCATTTTGCTTAATCCAAATAAGTGCCACTTTAGAGTAACAAATGTCACATTGTTGACACATATAATGTCCAAAGAGGGTCTCATGATTTATCCCAAAATGGTTGAATCCATTAACAAAGTTCTTATCCCATAGTCCAAAAATGGAATTCAATCTTTATTTAGATAGATTAAATTTGTAGGAAGGTTTGTGTCTAATTTTGCAAAGATCACTTTGCTTATTACTTATATGTTAAAGAAGGACCAAAACATCAAATGGGAGGAGAAGGTCATGCAAGCATTTAGTGACATCAAAGGAGCTTTACAGTCTACCCTTATTTTGGCTATTCCTGATTACACAAATCCATTCTAGGTATTCTCTTTTGCATCATCAAATACTTTGGTTGCTATCATATTTCAAAAGAATGAGGAAGGTCATGAACAACCCACAACTTTCTTCATCAAAGTTATGCAAGGTCCTGAACTGAACTACACTATTATCAAGAAATAGGATTTCACTCTTCTAAATGTCATTAAGATATTCATGCCATATATTCTAAGTTCAAATATCATTACCTATGTCTCATACACCATGGTGAAGGACATTTTAACTTAGATTGATGTATCTATGAAGAGGTGTAAGTGGGTCAATACATTTCAAGAGTATGGCATGGATATTTAGATCACCAAGATTGTAAGGGGAATGGGTCTAACCAAGATTATCTATGAGGCCCATTAGTAAGATATTTAGTTAAATAATACTATTCTTAATAATGATGATTCCTTGAGTGTATTCAATGTGTCTCTATGGTATAGAGACATTGTTTACTACTTACAAAATCTGATTTGTCCCTCTAACTTGGATAATAATCAATGAATAAATCTTACACTTGTATCCAAAAAATACCTCTTGGCTGAGGATGGACTATCATGGAAGAATCTAAATGGGGTTCTCCTAAGATGTGTGCTTGAAGAACAAAATACTATCCTGATTGAAGACTTCCATAGTGGAGTTTGTGGTGGCCATTTTGCACCTAAAGTTATAGCTCATAAAATTCTAAGAGATAGTTATTAGTGGCCATTAATATTTAAGGATGTTGCTCAAATAGTTAGAAGATGTGAGAAATGTTAGTGCTTTGCTAGGAGGATGAGAGCTTTAGGTTCTCTTCCCTTGCAACCTATGATGGTTGAAGGCCCATTCAGGTAATCAAGAATGGATTTCATTAAAGAAATCATTGATTCATCAAGAACTGGGCATAAACAAATCCTAATTGAAATTGATTACTTTGTCAAATGGGTCAAAGAAATCCATACAAAGAAAGTGACACACCAGGTAGTCATGGATTTTTTGTTAAATCAGATTATCTATAGATTTGGTATGCCTGTTAAAATTATTTCTACCAATGCTATGAGCTTCAAAGTGAAGCCTTTGGTGGCATGGTATAAATACTATGGGATTGATCTAACCTATGCTTCTAATTACAACCCTCAAGGGAATAGGAAAGCTAAATCAAGTAATAAAAACTTTCTCAAGATCATCAAATAAACATTGAAGCAAATAAGAAGTGAGTTGAGTAGCTAATGTTTGCCTTGTGGGCTGATTAGATTACACCTATGCAAGATATAAGCAAAAGCCCTTTTAAGATTGTTTATAGAGCTCAATAATCTATTCATGTGAATTTTTAGTTGCCCACTTATCAACTCATGCAACAACTAGAGAATGATGAGTAAAAACACCACTATGAAATCCAAGTGAACCAAATTATTGAGTTTGATGAAACTCGAAGACAAGCTCATGAAAGACACTTTATGTTCAAGGAGAAGCTGAAGAAAATATTTGATAGAAAAGTCACTCTAAGGTTCACTCTAAGAACCTTCCAAGTAGGTGATATAGTTTTTTTTTGGGATAGTAGGTAGGAGGAGAAATATAAACATGGTAAGTTTTACACCTTATGGATGGATCCCTATTACATTAACTACAAGATTGGGGAGCATATTTTCTTCTTGAGAGATATGGATGGTGAAATATTGGAGTTGTTAGTCAATGGAAAAGATTTGAAAAACTTACTTGATTAATTCCATAACATTTGTACCATAGTGTATAGTGTTTTATTGCCCCTTTCTTTGGGCCTTCTTTGTATAGTTCTTTTCTATTCCTTTTGTTGTGTGTTAATTTTCAGATCCTCCTAATCTATTTGTGATAAGTCTACAATGTATTTTAGAGCTTTCATGAATGTTTTTTGAAAAAGTTACCAAGTCTTGACTCTGTATCCTAATGGATTGGCACCTAGTCTTATATTGTATGGTTCTTTGCACAACTACAGGGGGTATACATCCCCAAGCAAGACCCAGTGTTAGTGATAAAAATTAAACTAAATTAATTGGGACCTTATCAGTGAAAATGACTATGTCATTTATCCCAACTTCTATTTCAAAGTGTTCCTTTAGAAGATCAAGTTCATGTAAAATTGGCTAAGTCCTTTGTCTTCTTTTTACTTGCTAAAGGTTTTTTTCCCTTAGAATTTTTGGGCTTTTTTGCATGAACACAATGTCTGACAAAATTATGTCATCGAGATTTTTATCTCAAATAAAAAGTTCAAATAATTATTTTCATCAAAAAAATTATCCGTTACAAAAGTTTGAAAAGAATTCAATGAATTATCTATTTCAAGATAAGTATTTTGTAAAGATCTGAAGGGCTATTTAATTTATTTCATGTCATTTGTTTTGGAATTTTATCCATAAAAAAAAAGTCTGAAGTGCACTTGTCCTTTGGGCATTTTACTCAATTTTTTTTTTTGAACAAAATCTTTTATTTTGGGAAAAATGATAAGGCATATTTATTTCAAACTTTTTGTATGCAACAAAAAGTCTGAACGTCACTTACCCTTTAGACATTTTTCCCACAAAAAAATCTTGAAAGAATTGAGGGACTTATTTACTTCGGCCAATGGTATTTTAAAAAATCCCAAAGGGTCATTTTACCTTTGAAATGTTTTTGAAGGATCATTTCCTTTGGGTATTTTTCCCTTGTAAAATTCTTGAAGAGCACTTTCGAAGGGTCATTTTTCCTTAGAAAAATTCTTGAAGGGCATCTTCAAAAAGATTGAAGGATAAGTCTAGATGGCAAATGACATTTTAAAGGCTCTTCAAGGGCACTTTCAAGGGATCTAGAGGACACTTTAAATAAGTTTGAAGGGCACTTTCAAGTTCGAAGGACCATTCTAAAAGGCCAAAGGGTAATTTTCTAGGTAGGTGCCATTGACAAAACTTATGAAGGGTATGTTCAAAATGCCTAAAAGGTTATTTCAACAAAATTGATTTAGAGTAGAGGGTTTATTTCCTTTAGACATTTTACCTGAGCAAAATGTCTAAAGGAATCACATTTCTTTGAGATAAGTACTAAGGTTAATTTTTATAAGGAAATTATTTCAGACAAAATATCTAAAACAATTATCCCAACGAATATAAAAAGATCTAAGTCTTGATTCCTTTGGTGAGAGTGTTATGGTCCAGTTCCTTCAACAAAATTGTAGAAACCAATATTTTTGAGGAAATTGTCTCAACCACTTTGTCTAAGATAATTGTCCTGACAAAATGCTTAAAAAAATTATTGCACAACAATTGTACCAAAAAAGAGCCCAAAGATAGAAGTGTTGAATAAAATAGGAATGCCAAAGATAAAGAATCAAATCAAATTACAATAAAAAAGTCCCCAAATGAATATTTCCAAATTATAGGCGATAGTCTCATGGACATTTTTTGATGGGTGTGCATACATCAAATTTAAGTTTTAGGGACTAGCTATTGGGATTCAAATTTTCTAGGATGGTTGTGGGAGCATCAATCTTAAAACTCATGAAGTAGTTATTTATTTTAAAATGGAGTTAGATATAATGACATGTTTGCTTGGAGCAAGATGATTTGATGATGTGTAATCAAAATTGAATAGTCAATGAGACCTGAGAACAAGTAAGACACTTTCACATGGTGCAAGGGTGCTCCAAATATTAATGACTATCTAAAAGTTACACAGGAAGCCCTTGAGGCTACCAAGTGGCATATCCTTGGGGCCAAGTAAAAAGTAGTATCTAATGACAATCTACCCCTCAAATCATGATCAAATAAATCATGTTTACTCACCCTATCTAGATTTGATGGTGCATAGTCAAGTTTGAAAAGTTAGAGATCCTATGGGAGACACATAAATGCCAAGTGGCATAGTCATGTGCCACAAAGGTAGAGATCAAACATCTCACGCTTGATCTATGGCTCATCATTTCTCAAAAAAGGAATATCCAATGGTGTGAGACTAGATAAACTTTTCAAAGGACCCAAATTACACAAGGAGGTGAAAAATGTATAAAATAGAGACATTAATCATTCGTAGAGCTTACAGATGGCTAGTTAGATCCTATGTGTCATGTTAATTATCAATGTGGTAATTTTTGGTTTAAAAGCTAAAATTGATGGTTCTATCATGGGCATGGTAATGGTTTGAATCACAAGATAAAATCCATGAGCTATTCTAGAGTGAATATTTCTAATCATGATCATGGATCATTTTCAGTTTCACATCACAACTAGGTCAACTCTGGATCCATCATTGTAGGTAATGGCTTTTCCTTGGCATGCACAAAGAGGAGATTTCATGTCCATAAATGTCCATGATTTGAAATTGAGTAATATGAAAGCATTTCCAAATAAGTTTCACATGAGGACAAAATATGTTTGGATTTCAAATGATTTTCTCCCTCTACTTGTGTAAGTGAGTGATCAAGGGGATCTTTAGGCTAATCCACATCAAGAAAAAATCTATTTGGTTCCTCAATCAAATATACTCCTTCCAAGCTTGTTTAAAAGACATTTTTTAGCCAAAAGATCAAATGATATTCTCCATGTGGTTGCAAGTCCTCATGATTCTTTATAGAGGCAGTTATAATAATGAATTTTATTAAAAATTAATGAAGATATCAGGTGTAGTAAAAGACATTTTCCTATTGGGAGCACCTTGATGGGAATAGAAAAGTTTTTTATGCAAGTTTTTCAAATTTTGGCTCATAGTCCCAAATTTGAGAAGGATTGAAAAAGTATAAATAGAGGCATTGTCTTCTATTTCAAGGTTTTTGTTGGTTGTTGGTTATTGTAGATCATTTTAGGCATCCTCTTTGTCTAAGTATAGGTTCTACAATTTTTTTATAGGATCAATTGTGTGTATATTTTGTCTCTCTTGCTAAGGTGGTTACATATGTACAACCATTATCAAGCTTTGAGAGCATTTGTGCATGTATACCTTTTCAAAAGAATAACCTCACCATGTTTGTCCCCATGGAATCATTTGAAAGTGTTGATGTTTATAATATTTATTTACAGGTTTGTGGAAAATATTTATGGTTCTAATAATATCTTGTTAATGAAATACAATAATATGTTTTATAATTTTTACTATTTGGATATTTGAGTTTGTGTTCATTATTGGTTATCATTCTGAGCATGTACTTAGGTCATAAATTGCTTTCTGTAGTAATATTTTGAAATGCATTATTGAACACATTTTAAGGTCTCCTTGGGTCCATGAATTTAGTAGGACAAAGTATTTGAGATTCTATCATTAGTGTATGTCCTAGTATCTCTGGGATCAATTGGTGTTTATCATTATTTTGTATTTGAAGTGTCTTGTACATATTTACTAAAGAACATTGTCATGAACTTCTACTAGATACTTTGTTGTTTGGAAGCCACTAACATGCCACCCTCCATTTTACAATTAAATATAAAGTTGTCCTACCATATCCTACCTTGAAAATAACATGCTCTATTGAATACTGTAAGTGTTACTACCTTTAAAATGCATGAGATCTTATATATTTGAAATGTGTTTACAATTTTCACTTTAAATCCTATCATTGTAGTCTTTTATTTAGTCCCTTTGTTGTTGAAGATTATTCAAAATGAAAATTACAATCATAGTTTCATCTATATTTAGTAGCTTGTGTATGACAAAGAGCATTTTCACATTTTGTGGGACAACCCTTCATGGGTGAAGCATGTAAACCTTGTTATGCTCTGTTCATATTTGTCCCTTGTGCCAAGAAATCCCCATGGAGTTTGAATTGTGAAATTCTTCCATGAGAGCCAAAAGTATCAAGGAGCTAACCATACCTTTTTCAAGTGTCTCTTAGTCATTTTCTCTTATCTGGTCCATTTTTGATGCCAAACCCTTCCCCGAATACAATGACATTCTAATGGGTTTCTCATCATTTTTTGCCATTTTATTTATGTGTACAAGGCCATATTTGAGAGGTGTACAAATTAGAACCAACATAACATAAGATGGTAACAATTTTATTTGTTATGTTATGTTTAATTACTTAGTATATTTTGTTAGCATTTATATTGGGCTAGATAGTATTCAATTACTTGGTATATTTGGTTAACATTGATATTGAATTAGTTATTATAGAATCTTTATTGTCTAGATTTATCATGTTAAATGTTAACCTATGTTATTAATGACATGTGGAACTAAAATGGATGTTGAACATTGCCTAAGGGTAATATGGTTAATGGATGAAGGTGATATACTTTAGGTACCTTAATTATTATATAGTGGCTTTAAATTTAAAAATAATTAAGCATTCTATTATTATTTCAATGGTAATTTACATTGAGTTAGAATATTATAATTTCTTTTATGTGATTAACCTATACAAACATTATCACATCGATTGCTTGATGTAGATAGGTAACTTGGATATACAAATTAATCTATGAATGTTATTTTTAGGATAGAATTAGTTGTTTATACTAGGTTCTTAATTGTATATTATGTAAATCTGGTTTGAATTCCAAAGGTTAGAATAATCTTGACTAGATTATATAGTCAAATAAATATAAATTATCATGTTGATTCATCAAGACTAAGTTTAATAGATAACTTTGGTTTATGATATTATGTATGTGGTAAATAATAGATGCATATGGATCTCTTATTCATTTTTATCAATGCATAAACTTCTAGTAGCTAGTTCATGAGTAAAATAAATCAGAGTCCTTGCTTCTAACATGTATTTTAGACATGACTAGTTACATGAAAGGAATGTATGATGAATATATATGAACTAAAAATATTAATTTCATTTATTAATATATGTATGTTTCATATACATAATCTGGAAAAATAATAATTTCATTCTCACATTAGGTAGAAAAGGAATTAAGGATTAACTAAATCCCTTGATTTAATCATAAACATGCATAATATTTTTGTATAGAATAATCATATGATTAAGAGAAATAAATTAAAGGAAATTAAGGTAATATCATTATTATGTATCAATTAATGAAGATAATAAAGTTATATAACACTTATAATCTATTTGAAGATGCATAGTTAAATAACTAACATCTGCACGCTTGCTGATTTCTTTCACATTGGGTTGTATGTGTTTTCACTTTCCCTTCGATAGTTGAACTTCTTGCCTCACTTCCATTGGATTTACCAACATACAAATAATAAGAGTTCCTTAAGTGGATCATTTTATTTATGATCAACAAAACTTGAAACTTGGATGAATTTTGTTTTCTTTCTATTGCTTTGATCATTTTTATTGTATAAATCACTTGCTACTCTCTTCTAGTCTATTTGAATTATGAGTTTAATTTTGAATGCAATGATCTATTATGCATACATTTAATTATATGATAATGTAATATTTTATAAAAAGAAGTTAATACTTTCTAATTTAGTTATCTAAATTGGTTTAGCTATTGAATAATTACATAATTTTTCTTCTCTTGAAACAAGCAGATAAATAAGATTTAATTGATTATATGCCTTAACATATTTTGTTTCATAATATGGAATTGGCTATGCCAATTTAAATGGTTATATGAATTCATTTATTGATTTCTTATAGGATTAGGATGTTGATCATAACTATATCATTAATCATTATCCTAAGTAATGGCATCCATGTTATTAAGCAAATGATGTATGAATTATTGAGACAAGTAGTGCGATGACCTCAAAGGTCATGAGGCACTTATAAACTTGACTGGTATCACTACAAAACCTTATATTTTAAATATGTTATTGATTTTTTGTTTCATGAATGATTAGAAATATGCATGTGTTGAATTGATTTTTAGTTACTGATTATGTTCACATGTTTGAATTATATTTAAATCTAAGGTTGGTAACCTATAGTTTTAATGTAAACTTATGTTAACTTGAATGATAACTTAGGATAATAGAGTTATCCTTCTTATTTAAACTAGTACTTTAACTTAACCATCCTTAAGCAGGACTAAAATCCAATAAAGAGAGTGAGTTATTTACCTAAGGTTAAAGACCTAGAAAGGGTGCTGTGTGGAAGTATGAGTTCCACATAAGACGCTCGGGTCTTATCTATTTATGTATACACTAATACATCCCAAAACCCATAAACCATCTATTAAAGTAACATTCTTCCCAATATCGAATTTTGTATGTATTTACCTCTAACGGACAATTTTAAATAATATAGATTTATGTCCCTAAATTAGATAGAAGATAATATTTGAAAATTAATATTTTTTTGGTTTTTCATGAGTTTTTCATGGAGAGTATGGTAATAATTTTGATATATTACCCATTTATTATATTGGAGATAATTTAAAATTATAAAATTTTGAATAATTTAGTCATATTATTGATATTTGTTTTTCATTTAGACTATAGACAAGTCCAAATTATCTGATATAGTCCCTTCTAGCTAATTACCTCAATTCACCTCCTTCAATTTCAGTTACACATATGTGAGTATGATGAACATTTATCACTTGTGTTATCAAGTGAGTTAAGTGGGTCTAATATGCATCCAAATCATACTCTAATATACAATTATAAATTTTTTTTAGGGTTGTTTTAATTTTATTATTATGTGAATTATTAATTTCACACAATCTAAATTTTATGAGGTGTCACACCTCCTTTGTCCATTTTAAAGTGAATCTTAGAGTTCCATGTCACATTTAACTCCTTTAACACTTGGCACACACGTACCCCTCATCTCATGGGGATAAGTGACACAAGGTGCACACTAAGAACATTTTTCAAGACTGTGATGGAGTTTTTTTGTAACTCCTTTTGGATCTCTATCTCTATTTAAAGTTATCTCTCATCTCTCATTCTAAATATTGAGATATGTTTCTTCCACACTTAAAGTGTCCTCTTTTTATCATAATTAAATCACATACTTATGTCTTGAACTTATTTATTATTCTCAATTTATTTTTCTTCTTCTAAGATTATAATCTTAGAGAATATTATGTAATCCTTCATTCTTAATGCACATGGGGTTTTCTTCTATTGTTTTAGTTTTCCCACCTAAAAACTTGTGTCTCACATTTATCATTTAAATTTATTTTATATAATTTTTAACATTTATGAGTTCATTCATTATAATTTCAAATGTTATTTTTAAGTTATTTTCAAATATTATAATAAGTATTCAAGTTTTGGGTTGCTTTGGAACACCTAGAGAATATAACTCAACCTTCCTTATAAATTCCCATCCTTTTTATAGTCAAGCATTTTATTAAATAAATGAACAATTTGGGTCTTTTTAATCATTTATATACCTTACTGTTTGATCTCATTTATGGTGCATGGTCTTATATTTTATGATTTCCATAGTAAGACTTGGGGAATCAACCAACCCCTCCCCACAAATGTCCATCATTATTCCCTTTTTATCAAATATATTAAGTTTTGTCCCAACATTAAATATATGTATTATTATAAAGATGATTCAATGATCATGATTAATGTTTATCCTCACTCAAAATTAGTGGTATTCTCTTGTGGTAAAACTATAGGAGGCTATCTTCATGTTTCTTAATCACATTTTACCTTTTCCATGATGATGCTTCACAATTATATATCATTATACGATCTTCCTTTATAATTTTTATTTTATTTTGGAAACTAAATCATTCTACAATCATTTACATTATCCCACATTTTCCATTTCCTTTCAATCTAACCAAGATCAATTTTGAGATTGTACTATTATATATAGTGAAATTCTAAGATTCTTTATAAACCATGGTATTTAGGTTATCCTCTATAACAACTAAGTGTAAGTTATCTTGTGATAATCATATTTTTCACCCATGTTTGGTTCTTTAGAATCTATATAGAAGAGGAATATAATAAGGTAAAATACTTAAAATACATATCATAAAAAATGTAATGTTAAAAAACAAATCAGATATTAAAAATTAGATGACACTAAAAGACATGATTTTTGTGGAACATCTCTTATATTAGTCAAATATCAAACTAAAACATTAGCTTAATGATATATTTGAGGTCCATTTGGGTGTGGTAGACTAGTATAATGGGATCATATGTGTAACAACCCCACTGGGTTTTACTATAATAAGGTAAATTTAAAATATATATATATTTATACAAATTCAATAAAATATTTCATCATATTGAAACAAATAAATACAATGATATTTAAATAAATACATTAGTTTAATTCTAACCATAATCAAGGTTTATATATATATATATATATATATATATAGCTAATGATCACAAGATCAAGATTAATTGTAATGCTAATATAAATACAAATAATAAATTTATTTCATAAAAGTATATTTACAAATTTAACCACAGCTGATACAATGTTACATCAAACTGTTGTAATGATATAATATATACTATAGTGTAGTTTCAACTTAATACATGCCTTAATAATAATGTAAAATTTTACAATGCTCTATGGAGCATGCAAGTCTCAATGAACTCAAATATCCATAAGTAGTCATGAGTGTAGTCACTAGTGAGGTATTACTGAGGGTAGGGAGAGCATCATCCAAGTATTTTTTTACACCAATCATAGACCATATATCCCTTGCACAATCTCCCAACAAGGGAATGGCCCTCCCTTCATGGATGGGTAGATAATGATGTGGCGAGTGAGAACTATAATCCATGTTCTATAATATAACTAATATAAGATGTATATCATAAATAAACCTATTCTAACATGATATCATAAAAACATGTAAACTAAATCATATAGATGAAATGATAATGTTTAATTATAAACAATAATTTGTCCAAATTTTTCATATAGTTATTTAATCTCAAGTATCAGTCAATTTCATACACACCACTCAATCAAATTAGATCATCTCTATGTAATAATGACAATATTTAAGTAAGTGAAGTCCATATCATTTTATTATATAGGCTCATTAGTAATAGATTGGTTTTTATATATTAATATTAAAATCAATATATCTCATAATGAATTTTACCTACTAGAAGATATAATATGTGTTAAACAAGGAAATCTCAAATACATTCATTTAGTACATCAAATGTAATGTAATGAATATAGACATCTAATTTATTTCAATATAATAAACAAATTTTGAAATAGTCATCAACAAAATCAAACCATCTGGGTAAGACATATATCAAGACATCAAGTTACCAAATATTAACATGTAACTCTAACATTATGTGATTCATATATATAACATCAATTTTCAGCTCATTACTTTATTTCCATATGCCAAAAGTACAATAATAAGATATTTCTAATATTAATAAAACTTAATATGATTTATATTAATATTTAATACAACATAAGTAGAAGTTCCTTCAAACTAATACACACATTTAAACTTAACCTCGATAATTCAAGTAACAAAAAAACCCATATATCTTTGTTATATCAGATAAGTTCTAAAGCATTCAATAAGATATGTATATTTATATATGGTATACATGAATTAGATTTTTAATCAATCAAAAAATCATATGTATCCCATATATTTATATACAAAATCAAACATTCATCTATATACTATAATGAATTAAATCAATATCTAGCATTTACATCCTCGTATAAGATATACTCTGAATAGACATGAGTTTTGTCCATATTAAAGAGTATCGTATATTGATGTAGATCTAATGTACCAACACTAACATTGCATTTATTCAATTTTATAGCTATAAACATATATTAATGAAAGTGTTTCATATTTTATATCTATTAATAAACACAACAAACCACCTCTTGAATAACCAAATGCACACAGTCATGTATGAACTCAACCTTTTATATATATATATATATATATATATATATATATATAATTATAAGAAAGATATATATTCAAATACTAATAGTCCTATATATACACAAATAATTATATATTAATATAGTTGAATTAAAGTGTTTAATGTTTTGTCAAAGACATACGAGTATCATATATAAATATATGCCTAATCAAATATTCATCCATTTAGTATTTAAAAGGAACTCTATCCTTCCTCATAATTATACATAATAAACCTCACCAAAATATCCATATTTAATAACCATTTAACATACAGTTTCCATTTTTGGTTCTACAAAATATAATCATAATTATATATGTAAATAGAAAATTATAATTAGAACATGGTTTAGGTATACATATACATCAACATATGCACATATACAAGTCTACAAATATTTTACCCAATACCCATAGATTATATGTATATGACCAAGTATATTTATACGTTTCTAGTTATTCCTTTATTTCACAACATGAATCCAATCATTCAAAAGTTAATCTAAATAGAGTGGAACTATATTATAACAGAAGCAACTTAAGACAAAACATCAATCATAGCTAGGGCTCTAAAAAATTTTATTGTCTAAGATTTTTCATCTTATTTCAATTTTCATACTCAATCATTCCCTAGTTGGGTTTATGTTATAAAATATCACTAGATTTAAACATATCAATTACCCAATTTAATATTAAATCAAGCCAAATAGTTGTGTAGAGAGAGAGAGAGAGAGAGAGAGAGAGAGAGAGAGAGAGAGAGAGAGAGAGAGATATATATATATATATATATATATATATATATATATATAGAGAGAGAGAGAGAGAGAGAGGAAAAGATTCAACATTATTTTTTGAGCTTTAAACCAAAACCCAATTTTTTTATATAAACTCAATTTAATACATCCAAATGTTTGAAAATTTACTCTAGAATCTATGGTAGGGTATTCTATCTTTAGAACCTCAACTTGAAATTGTTACAAAGTTAACTCAGAATTTCCCAAATCTGCAAGTTTTTTCGAACTAGACCAAAATTTACACATTAAAATTGAGCTAGTAAATTATGACACATAATTTATAGTTCATATCTATATAGCTAGGTTTATTGAGTCATATATCTAGTTCTGGGGATGGTCAATCCATCCATAGTACCATATATATAACCCTTTGTTGTTGTTTAAAATTTTAATAATGAAAAACTAAATAACCCTAAAGAGATTACCATAATTTTTTGATTTAATCCATATATAATCTAATATTAATTTAATCAACAAAACTAAATCAGTAGTGAAAATCATAGTAATGTAAATTGCCAATGTTTCCTTCAAATTTCCTCAAACCCTGTATTTTTCCATCATTCACCATATCCCTACAGGCATCTCCTTCTTCCATCTTACTCTTTTGCATTATTATTTAATTTTAATTGAACTACCCCTATCCTTGAAAAAACTCTATGCAACCAAAAATGACAAGTAGAATTTTGGCTTAACTCAATGTTTTCACCATGCAAAAATAAAAAAATCAAGTCTATGTTTTGCATAATAGCCTAATTAACTCAATTCAATGCTCAACAAAAACCATAATTAGAGAAATTTAAAAACATAATCAACAATATAATAATATTTTGTTTATAATTAACATTAACTTTACAAAATTCATTGAAACATTATAATTCCAAATAACAATATTGACTTAGCGCAAGGTCATTAAACCAATATAACCATCATCATTGACATAGCATGATATTAGTATTTATTTATAAATCAACTAACACATTTTATAAACATAAAAACCATTCTAAATCCAATTTAATAATTAACTAACACACAAGTAATTTATTCCCTTTTCATTAGCAATGTATTTTCTAGAAAACTCATTCTCCACACTCACATAATGCAAGCAAGACACTATAATTTCTAAAACATTCACATATATATCCAAAGAAAGCAACAAGGAAAATCATAGATTTCAAAGCACAAGTTTAAGAAACATAATCATATGCAATAAGCTATGTAAGACAACACATTATAGATTCTAAATCTCATATTAACAAACACACAACTAGATCAATGTGAGAATCAACCATTTTAAATACAACAATCAAGAACATAAATGAAAGAAATTATCATCTATTGAATCAAGAAATGAATATAAAATTATATTATATTATTGTGGTGTGTGTAGGCTCTTAGTTTATATTCTATCATCCCCCAATACCTCCATCTACACCACCCTCTTTAATGATAACATCCCTCCTTCATATTCTATGGGATAGATCTATCATGCGTCCACATTAAAAAGTAAAGGTAGTTAGACTTAATCAATATAAAATCTATAATATATTATTATAATAAACTAGACAAACATGATTATCATGTACATAACATATAGGTATAGCTAAATCAAAAATTTAATGATCATGCAAATAAGAAATATATAACTATCCATACATCAACATATAAAATCCAACTTAACCAAAATAGTAATTAGTGAAACAATAACCATAAAATTTATTAATCTATAGGTTATCAAGTTTAGAGAGGAATTAGGATGTGACATCCTTCCCCCTAAATCTGGTCATTATCCTGATGACACTTATTCAAACATAATTTCTGAAATTAAACATTATTTGATAGAAAAATTAAATATTATCCAACAAAATATTAAGTAAACAAATATGGAAATAGCCTATAAAACTCATCATAATCCTCCCAAGTGGCACTATCTTTATAATATTAGTTCCATTGGACTTTGAACTGTGACAGTTCTCTATTATGCAAACTGAGTTTAGGAGTGTCAATTATTTTGATTAGCTCTACTTTGACCACCTCAGGATATCGAACTTATAAAGCATTCCAATACAATACATGAGAAGGATCAACAACATAATTTTTAAGATATGACACATGGAAAACATTATGAAAAATATCTAGAGATGGTGGCAAAGAAAGCCTACACATTAAAATATTAACTTACAGAACCTTCAAGGGTCTCACATATCTAGGTGAAAGCTTCACTAATTTTCCAAACATAATCGATCTTTTTTTAGGCTTAAACCACATAAATACTTTATCACCAATAGAAAACTACCTTGATATTATTTTTAGATCATCATAAATATTATGTCTATAATTGGCCTTGACTAACCTATGCTTGGTTTTTCAAACTTGGACTTCCATCTCCACAAGAATTTTAAGTCCAAAGACTACTATATCTTCCAACCTATCCCAATTGATCGATGTTATACACCTCTTTCCATATAATGCCTCAAATAGATCCATTTTCAATGTTGATTGATATGAGTTTTTATAGGAAAACTAAACCATTGGAAGGTACTCCTCCCACTCATATTGCTGATTCATGATTTTCATTTAAAGGATATCATGTAAAACTTGGTTAACTCTCTTTGTCTATCCATCTATTTTTGGGTGATATGCAATACTAAAATTCAATTGCGTACCTAGAGATAAACTCAAAGTCAACCAAAATATATAATTCATTCTTAAAACTTGATAAAAATGATATTTTTTGTAAATCCATGCAATTAATACACCTCTTTCGTGAATCTCTTTACAATCATAGGTGCATCATTTGTCAAGTTACCTGGTATGAGTTGAGCTACCTTGGTTAGTTTGTCAACTACCACCAGAATAATATCATGTCAATTTTGTGATAAAATAAACCATTAGATAAATTTCATGCTAATCACCTACCAATTCCATTATTTTATATCATGAGTATATAGCAATCATGTCAGATGCACAAGCTCAACCTTCACATGCTGACATTCCAAACAATGAACTACAAAATCTGCTACATCCTTTTTTATCCCTTTCCAAAAATAGAGAGGTTTTAACTTAGTCATAAGATTATTTAATTAAATATGTCCTAAATATAGATCATTAACCAATTCCTTTATCATCATGCTCTTCAAATTATCTCTATCAAGGACATACATACTAATATTGTACCTCAAAATACCACCACTCTCTAACTTAAATCCTCTAAACTTGGGATTTTAAGCATCCTTAGACAATATTTTCTTAACCTATTTATAGAATCAATCTTTAGGGAATAATTTAATTATATAATCACAAAAATTACTCATGATAGTAGCCATGACTACTATGTACCTTCTATGACTTAGGGTATCTACAACTCTATTTTCTTTGACCTTGATATAGTTAATATCAAAATAATAATCAGATAATAATTTTAACCAATACCTCTAACATGAATTTAGGTTTGGTTGGGTAAAGATATAATTAATTCCCAAGTTGTCATTATTGAGCTCAAATGGTTTCCCCAACATATACTACCTCTAAATTTACAAGGCATGCGCTATTGTAGTAAGTTTCAGATCATGAGAGACATAATTCACATCATAACGCTTACATTTTTTGGACTCATATGATACAAATAAACCATCCTACATAATAAATCCTCTAATTTTATCTCCAAATATAGTCATGATTACTTAGAACTGACCTTTATGATTAAGAACTCTTAGCACAAGTGTTGAAGTAAACCTCCTTTTTAGCTCCTAAAAGAAATTTTAACTTATCTGACCAAATAGAACTCCAACTCTTCTAATGAGTAGAGGTAATTGGGTTATCTATCTTTGATAAATTTGGAACAAATTTCCATTAATAACCTACTAAAACCATAAAAATCATTACCTCATGCATATTTTTAGGCACTGGCTATTCCATTATGGCTCTTATCTTCACTAAATCAATAGAAATCCCATCTATAGAGATAATGTCCCAAATATTGCACTTTCCTTTGTAATAATGCACACTTAAACAACTTACCATATATTTTTGATTCTAAAACCACTACAAAACCTATTCTATATATTGAAGATGTTCTTCCTCATTATTAGAATATATGAGAATGTCATCCAAGAAAAATAACATAAAGTGGTATAAATAATCCCTAAACACATTTTTCATTAGATTCATAAATGTTGTCAGAAGATTTGTTTAACCAAAAGGCCACACTGTGAACTTGTAATTCCCATACCAATTTCTAAATGTTGTTTTATGAATATCCTCATCTTAGATTCTTAGTTGAAGATACCCTACTCAAAGATCAATCTTAAAAGTTACTATTACCCCTCACATTTGATCAAAGAGATCATTAATTAAAGGTAATAGATACATATTATTGACTGTTAACTTGTTTAACATCTTTTAATTAATACATAGGAGAATAATACCATCCTTATTCTTGATGAACACCATTGGTGTACCCCATGGTGACACACTTGGTCAAATCAACCCTTTCGATAACAACTCTTGAAGTTGGGATTTTAACTCAACCAATTCTATATTTTTCATACTATAAAGTGCCTTAGATTGTGATTCAGATCTAGATATGATGTCAATTGAGAAATCAAATTCATGCTTGGGTGGTAATCCTAGAAATTCCTTAGGAAACACATCCTAAAATTTCCTAAGAAAAAGATAATCCTTTATGGATAGGTTCCTAGATTCTTCTATCACATTTATTTTAAATATAAATTCCTTACATCCTTTTCTCTAAGCCTTCTTGAGTTGAATTTTAGAAATATGCCTAAGCTTTTACTCTATTTTCTCACCCTGAAGTTATGTCTAATTTCCAAAATCATTTTGACACTCCAATTTATTTAGTTAAAAATCAACCTTAGCTTTATGCTTTGCAAGCCAATTAACTCATAGTATCAAATCATATGACCCTAATGGTGCATCATACAGATACACTATTATAATTAATTCAAGTAACCTAATCTCAACTTTTACTAGACACTTATCAACCTTAACCTTTGATTCATTCCCTTACTATACTGACAATGCATTTTCCATAATCCCAAGTTTTCTAGAAAATTTATTAAGCATTTTAGGAGAAATAAAAAATTTAGTAACCCCAATGTAAATTAAAATATAAACTAAATGATCAAATAAATTACCTATCAATTTAATAGGAAAATCTTAGAATTTAACTTGATAATTGTCAACAATTACATGAATCCTC
Source organism: Torreya grandis (assembly GCA_037957365.1). Taxonomy (NCBI): domain Eukaryota; kingdom Viridiplantae; phylum Streptophyta; class Pinopsida; order Cupressales; family Taxaceae; genus Torreya; species Torreya grandis. Next base: position 322,479 of record JARHVA010009277.1, read on the forward strand.
TACTGAGAAGTTACATGTTGTGAAGTAGAACCCTTGTTATTTTTGTTTGATTTATCTTGAGTCCACTATCGAGTGTAATGATCACCTCCACAAATGAAATAACCTCCAGGTGGTCTTATCCTATCAGAATGTTATTTCACCTTAAAACCTCCCTTCAAACCATTTCCAAGTTTCTTGTTTCCTGAGCTATTGTTAAACTTAGCATTCTAGTTCTTAAAATGGTTCTTAGAGTCTCCACTCCTTTTCAAGCTTTTCTTTTTCAAAGTCAGTTTAGGTCCTCAAAAAAATTTCTTGAAATTATGTCTAACCTAAGCAATATATTTCATATTCTTCTCATTCTTTATTACTTTCTCAAAGAACCGATCCATGGTATATGTCCTATGCACATCCACCTCACAACCAATTTGGATGTTTAATCCCATAATGAATTCCTTGATTTAGTGCCTAATTCTAAAAAACATACTTTAGGATCTTGTTGAATTTCTCTCTGTATTCGTTCATAGATAGGTCTCCTTGCTTATGTTTCTATTAGCCATTTTTGGCCCACATACCTAAATTTTGCCTAAGTGTGAGAAGGTGGGCATTCAAGCAAAAGTGGTAAGTTCAGAACAACTTCAAGATTCTATGATCAGATAATAGGTAGCTTCAAGTTCTTGGAAGGAGAAGGTTTAGGGATTTAACAAGTAAAATACTTTGAGCTTTCTCTCAGAAGACCTCAAGTTTGTCAAGCAAGAATACTTTGGGTTTTTTGGGCTACCTTTCTTAAAAGGTGAAGTAAGTTGCAAGTAGTCAGAAACCCAAAATAAGTAAAGGAACATGAAAAACCTAAGCTAGTGTTAGGTGGTGGTTCATGGGTTCTTCAAGAGGCAAGTCTTCAAGTTTTTTAAGGATAAAGACTTAAATTATTTTATAAGTCATAAGTAGTGGAAACCCTAAATTAAGGACGAAAGAAATAACTTGCAAGGAGTCAAAAACTAGAACAATGAGTAAAATGAAAAGTTTCAAAAGGAAAATTATGGAAAATAGTTCATACAAAGCAAATGGTCATGGAAAATTAATCTCAATAGTCAAAAAATCCAAAGGGCCAATTAGCTAAGGGCAAGTGGCACAAGTACATACAACTCACTTCTAGAACATAAATAACATGTAGCTACCTCCAGTATGGCTTACTTATTTCTAAACAAGAGAATTGAATGCTTGAGGATCTTGAGGAGATAGGAGATTATGGATAGTTCATCTAGTAGTCAAAGTAGTTGCATGATTTGAACACAAAGATATCAAGTAGAATAAGCATTGGTGTCAGTTATTGATGACTTCCTCTCTCCGTTCTTTCCATGCAAAGTTCTTTCTCTTCTCTCTCTCCCTTTCTATATATCTCATGTCTTCCATTTTTTATAAATGGTTCCTAGTTTTTAGACTTTTTCATCTTTCTGGGAGATAGACATTCATTGAGATACTACAAAGTATGCTTCACTTGATTAGGCTCAACCCTGTCAAGTCTATTGTAAGAACTACTTCTTGATGTAATGAGATGATTTATTTACCTATCTCTTAGCATTGATCAATACCTTAATATGCTTGTGCTTGGTGGATTTGTGAAAGAGATTCTTCCTAGTCTATCAACCTTATGTTTGCCTCTTTAAGGTATTTTCAAGCTCTTGTAGGTTTGGATTAGTATTATGTCTAAAAATCTTCTAATGCATTAACTTGATCTTGAGATTGTTTAAGTAATAGTTATCTTATGACTGATCTAGTGTGGGTTCAAGCATAGATGAGTGTCTATTTTTACTTTGGTACATCACCTGGTTAGATTTATTAGGATCCCTTATCCCATTTCTAACCCTTTTCCCTATGAATCATTAGTTTAGATTTAGTTTAGGTGAGCATCAAAGAGGAACCAGCCTACTCTAGAGGCTCAACCTCACCATAGGACACCCACATATTGAGTTTTTTCCCATGCTTATAGCCAAATGTGGGAGATCCTAGAAAACTCTCCCACAAGGGTGTAATTTCATGTTATAATATTTTTAGCATGCCTAGTGGGAATAAGGTCCAAATCAATGGAAAGATTTTTGGTGTTGTCTTTCTACTTATCAACCTTTGGAGACATTCAACAAACATCAATGGTGACTCCAAGCATTTATTAGTTGGTTTAAGTAGTCCAAGTGCTTGATCATCATTGTTTGTTTTTAATATCAAGTAATAATGTGTCATGACCTTAACTATTGGTCTATCTAGGGATATGTGTGGTTGAATTTTGGTTTACATACCTCTTTTATTTACTTGTTATATTTCTCTATGTTCTTAGGTAGGTTAGCCTATGAAATAACCTTGGCTAAGTAGACTATATATAGGAGGTAGTGGTTAGTTTTTAATCTTCTTGTGAAGTATTCTACTATTAGTGCATTATTGTGGATGTTTCTCCCTTGAAGTGGCTTTGCTATATTATTTAGTATTCTGTTCTACTATCAATTATCACTGTGTAATCTCTCATATTTTCTTATTATGTACAATATAAAATCATTCTATGTGAATATATAAGTAATTTCATTACAAGTGGTATCAAAGCTTTGATTTGGGCAAGTTTCCTATGGCATTGTTTTTCAGATCTAGTGAGGCATGGCTTCTGGGAGAAATGCAAGCAAAAAACCATAACTTACAATCTAGGAAGAATCCATATTGACAAGGTGATCACAATGGTACCATTTATTGGTACACTTTTTATTTAGGGTGAAAACCCTCCTAGGGTTTGTTTATGGTAGTTCCTTTAACTCAGGGATGAAAAGGGGCACCAGAAGGAATCATTCACCATATCCAAAGTGAATATTCATCACCAGTTATCATGGTGAGAAAGAAAGATGAAACTTGGAGGATGTGCCATGACTACAGAGAACTCAACAAGTACACTATCAAAGATAAGTTTATAATTATTGTTATTGCTGATTTTATAGATGAATTAAATGGTGCTCTTTATTTTACCAAGTTAGATCTGCATTTTGGGTATCATCAAATCAAGATCCTTGATGAAGACATACCCAAAACTACTTTTAGGACTCATGAGGGCCATTATGGGTTTTTGGTTATGCCTTTTGGCCTAACAAATGCACCATCTACTTTTCAAAGTTTGATGAATACTATTTTTAAACTATTTTTGAGGAAATTGTTTTTGGTATCCTTTGATGATATCCTCATTTATAGTAAAACTTTGGTAGACCATTTGCAATATGTGAAATAGGTACTCTCCATTTTGGAGTAAAATCATTTGTATGCCAAACCTTCCAAATGTAATTTTGGGGCTAGTGAAGTTGAATATCTGGGTCATTTGGTGTCTTATAAAAGAGTGAAAATGAATCATAAAAAAATCCAAGCAATGGTGGACTGGCCAATTCCTAAGACACTCAAGCAACTTTGGGGATTTTTGGGACTTACTAGTTATTACCATAGATTTGTCAAAAATTATGGTAGTATTTTAGCCCTACTTACCTCTTTATTAAATAAATACTCCTTTAAGTGGACTAATGTAGCTACTTAGGCATTTGAACAATTGAAATTGGCTATGTGCACTACTCAAGTATTGGCCACTCCTAATTTTTATAAGACTTTTGTGGTTGAATGTGATGCATCTGGGTATGGTATGGGTGTTGTACTCATGTAATAAGGTAGACCACTAGAATTTGAAATTCATCAACTCAAGGGTAAAAATTAGCACAAGTCCATCTATGAGAAGGAAATGATGGCCATTTTGCATGCAGTCAAATAATGGAAACCTTATTTGATGGGTCATCACTTTTAGGTAAAAATTGATCATGAGAGTATTAAATATTTTTTAGACCAAAGGTTTTCATCTAAAGAATAATAGAAATGGGTAACTAAGATGATATGCTATGATTTTGGAATAGTATACAAAAAAGTCAAGGACAATGTGGTGGTAGATGCACTATCCAAAAAAGATGAATTAGTTAAGACATTGCTATGTGCTATAACCATTTTCCAAGCATATTTGCTAGAGGAAAAATGATCAGAATGGGAACATGATAATACTACTCATGATTTGATTCAAAATATATAGTAAGGTTTAGATGGATTTGAAAAATTCACATGGAAAGGTAATTCATTATGGTACAAAAATAGATTATACCTATGTAAGAATTCTCTTCTTAAATTTAAAAAACCTTCAAGAACTTCATGCAACTCCAATTGGGGGTCATTCATGATTTTTCAAAACCTATCACAAGATCAAGCAAGATTTTTTTTGGAAATGTCGCAAGGGAGATGTCTAGAAATATGTAGTTGAATGTATGGTATGTAAACAAAACAAAGGCAAAACCATCAAAACTCCAAGTCTTTTACAACCTTTATCTATCCCCAGCTAGTATTGGGAAGAGGTCTCTATGGATTTCATTACAAGGTTACAAAAATCTAATGGTCAAAATGTTATCATGGTTATTATATATCATCTCAGTAAGTATGCTCATTTTTGTTCATTATCCCAACCATTTGTTTCTAGTATAGTATCTTCTACTTTTCTCAATATAGTATGAAATCTACATGGGACCCCTAAGATCATTGTCAATGATAGAGATCCCATTTTTACTAGTAATTTTTGGACTGAGTTATTTACATGTTTAGGTACTCAATTGGCTCATAGTTCATCCTATCATCATCAATCTGATGAATAAATTAAGGTAATCAAAAAAATATCTAGAAGGATATATCTCTTGTTTTGTTTCTGATAAATAGGATAAATAAGTTTATTGGCTACCACTTGCTGAATGGTGGTATGATACTTCTATTCATAGTTCTTCCAAAATGTCTCCTTTTATGACACTATATGGATACCGCCCTTCATCCATGACTTTAACCTTGTAGGTACAACATAAGGTTTATGTATTTTAATAACATATTCACCATCAAGAGGAGGTCCTTGCAAGTTTGCAAGAAAATTCAGGTATGGCTCAAAATCACATGAAGCAATAAGTAGATCAACATAGAAGTGAGAGGCATTTTGACACTGGTAATTTGGTCTTTGTTCACTTATATCCATACAAATAGATTTCATTGAATCATAAAAAAAGGATAAAAAGATATACCCTAAGTATTATGGGCCTTATCAGATCTTGTAGAAAATTGATAGTGTAGCTTACAAGTTAGATTTTCCTTCATCCACTCACATACATCTATTATTTCATGTATCCTTCCTAAATAAAGTCATTAGACATAGAGTTACCATTCAAATATAATTAATAGAATTAGATGAGGATGTTAAAGTTATTCTTGATCTTGAGGTGATCCTTTAATGGCACACCAAGCAACTGCATTCTAGAGCAATTACAAAATACTTGATCAAATAGAAGAATTTGCCATGTGAAGATGCCGCTTGGGAGGATGAAGCATTTGTGCAAAAACATCTAGATTTTCCACAACATTTAAGACAACATTGTTTTGAAGGGGAAGGGCTTATTATGCCCTTAACCATTGGTGTGTCTAGGGATATGTGTGGCCATCTTGTGGCTTACATACCTCTTTTACTTGTTACATTTCTTTATGTTTTTTTATAGGTTAGCCTTTGGAATAACCTTAGCCAAGTAGACTATATATAAGAGGTAGTGGTTAGTCTTTAATCATCATGTGAAGTATTATGCTATTAGTGCATTATTGTGGAGGTTGCCCTCTTGAAGTGGATTTTCTATTTTATCTAGTATTTTATTCTACTGTCAATTATCAATATGTAATCTCTCATGTTTTATTATTCTACACAATATAAAATAATTCTATGTGAATATCCAAGTAATTTCATTACATAGCACCATTGGCAACTCCAAATCAAAGCTCCTAGTTATGAGTAGACCAAGTTTGTCTCTTTGAAGTTTTAATCAGATATTACTTGACTTATGAGGCTAACATGAACAACTATAGTGAATATTATTATTATTCACCTCCTTATTAGCAGCCCCAGTATAATCCTCATGATATATATGAGCTCAATTATCCCTACCAATATTTATATCAAGGCTATGATGAACCTTGGCTAGTTCCTCATGGTCCATATATACAAGAATATTTCCCTGATACCCCTTATGAACAAGCTCATCAAAATACTATTGCTCATCAACCCTACCATGAGCCATCTATACTAATACTCAAGAAAACTTTAGTGAACCTTGATAAGCATGCACTAGAGTTGTGCTCACAAACGTATTATGGCCAAAATGTCCCCCTCAGCAGATCCATTATGTGATGGATTCATTACAGCAAATAAAAGTAGAATGGGCACCTGTTGAGAGAGGAAATTGGATCAACCTCACTGGTGACATGATGGATATATGCAATTACATTCAGAGTATTGAGGACAAGCTAGAAGGACATGAGAAACAATAGGGTCAACCCCACCAACCTTTTGTACCTACATATGCTCCTTCTCAACCTTCTTATGTGTTTCCCATTCCTCCTCAAGTGACTATTTCAAGGGCTCCTTTGAATCTTCCAAATTCATAATATACTCCATAATCTTTTCCTTCTTGAAAATCCATCCAAGGGGGATGTCAAAAAAATGAAGTCCTTGTTATGGAATAGCCTAATGTTTAGGTCCAAAACTTCATCCCTCTTCAAGATCCTTATTTTTTTCCTAATCACCTCAAGAAGAAGCTATTTCAAGATAATAAAGAAAAGTAAATCAGAGATTTAGAACTAAAGGCAAAGAGAGAAGAAGAAAGGCAAAATCAATAGATGAAGGCAAAATCTCTACCTTTCCCACCTTGGAGCCAAGTCATGTAGCAAAGTAAATCAAAGTATTTTCAATCCCCATCCTTCCCTCCTCAAGAGCCTCTATCCTTTCCATCTTTTCCATCTTTGAAATTTATTCAAAGTAGTGGGTAGAAGAAGGAGGTGGTGATTCTTGAAGTTAGTCAAGAAGCCTTGCAGTCTCCACTCCTTCCCCCTCAAAAGCCTAGAGCCTTTCCTTCATGGAGAGTCATTCATGAAGTAAATAATGAGGAAATAAAGGTGGTTGTTACCTAAAAATTTACATCCTACAAATTATTTTAGCCAATTTAAGAGAAGAAGGAGGAGGTAAAGGTGATCCAAATAGAGCAGCTTCAAGAACCAAATCAGGAACCTATGAGAGATGCATCTAGAGAGGCTAAAAAAGAGAATGTCATGAGCAGCTATGAGGAAGAAATCACCATAAGTTCTCCCAATTGTTGGAAAAATATCAATGTAGCCTTCTTGAATGAAGGAGAACATATTAAAGATTTTTTTAGTTGTGCAGGATGTGGAGTATACTATTGAGGATGTAAATCAACCACTTTATGTGGAGAATAAGGGGGTCAATACTATCATTTTTTTGAATGAGCTACCACATGATGAAGAGGATGAGGAAATGAATGAATTAGATGACCAAACTAATGAACTTATGGAGCAATTATAGGTTCTTAATTAGTTGAGAGGCTCATTTGAGGACTTGTTTGAGATCTTAGGAGCTAGTTATGTTCTTCTCCAAGGAAACTATGGTCTAGTTACAGCCAAAGAGAGCATATTTCTCAAGTGGATCAAAGGGGATGGAGTGGGTAGTCTTAAAAATATACCATATCAAGAATTAATTACAAATATGGACTTGTTTGAGATCTCTAAAATAGGTTATCATCTACTTGATGAGCTTAAAAAACATGAGATAATGAATAAATCTAGTCTTATTGAAGAGGCCATATAAATCAAAGAGGTTTTCTTGGTTGAACCACCAGTGGATGCTATAGTTAAGGATCCATTTCAAGAGATTGAGACCCTTTGGATTCACATAGATGACCTTTTTCGAGCTACTTGGTTCTCATTAAACATGGTGATGGAGAAGTTGATAGTTGTAATAAAGAAGCAAGCATCAAGGCCAAGGGTCAAGAGACAACATGCCTTATTCAATCCTTTATCTCTTAAGAAAAGGGAAGTATCAATATTTCATTTTGATCTAGGAGGAAAGGGGTGCAAAATTTTAGGATGTATATATTAGGATTAGTTTTTTTTAATTCCTCTAAGTGTTATTTTAGGCACATTTATTTATTGGATTTGCTTTGTTCTAGGTTAGTTTCTTTTCTTTAAGTGCCTTGGGTACTTTATTTTATTTATTTTTGTACTATCCTAATTAATTCAAGAGGAAGTTCTAGCAAGGGTTAACTTTATATCTAGTTTCAACTAGCATTATCAAAGAAAGTAGTAGCTATGTGCCCAATGGACTAGGTAAGGCAAGTGAGATAGGTTCTACAAGCATAATAGGCATGCTTCCCTGTGAGTTTCTAGAAATGTTGGCCATTATTATCCCACATACCAAAATTTTACCTAAGTGTGAGAAGGTGGACATTCAAGTAAAAGTGGTAAGTTCAGAACAACTTCAGGCTTCCATGACAAGACAATAGATAGCTTCAGGTTCTTAGAAGGAGAAGGATTTAACAAGTAAAAGACTTCAAAATTTCTCTCAAAAGACCTTAGGTTTGTCAAGAAAAAATACTTTAGGTTTATGGGGCTGCCTTGCTTAAAAGGTGAAGTAAGTTGCAAGCAGCTAGAAACCCAAAATAAGTAAAGGGGGATGACAAACCTGATTTAGTCTTCGACAATGGTTCACAGGTTCTTCAAGAGGAAAGTCTTTAGGTTTTTTGAGGTGAAATACTTAAATTAACTTATAAGTCATAAGTATTCAAAACCCCAAAGTAAGGAACCAAGAAGTAAATTGCAAGGAGTCAAAACCCTAAATGATGAGTAAAATGAAAAGTTTTAAAAGGAAAATTATGGAAAATAGTCCATAGAAAGTAAATGACCATGGGACATTAAGGTTAATGGTCAATAAATCCAAAGGACCAATTAGCCAAGGGCAAGTGGCATAAGTACATATAGCTCACTTCTAAAAAATTCAAAGACTAACCAAGATAGTCTAGATTGTAGTAAATAACACATTGAGTTTTAAATTCAATGATGAATTACTCACACTTGGTAGGAACATGAAACTACCTTTGATATGGCTTGTTTAATTACAAATACAAGAATTGATTTGTTGAGGATCTCAAGGAGATGGATGGTGATTATGGATGGTTCATCTAGTGGTCAAATTAGTTGCATGCTTTGAATGTAAAGAGCATGAGTAGAATAAACATTAGTGCCAATCATTGATGCTTTTCTCTCTCCCTTCTCTCCATGAAAATATCTTCCTCTTCTCTCTCCCACTTTCTATATATCTCACATCTTCCATTTTTATAAATGGTTCCCAATTTTTTAGACCTTTTCATCTTTCTTGGAGATGGACATTCATTGAGATGCTACAAATTATGCTTCACTTGATTAGGCTCAACCTTGTCAAGTCTATTGTAAGAACTACCTCTTGATGTAATGAGATGAATTCTTTACTTATCTCTTGTCATTAATCATTACTTTAGTATAATTGTGTTTGGTGGATTCATGAAGGAGGTTGTTCATAGTCTATCAGCCTTCTACTTGCCTCTTTAATGTATATTATAGCTCTTACAAGTCTTGATTAGTGTTTTGTCTGAACCTCTTCTAGTGTGTTAACTTGATCTTGAGATTGTGTAAGTCATAGTTTTCTTATGACTGATCTAGTGTGGGTTCAAACATATATGAGTGTCTATTTTTACTTTGGTGCATCACTTGGTTAGATTTTTTAGGATCCCTTATTCCCTTTCTAACCCTTTTCCCTATGAATCATTTGTTTATCTTTAGTTTAGGTGAGCATCAAAGAGGAATTAGCCTACTCTATAGGCTCAATCTCACCATGGGACACCTATATCCTGAGGTTGTTCCCATGATTATATCTAGAAGTGGGAGAGCTTAAAAAAATCTCCCATAAGAGTGCAATTTCATGCTATAATAGTTTCTAAAAATCCATTATATTTTGATGAAAATATAGATGAAGAATACACCATGACCTGAAGAATGTCATGAACAACTCCCAAGTGGTGGTGGTAGAGTTGAGATTCATGTTGATCTTCTTATTTACCCACCAAGTTACTACTTATATATCAAATTGATATGTTCCCAAAAATGCTTTAGTGACTTCAAATTAATTTCAAATATTAAAATATTTTTCCATATCTATTATACATGCTTTAGCTCCATATCCCAAAATTGTTCCATCAAACTTGGGTGGATTCACCTTTTTCATATCCCATGCTAAATCTATAACTACTCAATCTCTTACATCTTGTGGAAATTTTTCATGCCTCTACTCTTGAAGATTTTCCTACTCAGGAGGATGCTCTTCAAGTTCTTCTTGAACTTTTTCCTCAACATTCCCATGCACTTATTATTCAAAGGTCATGATTTGGTCCCTAGTGTCATGCATGGATACAAGGACTTGATCCAACTTCATAGCTTGCTCAATAGAGAATTGATATAGATAAATTAGGGGATTGGCATTGGAATTACCCTTGCCACTAGGTATAACATGCACCATTCTTCTTCCTAGTTAATAATAGAATACATTTGCATTAGTTGACTCATTATTTCATAGAGTTTGATCCTCAGTTCTGATAAAACAATGTAACAACCCCACTAGGTTTTACTAGAATAAGTTTTTAAAAATTAAAATAAAAACATTTACACAAATTCAATAAAATATTTTATCAAACTAAAACCAATAAATATATTATATTTAAATAAATACATTAATTTAAATCTAACCATAATCAAGGTCTATATCTAATCTATTTAGCTAATGATCACAAGATCAATATCAAGTAGAATGTTGATATAAATATGAATACTACATGTATTTCATAAAAGTATATTTACAAATTCAGCCATAATTGATACAAAGTTACATCCAACTAATGTAATGATAAAATATATCAAATAGTAAAGTTTCAACATAATACATGTCTTAATAATAATGTATAATGATACAATATTCTAAGGAGCATGTGCGTCTCAAAAGACTTAAATATCCATAAGTAATCATGGGTGTAGTCACTAGTGAGGTACTATTAAAGGGAGGGAGAGAATAATTTGAGTGATTTTCCAAATTAAACACCATATATCCCTTAAAAAATCTCCCAATAATGGAATGATCCTCCCTTCACGGATGTGTAGATAAAGATAGTGTGGGAATCAAGAGTGATAACTAGAACCCATGTGTTGTAATATAACTAATACATGATGTATATCATAAAGAAACATGTTCTAACATGATATCATACAAATATGTAAAATAAATAAAATATATAAAATTACAATTTTTAACTATAAACACTACTTTGGCCAAAGTTTTCATATAGTTATTTGATCTCAAAGATCAGTCAATTTCATACACATCACTTAATCAGATTATATCATCTTTGTGTATTAGTGACACTATTTAAGTAAGTTAAGTCTATCTCATTTGATTATATAGCATGATTAATACCATATTAGTCCATATATAACAATATTAAAACCAATAGATATCATAATGAAATTTTCCTACTAACATATATAATATGTGTAAAACAATAAAATCTCAAATACATTTTTTTAGTCCATCAAATGCAATGTAATAAATCTAGACATCTAATTTATCTAATCATAATTAATCAAATTTTGAAATAGTCATCAATAAAATCAAACCATCTAGGTAAGATATATATCAAGACATCAAGTTATCAAATATTAACATGTAATGCTAACATTATGTTATTCATCTATATAACATCAATTTCCAACTTATTAATTTATTTCCATATACCAGAATTATAAAAATAAGCTATTTATAATATTAAAAAAACTTAGTATGATTTGTATTAATATTCAGTAAAACATAAGTAGAAGTTCCTTCAAACCAATACCCACATTTAAACTTAGCCTTGATAATTCAAGTAACAAAAACACTCATATATCTTTGTTATATCAGATAAGTTATGAAGCATTGAACAAAATATGTATATTTATATATGGTATACATGAATTAGATTTGTAATCAATCAAAAAATATTATGTATCCCATATATTAAAATACCAAATCAAACATTCAAATATACCATATAACGAATTAAATCAATAGCTAGTGTTTACATCCTTGTGTATGATATATTTTAAATAAACACAGATTTTGTCCATAGTAAAGAGTATCACCTATATATGTAGATGAAATATACCGACACTAACATTGTATTTAATCCCTTTTCTATTTATAAACATGATTAACTGAAATCTTTTGGCTTTTATCTCTATTAATAAACCTAAAAGACCATCTCTTGAATAACCAAATTCACACAGTCATGTACAAACTTAGCTTTATCTATATATACATATTTCGTTCTAGGAAAGATATATATTCAAATACTAATATCCTTATATAGACACATCCAATTGAATATTAATATAGTTGAATATAAGTGAGCATAACATTATGTCAAAGATTTATGAGTATCATATGGAGTTCCTTGTAAATACTAAATGGCTGACTATTCAATTATATGTATATGTATGTGTGTGTGTGTGTGTGTGTGTGTGTGTGTGTGTGTGTGTGTGTGTGTGTGTGTGTGTGTGTGTGTGTGTGTGTGTGTGTGTGTGTGTGTGTGTGTGTGTGTGTGTGTGTGTGTCTATATATATATATATATGTATGTATGTATGTATGTATGTATGTATATGTATATATCTATGTATATGTATATACATATACATATACATACATACATACATACATACATATATATATATATATATGTACACACATACATACATATATATACATATATATATATATATATGTATGTATGTATATGTATATGTATATACATACATACATACATACATATATATATATATATATATATATATATGTATGTATGTATGTATGTATATGTATATGTGTGTGTGTGTGTGTGTGTGTGTAGTCAGCCATTTAGTATTTACAAGGAACTCTATCCTTATTCATAATTGTAAATAATAAAACTCAAGAGTGATAAATATAGTGTGGGAATCAAGAATGATAACTAGAACTCGTGTATTGTAAGATAACTAATACATGATGTATATCATGAAGAAACCCATTATAACATGATATCGTACAAACATGTAAACTAAATCAAATAGATGAAATGACAATGTTTAACTATAAACATTACATACATACATATATACATACGTATGTATGTATGTATGTATGTATGTATGTATATGTGTGTGTGTGTGTGTGTGTGTGTAGTCAGCCATTTAATATTTACAAGGAACTCTATCCTTCTTCATAATTGTAAATAATAAAACTCAAGAGTGATAAATATAGTGTAGGAATCAAGAATGATAACTAGAACTCGTGTATTGTAAGATAACTAATACATGATGTATATCATGAAGAAACCCATTATAACATGATATCATACAAACATGTAAACTAAATCAAATAGATGAAATGACAATGTTTAACTATAAACATTACTTTGACTAAAGTTTTCATATAGTTATTTGATCTCAAATATTAGTCAATTTCATACACACCACTCAATCAGATTATATCATCTTTGTGTATTAGTGACTCTATTTAAGTAAGTGAAGTCTATCTCATTTTCTTATATAGGGTGACTAATACCATATTGTTCCATATATAATAATATTAAAACCAATAGATCTCATAATGAAATTTCCCTACTAGCAGATATAATATGTGTAAAATAAGGAAATCTCAAATACATTTATTTAGTCCATCAAATGCAATGTAATAAATCTAGACATCTAATTTATCTAATCATAATAATTTTTTTAAAAAATAATCATCAATAAAATCAAACCATCTAGGTAAGACATATATCAAGACATCAAGTTACCAAATATTAACATTTAACTCTAACATTATGTTATTCATCTATATAACATCAATTTATAGCTTATTACCTTATTTCCATATAACAAAATTACAACAATAAACTATTTATAATATTAAAAAAATTAATATGATTTGTATTAATATTTAATACCACATAAGTAAAAATTACTTCAAACCAATACCCACATTTAAGCTTAGCCTTGATAATTCAAGAAACAAAAACACTCATATATCTTTGTTATATTAGATAAGTTCTAAAGTATTGAACAAAATATGTATATCTATTTATGGTATACATTAATTAGATTTATAATCAATCAACAAACCATATATATCCCATATATTTATATACCAAATCAAACATTCAACTAGATCATATAATGAATTACATCAATAGACAATATTTGCATCCTTATGTATGATATACTCTAAATAAACATGAGTTTTGTCTATAGTAAAGAGTATCATGTATAGATTTAGATGCAATATACCAACATTAACATTTAATTTAATCCCTTTTCTAGTTATAAACATGATTAACTGAAGTGTTTTTTTCTTTGATCTCTATTAATAAACCCAAAATACCACCTCTTGAATAACCAAATTCACACAGTCATGTACAAAATTAGCTTTATCTATATATAGATATTTCATTAAATGAAAGATATATATTCAAATACTTAATACTAATAGATATTGACATAATGTTATACTCACTTATATTTAACTATATTAATATATTTAAATATAAGTGAGTATAACATTGTGTCAAAGACTTATGATTATCATATATATATATATATATATATATATGCCTAATTGAATACTCAATGATATAGTATTTACAAGGAACTCTATCCTTCCTCATAATTATACATAATAAAACTCACCAAAATATCCATAGTTAATGACCATTTGAAATACAGTTTCCATTTTTGGTTATACACAATAAAATCAAAATTATATATGTAAATAGAAAACCATAACCTGAACATGGTTTAGGTGTATATATACATCGACATATGCACATCTACATGTCCTCAACTATTTTACCCAATACCCATATATTATATGTATATGCCTAGGTATATTTATATGTTTTTGGTTATTATTTTATTTCATCACATGAATCCAATCATTCAAAAGTTATTCTAAATAGAGAGAAACTATCTTACAACTAAAGTGACTTAAGAGAAAACATCAATCACAGCTAGGGTTCCAAACTTTTCTATTCTCTAATAGTTTTTCATCTCAGCTCAATTTTCATACTCAATCATGCTTTAGTTGGGTTTATGTTATAAAATCTCCATAGTTGTAAACATATCAATTACCTACTTCAATATTAAATCAAGCCAAATGGTTGTGTAGAGAGAGGAAAAATATTTGACGTTGTTTGAGATTTAAACCAAAACCTAGTTTTCT
>JARHVA010009278.1:0-40000 GCA_037957365.1 Torreya grandis
AAGGGATGTTATTTTTAAGTTATATTAAAGCACGTGGTATATCTAAACTATTTTTTTGTTTTATTATTAGATTCACTCACTTCCTTTCCACTTACTTAAATATTTAGTAAATCAATGGAAAGATATGTCAATCTACCACTAGACATTGTAGAGGTTAGTCTACTCAAGCTACAAGGTATTAAGTCTATGAGACCACAAGTTTCACCAATGAAAATTAAAATCTATCCAACCAAAAAAATCACTAATTTATAAATAGGTTAATAATGATATATTATACAACCAACTAATTATGGTTGGTTTAAAATGTATTTAAGGCATGTGGTAAGGTTTTTTAGTGATATAACCATCTTTGGTGTAGTCTCTTTGCTCCATTGGACCTTCCTTGTTCTTACACACTCAATTCACACATTAAATTTCTCTAACTTAATATCCTAAGCTAATAAATTTAATGAAATAATAGACACTCATTTAATTATTAATCTTCATTTATAATAAGAACTACTAGTACACATAGAAACATTCACATAACATCAACACATGCATTTGTCAATTTACAAGATTATGAGCAATGGTTTCACATAATTTAATCATTATAAAACTCCATAATTACAAAATTCATAAAGTGAATTCAATAATTTTACTTGAATAAATAACTAATCACAACATTATTTATATTAGGTCTTTCTCATGGTTCCCAACATATGAAAAGTATCCAAAACATCCTTGCATGCCTCAACTAGACATGACTAAAAACATACTCCTAAATCTAAGTCATATTAGAGAGTATCTCTTAGTCATCAAATTTCAAAGATGAGAACTATGAAAAATAGGGGCCTTACAAGGAGTAAGACTCATAGAATGGAAATGAACATGACCAAGATTCTCAAGGTACACAAACTAAAGATAAAAAAATTTGATCAAACTTTGATGTGAAAAAAATATACTTACATGGTCAAGAACCTACTTTGACATGTACTTAAAAATGCATTATATTATCTAATATAATAAAATAAATACTTATAATAAATGTTATAAGTATTTTATTTTAGAATATTTGTGTTTCATTTATAAATAGTTCATTTTCAAGATCAATTTTCTTGTGTGTTTTATAAATTACCAATTCTCAATAAATATATACACTATCAATGGAAATGATACCACTTTGATGAATATTTAGTTTGTTTTCTATATTAAATATGATCTTATCATATTTTAATAAGTAGAAAAATTATGAGATCAAAATCATGCACTTCTATTATAAGATCTCATTATTTTATCAAAATGTAATTAGTGAAAAGTATATAATGTAAAAATAAATATTATGGGTTAAGTATGAGATTATCTCTATCCAAGAATGAAATATGTTATGTGGTGGGAAAAAAATTATTTTGTGATTTTAAATACAAAATTACCAATATAAGTTGAATTTTGTAAACACAATTTGTGAGATTTCATAATAAAAAAGTATGGAAGAATGACATGTTTTCAAATGAATCATTTGAATTAGATTAATTATTTTGATTATAAATTATAAATTGACATAAATTTTTATATACTTAAGATGTAAGATATACTTTATTAAAATTATATTACAATAAGTTATGAATTCATAATATGTATAATATAAATAAGTTAACATGATATGCTTAAATCCAATATATGGCAAAATGAAAGGTTAAAATTTATCATTTACAAAGATTAATATGTTTAAAATTAATATCAAGTAAAATGACATGTTATCATTTTATTTTTAAAAAAAGATAAGTAAGAGTAAAATAAATAAATAAATATAGGTTTAATATATTTTTATAAAAATCAATATGGTTTTATTTTTTATACAATGAAAATAAATTAATTTTTAGATAAATCTATGAATATTAAGATTGAATTATCTATGAAATTTAATATTAAGAGTTGAAATTGAATATTATTTATAATAAATAAACGTATATTTTTAAAAATATAATTTATCAATATGATTTTTTAAGCAATAATTATTTTCATAATATTTTAATTATATAACTAACACAATATTTATATAGATTTAGAAATTTAAGAAAATTTCAATAATAATCCAACTTGATACATTCTTTTAAAAATCCAAATTGAACTTATGGCAAGTAAATTATAGTTTCGTTGTTTGTATACATGATATATATTTTTAAACTGATAGTCTCCACATAATTATTATATATTAACTTTAAACTTTGAGATATCAATATGTGTCAAATTTTAGAAAATGTTTTGAAACCCTCTTGTTTTTTAAAAACTAATATATAATTGGTTTTCAAATTTTATTGAACCGTTTAATTTTTGGTCATCCATATAAAAAATATAAATATAAATTTTATTCAAGTTTGTGATTTAATATTATCCCTTAAATAAAAAATGTATAACTATTTTGTTTTATGTTCATAATTAAATAACTATATAATTTACAACATCAAAAAGAATGTTTTTCATATCTTTATTTATAGTTTATCATGTGTGCACGCACTCTCTCTCTCTCTCTCCTCTTCTCTCTCTCTCTCTCTCTCTCTCTCTCTCTCTCTCTCTCTCTCTCTCTCTCTCTCTCTCTCTCTCTCTCTCTCTCTCTCTCTCTCTCTCTCTCTCTCTCTCTCTCTCTCTCTCTCTCTCTCTCTCTCTCTCTCTCTCTCTCTCTCTCTCTCACTCACACACACACACACACACACACACGTAGAGTTACCATAAATTGCATATTTGTTATGTTTCTATATTCGATGATTCGTGATGGTAAAGGATAAATCATTGTTATGTTTTTGTATTAAAAAATGATAATTATTATTATTGTATTAGTTAAATAATAAAAAATCATGATAAAGCTACAATTTTTTTTAGATGACTAAAGAACATAAATTATAAATATTTATTTTCTATATAACACACACACACACACACACACACACACACACACACAAAGTGACCATAAATTACATATTTGTTATGTTTTTGTATTTGATGATTGGTGATGGTAAATAATAAATCATTTTTACATCTTTGTATTAAAAAAATACAATTTTTTTTATTATTTAAATAATAAAAAATCATGATAAAGTTATATGTTTTTATTTTCTAGTTGTATAAAACACTATAAATTATTTCCCTATTTTTGTTGGTCATCTAATGCAAAGGTTAATATAAAAATCAAATTTCACTTTTAGATTATTATTTTTAAGGTATAATAAATTAATAATATATGTTTATTTTAATATATATGTTTTAAATTTATGAGGGTATTCTTGATCAACCAATTTTGATCATGAAGATAATTTTTGTACAATTATTTCAAAATTTAGATTTTAAAATCATAATAATTTTTTGAAATAAATATTCTAAATTTTTCATTGGAAATATACATGTTAAATTAATGAAAATATACATCCATATTTAGAATTATATATTTTTTATTTGAATTATATTTTCATTGATATTTATTATATTTAAATACTCTAATAAGTTAGTTTAATTAAAAATTATTAATGATGATCAAGATGGTGCAGGTAAAGGTGAGTAAGAAGAGGAGTGGGTAGGTGGTGAGGGGGCTATAATTTAAATTTAGGGGAAGAAAAGGATGATGAGGAGGATGTACATAATGATTAAATCTCAAGAAATAATGTAGATCTAGATTTTTGTGCTTAGGGAGGTGTTTTTTCAAGTGTTTCGAGATTATTGGGGGTTTGGAAGGCATACATTACTACTAGTCATGAATTTTATTTATCCATCCTTCTATTTATATTTTCATTACATACATAGACTATATCTGAGTGTATGGCCTCTTCAGTTGCAACTCTTGTTGGAGATTCTATTGATTTCATTTTTAACCCTCCTTTGG
This sequence comes from Torreya grandis, assembly GCA_037957365.1. Lineage (NCBI taxonomy): Eukaryota > Viridiplantae > Streptophyta > Pinopsida > Cupressales > Taxaceae > Torreya > Torreya grandis. Next base: position 3,854 of record JARHVA010009278.1, read on the forward strand.
ATTCATGGTGCATAGTTTTATGAACTTGCAGAGTATCACCTTTATTATATATTTCTCATCATCATCTTGATGTCATATATTGGTTTATTTACACCAAATCAATTTTTTGGTTGAGTTTATAAACTCACTAGTATGATTTTGTTTGGATGCTATCTTGAAAAGACCCTGAATCTTGTCCAAACTATTTTAGACCTCTTGTTCTTCTCTATGAAATCTATGTGATTTCATTAAAGTATTATTAAGGGAAGGCACAATAGATTATTAGAGAAAGGTCCCATTTCACCCTATGGTGTGGGTTCCTTAGGGAACATACCCTATTTTAATATTGGGGGTCTAGCTCTAGATATTTTTTAGTGGACCTTTTCTAGTTTTTTCAAGTAGAGTGCTGGTGTGGAAAAATCCAACATCATTTTATTATTAAGATGAAGCAAGTCTTGGGTCTTATAAGTAGAGTGAACCAATGGTTCATCCCCTTTAAGGTATTTTATCTACTCTAATAAATGGGTGTTTCGAATAGATGGTCACTTATTTGAGCAAAAGTGTATGATAGTCTATTTTATTTGGTTTAGTAACCCATGTTATTCTAGTTATAGAAGTTATAACTTGATTTGGATGGAGAATCAGGTTCTATTATTGGAGACACTTCATGAATGATTTGGTCCTAATTGGTTTTTTTTTTGGCTTATTAAAATTTAATAATTATTAGGTTCCAAGTCCTCTTTATGTCTCATTATTTTAGTAACATGAACTATGAGACTCAATGGTGGGTTTGGTTCTTGCTCATTTAGATTTTTTTTAACTTTGTGTGAATTCTACCCCCTTTAATAGGTTTTGAAATGATTGGGTCAAAAATGGTTGAGGGTAGTATTATGTAATCTCTCTCCAAATTAATTTTTGGATTAATGAGAGGATCCTCTTGGTTATCTTGTGGACTCCTAATGGAATCCTTCTTCTATTGGTTTCATAGATTCATTGAGGAATCCTTCTCTAAAATACTATGTGGATTCACTCAGGAATCCTTTTATCATTTTGGAATGTTTAGTGGATTACCATAGGAATCCTTCCCTACTTCCTGATCTTATAGAAATTATATTTTAGATACCAAGGACTCCCTCTTTATTAGCTTAGTTTTCTTACCACACCATTCTAAAATTTGTCTCTTGTTAGTTTCATTGTTTTGGATATCTAGGCCTCTTTTTATGTCTAGGTTAGTCCCAATTCCATCCATTCACCAAGTTTTTAGGCTTGGGGGTCTGATCAAAATCCCTCATTACAAGATTATATATAATACCTTTTATTCTAATAAGATTTGTATGTTTTGGATCCCTTTCAAGACCCTATTGGCTTTTATTATTATTTTATTGGTTTTGGGACCCTGATGGGTCTTTTTTTTTAATACCTCATTTATTGTCTAGGTTATGTTTAGTCTCATTTTGTTGGAGTTTTTATCCCTATATATATTCATGGTTATTTTTGATACCTAGGTCTTTTTATCCATTAGTCAAAGTTGGTTTTAAATCCAACTAAAACTAGCTGGTTCCCATACTAGTCTAAAGTGGTTGTTTCTATTTTTCTTGTCGATACTTCTTTTGGTTAGGTCCTTTTTGTTTTTTTGGTGACTTGCACCTTATTTTATATTTTTTAATCCATTGGTAGAATCAAACCTCCTAATGTGTCTGGGTTAGATTTCACACTAGTTCAAAAGTGGTTTTATCTTAATCCAAACAATTTAGTTTAATTTGGCTTCTGTAGTTTTAAAAAATTATGCCAACTAAAAATCATAAAAACTTACCTTATATTGAGGATGAATAAATATTTCCAATGAAATTTATCATATTAATCTATTCTCAATAAAAAATACACAAGTATAATACACCCATATTGGATGAGAACATTTATTTCCTATGCTTATCATGTTTTCCATTATCAATAAAAACATGTTGATCAAAACAACTTGGCTACTAATTTAATAATTCCAATAGCATAAAATATTATAAAACAATATAATATTTGATACTATTTTTCAAAAATCCAATTCAATAAACCTTTAATTTTAATTGATTTTAATTACAATCAAGAATTTTGATACCATACACTACAACCTATTCAATCTAATAAAATTAATAATGGAGGTTTAGTTCAAAAATGAATACCACTACACAACTTATCTTAGAATTAACTTCAAAATCCAATCAGAGAAAGACATCAAACTCCATTCAACATGGGAACTAATTAAACTCATTAATTATTATGACACCAAACTTCCTTCTACATATAATGACATTAAAATACCTTAATGGTAGGACATAATACTTCCTATAAATTAAAATACCATCAAACTCCCCTTAAATAATATCATCAAAATTGAAACATGGATTTATATATAGAATATTTTTATAATATTTTTCCATTTTACAATCAAAATGGAAAACTTACAACAAACCAAACTCTAATATAATAATATCCACATTAATTTTATTAGATGGATACAATATGTGATAAGAATAGTTAAATTTTTGAAACTTTATCTCAAAAGAAAAACATGGAAAACACTTTTTTAGTGAACAAATAGTGAATAAAAAATATTAGAAAATAGATTCAAATACACCTTAGATTTTTTTTAATTATAAAAGTTCATGTTTTTTATTATTTATATCAAGAATTATGATATGTAAAAAATCCACTTGGTTTTCAATTTTAATTATAAGATTCAATAAAGGATGCCATCGATGAAAAATATTATGTATAAAATTATTCTACCCTAATTTGAATTAATATTAATTAATTAGTATAACAAAGCTAGAAACTAGTATGTGAATTCAAATTTAAAAATATGGCATTAATACATGAATATAAATGTAAAATATTGAAATAGATTGAAATGATTTGACAAGTGGCATGCGATAAATTTAATTATTACAAAAAAGTGATAAATAATTAGATTTATAATTTAATGAATGACTTTGCCTAAATTTTTATAGTGGGAAAATATAATTGAATCATGTTAGTGATTCATTACATTCAATAATGGTATCTCTATTTTGCATAAGGTTAGGTCCATTAGATCTAGTTCAAAATCAACAACCAATACTAACCTTATAGTGGGTTGATAGTGACCTATGCCATAATATGGGTATTTTTCCATATGTTCACCTTCACCCTCTCTAAAAGATATGTGTGTGTGATATAGAACCTTGATGATGCACACAACATTATAAAATTTCCTCCACCTTGAAACCCTAGGGTAATTGCAAGATATAGATACATACAAAACTATTAAATTTTAATGGGTTGAGTAGACCCCATTCACCCTTATTGATGATTTATTGATGCCTATGTATATAATAATTGAAGGATGGAAATAAATCCACACATAGTTCTCCCACCTAGTGTTATTATGTAATTATGATCCTTTCTTATATGAATAAAACTAATTATTTGGATTTGATGATTGAAAATTATTGTTTTGAATTAGATTTGATATGATTTAGACTTATATTATGACTCTTATGCACCTAAATTCACTCCCTTTAATTATTTTTACTAATCCCACAAATTTATCCTATAATCATAATTCTAGTCATTTAATCAAAACCCTTTTTAATATTAAACATTTTCTACATCATATTAACCTTTCTACACTCCTATGACCATATAATCACCTCATTATCATTATAATATCCCACTTAACTATTCATCTTACTTCATTAACTAGCCACTAGCCATTTACAAATTAAAACTTCATATTTTCCATCTACCACCCTAGCCTTTCCTACATCCTTATGAAATTTGAACCTCACTAAATCCTTATATAATCCCTATTATCCATTAATCTAACCTATAAGTCTCTAGATCTAGAGAACCCCCTCTAAAATTCTAGAACTCTCCAAACTAGAGGCTTCTAAAATAATTAAAAATTCCCCTAAAAATCCATCCATAAACCTATAAGTATCCATGTTTGGAGCATGTCTAAGATAATTAAAAATACCAAAATCCTTCCTCATATACTTGTACCAACCATCTAAGGCACTCATCCTCTCTTAAAATCCACTCAAGCATCCAAAGAATCCATTAAATCCATATTAATCCATGTCAATAAATCCACATACAAGTCAAATAGCATTGAGAATTAGTTGGAAAATCTTAAAGGGAAGCCACTAGGAGAAAGGTGATGGTAAGTATTTATTCCTAAATTGTTGACTGCTCCTACATTTATCTATTTTTGATGTTATTATGATTTTGGGTTAAACTTGCTATTTATAGTAGTTTTGATTCATAGCTCAAAAATATAATAATAAATTTGGTAACTAGGGTGGGATAACTCCTTTAAATTGACCATTCAATATGTTATAAGTGTTATTATAGATTACAAGACTGGTTTGATGAAGCGAGAGCTCTAGATTTTATCAAATTTTCATATCCAAGAAAAGTATAATTTTGATCTACAAAATGTGATATTGAATAGGTGGTATTGATAACTAAAGTTATGGATTTTCCTAAACCATACAAACTAACCACTAAGGGATAGATTTTTATCAAGTTTTTCACCTTTTTCAATACCACATATCATAAAGGGTGAATTTATTGTTTCATTGCAATTTTGACTATCAAAGTGTGATTTTGAAGAAATATAGTATTATAATCAAAACTTAACCCTATACATATTTTTATTTTCTATAGGCCTATACTAACTTGACTTGTATTTCAAGGATAGAATCAAATTATTATCATTCTTACTTTTAGTAAAAAAATTCTTATTTATCAAAACTACATATTTTCAATTGTGATATTGAGTTGGAGTTGAAATGTTGCCTCTATAAAGGGGTGGTTTTGACTTTAGATTTAAAACCATTAAGTTAAACTATTGTAATAATATAAAATTTGAAAATTGGTAACTTGAGTATGGCTAATGACACCCAACCCATAGGTCCCTCTCGCTTTCTTTCATGACCCTCATAGGCATCTTTTCACTGATTCTTAGTCATTTGTAGCCTTCCAAACCTAACCCCAACTGAGCTAGACTACTCTTTCCATGACAAATCCATCCCCCCAAGTCTTGTTAACTAAGGACAATAGAGCCCAACATAGATACTAGTGTTAGTGCCACTACTATTTAATTTTGGTAATCCTATCCAAGTGTATTTTTGGCCCCAATGGTCAGTTATTTTGGGTTCCCCATCCTTCTCCTTATCAGTCTAATGTGAGTATATTCAACCCATGACCAATAGATCCCTATAAAATCCCATTCAAAGATCATTTGGAAAGGGTTGGTAAATATCACAAAGTAAGCAAAAATACAAGTAAGACTACTCAAGAATATTTCCCTATTCTCTACATACAACCATCTAATACCATTTCCAACTTATTCAAATCCTTACACCAGTCCTTAGTCACCTCAAGCACACCCATTTTAGACTTTTTACATTTACATAACACTATTGCACAAAGCATATCAAGTGGGAGAACTACATATGGCTTCATCCCTCTTCAAAGTATTGGGATGTAGGAAGCATGTCCACACAAGGGGTGTGGATACATGTTTAGTGAATCTTCCACACACTAACCCCCCCTCTTTCTCCAAGTTTTTATTCAATTTCAAGCATAAGGAAGCTCTAGGGTTAGATATTAAATCAGCTCTATAAGGAGCTTTGTCAACAATCAAAACTTGAAATTTCATAAATAGACTGATATAGGGATAGAAAACAAAAACCAAGAAGCTCAAACCTCTATGAATAGTTTGGACAATAGTGGAAAGAACATGACTATAGCACCATAAACTAGGGTGTCCTATTTTTTGGTACTCCTATCCTATCACTGAATGAAATCTAGATCTTAATTTATGACAATGTCCTAGTCCTATACATCTAGAATCAGTGTTTATCTTAGCCATCTCAATCCTATATAATATAAGTTAACATTTCTACTCCTTATTTATTATTTTTAGAAAGGATAAAATTGAAATCAAATTATAAAAATTATTAAATTAATTATTTCATATTCATTTACTAATTTTACTACTCAAACCCTTTAACTAAATTAATAATAATACACTAATATTCCCATAAAGTTTAAATCATTTGGCGAACCCTACTTTATTTGCACATAAAAACCCTAGAAACCCTAAGGTAAATTTCTTACTAATTTTTCACATATTTTTTTAATTTTTTACCTGCATAATAAAATCATAAATTAGCATTAAATTTTAAAATTTTGTAGTAATTTTAAAATAATTTTCTTTCAAACCCTAGTTGCCCATACTAGGTCTTGCTAATTTCCCAGTAATTTTCCAATAATTTTTTGATTTTTAACTAACATATTCAAATAAAAAATTCACCTCAAATTTCAAAATGTAATAGTTATTTTCAAAAATATTTATTTTTCAAAACCCTAGTTGCATTTACTAGGTCTATTCAAATTTAAAAAAATCCAATAAATTTATGATTTCTTACATATTTAATTCATAAATTCACTTTAAATTTCAAATTTTCATAGTAATTTTTAAAATAATCATATTTCAAACCTTAGTTACATATACTATGTCCCATTTCTTCTTGAGGTATCACTTTACATCTAAACTCAAATTATACATCAAAATAGAAAATGGATCTCACTTATCTCCAAATATTTCTTACATTTCTTGCAAATAATAAGGAGACCATATTTGGTCCTATTATGTAAATTAATGATTAAGTTTACCATATGTTAATGAAAAGCTTCATTCTTTCCCTTTCATGCTTAATTTTCATAATAAGAACATGTAAAAGTTCTTTATGCATTAGTGCACAATTTCATGTTATCTATCCCTTGTTTGCTCTCTCTCATGTGGGATATTATTTATAATCATATTTTTATACAACTTATATCTCTAATTACATGAATTTAATCCCATATACATGGTTTCTACCTAGATATACCTAACTCCTTGGCTACATGGTTTTTACATAAGCTAACCACCACTTGTCAATTTTCAATGTCATATCTTATGCACAAGAATGAAATTCCTTCTCCTCCTTTCCCCCAAGAGGGTGATATATAATTTCCCTCTAACTAGGTATATGACATCACCCTTCCAAAATATGGGGTAGTCTATCCTATTTTTTTTAATTTATACATTCAACCTATAGCTTCTTCAAATCCTCTTCAACATATGTGCCTACATTATCAATTCAAATCAACTAGGGTTTACACTTGTAAGACTCTAAGGGATAAAATCATCATTATGAGAAACTTAATTTCATATTTACAAATGTATAATCAGATATTACATGAAAAGATAAAAACATTATAAAATCATGTTATAATATAAAAGCCTCAAATGCACTCTAGTGTCAATCATGTATATGCACCTTCACCTAGTCAATTGGTTATAAACAATATTACATATCAATACAATAAATCATAAAATATTAACTCTAAAACTAGTGATTCAAAAAAAATTGAAGATAAAATAAGAATTCAAGTTAGGTACTAAGGAAAATGATGAAATCTAATCTGATCAAACTACCTCCTTTACATTTAATGAGAAGATCTAGATATTATTGTGCATATCATAGAATGCATGGGAATAATATAGATTCAAATTGAAATTGGAAAAACATATACAATAGATAATTGCTAATGAGGACCTTATACAAGTTAAATTAGTGAAGAAATCGATAGTGACACAATAACACATTCACAAAGGGTTAAAATCAAAAATAGTACAAAATGGTTACCAAAACATAACTCAGAACAAAAAAAGTATCAAAAAGAAAAATAAGAGCAACAAAAAATACAAAAATCATAGGTAAAGCACAAAAAATATGCAAATATACCTCTCCAAATTAATTCTCAACTTTAAAATTAGTATGGGTTTGGTAAAAAATATCCACAATAGTTTGATTATCAAGGTCAACAATTGGGCAAGAATGCTCAAGGCATCACTACTCATATTCCAACAGTTGATAATATTTTCATCAAGGTTTGGGATTTATTTAAAATCCTAAGTAAAATCATTCAAAGACATAATTTATCAAATAAAAATATATAGATACAATAAAATTCAACACTAGCATTATATTAGTTCAAAATCAAGATGATAATGATGAGTTGAATAATCTAGGTTATTATGAGTTCCATGATACCAATAATGAATCCAAATATCCAAATTCATATTCATAACCATTCATTCATGCTTCACAATCATGCATGATTCTTTTGTTTGATGCAAGACACCATGATAGAGATTCTCCCATGAGATTCATCAGTTAGTATCATTTTCTTCTCAGATTACTTGTATATAGCTTCTTTTTAATTTCTTGTACATAGTCTCCTTATGCTTGATTTTACATACCTTATATCAAAAATACCAAAAATATTCAAATATAAAAAAATACAAAAACATGTAAATAATTAAGAAAAACACCAAAAATATTTTGATTGTATGCATCATCCATGATTTACATTTATACTATCATGCTAGACTTACATTTTTTATTCTATGCTATTATTTGTTGATTTATCTACATTAACATGCTTCACTTGTTTATTTGAGTATGTGCAGTGACATCTATCTCCTTGATTGCTTCACTCTACCCATTGAGGGGGCATCCTAATTCTACATTTGAGACACACATCGATATATCTTCCCCCTAGGGGCATCTTCTACATGACTACACCATCTAGGTTATGTCATTCCTACACCACAAACTCTAGTTATCATGTTTATGTACGTTATTTATTAGCTTACATAGATTACTCTATCGACACTCACTAGTATATAAAATTTACTAGTCTTGAACTAACATGTCTTGTATATATTCACTTCTTTCTTTGATTAGTTAGATGCAATTGTACTTATAGTATTTACATGATTTCCTTCCTTATTTTGTGTATCTAGATGTGATTACATTTCTCAATTCATATTTTTATTTTGAATGTTTCTTAAGACATTAGTTAATGTCATTTTCTTCTATGTATTATGTGTGCCTTAGGACATTTTCTAATTTCATTTGCTTTTATTCATGTATGTGTCTTGGGACATTTTCCAATGTTGTTTGCTTCTATGTCTTGTGTGTATCTTAAGACATTTTCCAATGTACTTTATTTCTATTCATGTGTATTCCTTAGGACATTTGCCAACATCTTTTGCCTATACTCTTCTATGTGATTATGGATTTCATGCCAACTTTGCTTGTTTGAATTATATGTGTATGTGGCATTTGAACATGCCTTGTATACTTTCCTTCTAATTTTAGTGACATGCACCCATGTCACTTATTTGTTTGGCCCCTTGGCCAACCTTGTATGATTATTTCATATTTACTTATGTGTTTTTTACTTGATTTCTTTTCTATTATTTGAAATTCCATGACCCACATCATGCATTATCTTACTTTATTAGATGTCATGATGGATATCATGCTCCATCCCTTCTCGACAACTAATAACTAACATCTAACAACTAGCCATACTTCTAATTCTAATTCAGTATATTGCACATGCTATTACATTGTTATATCTATCTAGGCATACCCCTGTTGATGTAACAATCTCTCATTACAAACCATGTTATATCTTGAGATATCTTGTTGATTATCATTACTATATCATGTATCTTTGCAACATAACACACTTGTAAGAATCTTTTTACTGAGGGAAATCATTGTAGGGTCTTCATTCATACCCTCAAAATAGAGGGAAACAAACAAGGGTTTTATCATAGAGATTAGAGCTCTTAATGGTCAAAAAGGTAGTTTTTAGAACACCTAAAACAACAACTAGACATCAAACTAGGTAGAATAGACCAGGTAGATAGTGAAAATGTTAGAACAGTCATAAGATTTAGCTGAAGACAATAGTTCTAAGATTGAAATACAAAAATTATGCCACTACTCTCTATTTTTTATGCTCTTATCTAAATAGAAAAAAATCTAGAGTTTTTAGAAGTAGGTAGAAAAGTAGGTTTAACTATAATTTTACATAGTCAAACCAGTTTAGATACAATAGTTTTCATTACACTTTTACATAGAGAATATAGATCTAGAGGGCATAATGTGTGGCATGATGGATCTCACTTTGAGTTTAAAACATGGTAGTTGGTATACTTTCCAGATCAAAATCCATGTTCTAGACACTAGTGATTGGGGGCAATGTGTGTGGCACATTTGTTTTCTATTATTTGAAATGCCATGACCCACATCATGCATTATCTTACCTTCTTAGATGACATGATGGATATCATGCTCCATCCCTTCTCAACAACTAATAACTAACATATAACAACTAACCATACTTCTAATTCTAATTTAGTATATTACACATGCTATTACATTGTTATATCTATCTAGCCATACCCCTGTTGATCTAACAATCTCTCATTACAAACCATGTTATATCTTGAGATATCTTATTGATTATCATTACTATATCATGTATCTTTGAAACATAACACACTTGCAAGAATCTTATTACTGAGGGAAATCATTGTAGGGTCTTCATTCATACCCTCAAAAGAGAGGGAAACAAACAAGGGTTTTATCATAGAGATCAGAGCTCTTAATGGTCAAAAAAGTAGTTTTTAGAACACCTAAAACAACTAGACATCAAACTTAGTAGAATAGACCAAGTAGATAGTGAAAATGTTAGAAGAGTCATAAGATTTATCCCAAGACAATAGTTCTAATATTGGAATAAAAAAATTGTGCCACTACTCTCTATTTTTTATGCTCTAATCCAAATAGAAAAAAATCTAGAGTTTTTAGAAGTAGGTAGAAAAGTAGGTTCAACTATAATTTTACATAGTCAAACCAGTTCAGAATCAATAGTTTTTAGTACACTTTTACTTAGAGAATATAGATCTAGGGGGAATAATGTGTGGCATGATGGATCTCACTTTGATTTCAAACATGGTAGTTGGTATAACTTCTAGGTCAAAATCCATGTTCTAGACACTAGTGATTGCGGGCAATGTGTGTGGCACATTTGTTTTCTTTACTATCTAAGTTTAGTATTACCTAGGAATTCTTAGAAATTTCATGCCTTATTCCATCTATAGGTGGTTGAAATCATTTAGGAGTATATTTTAAAATAAATATTAACCTTCACATTTGGGAGTGGTTTTCATATAAGCCTAGTTTACTAGTTTTGGAGTGGCTCTCATAATCCTAATCTCCACCTTTCGAAGTGGCCAAGAGTGGCCTAGTTTTCATCATAAATTCATCTATCCATGCCAACATTTTCAAATCATAGTACATTCATGGGATTCAATATACATCTCATATTACAAATATTTTATATTGATATCAATTCATAACTTCACTTCACGGAGCAATAATGGAGCTAAAGGACTAGCTAGCCTTAGTATTCTTGAGCCACCTATTTAGAGGAACTGGACATATAGTCCAAATATTAATTATCACACACATGATAGCCTAGATTAACCTAGTGGGTGATGATGGTGACAAAGGGACACCCTTTGCATTCTTGAGCCACTTCTAAGGAATTGAGCACTCATCTCTATTCATGATATTACTCTTAGTACAACACACATCCAACATTACTTAGCATCACTTAGCATCATAACAATTTTTTCACTTCATAGTGTTCTCTCTCTACACAAACCCAACATCACATAGCTTCATGGGCTTCACCCTTATAGGTAAGTTTAGGTATGCTTTCTATTTTTCCTTTATCCTAGTATTTTGCTTTGCTGCATCACTATAATAAGGAGGGCAAATGTAGTCATATAAAATGTGAAATTAGTAACTTTAGTGTGGCTAATTAAACCCAACCCATATGTCCTTATTTCTTGATTTCATGACCCTCATGGGCATATTTTCACTAATTTATAGTCATTCATAGACTTCCAAACCTAACCCTAGCTCAACCAGATTATTCTTTATAGGATAAATCTATCCCCTTAAGTCCCTTCAACTAAGGAAAATATCACCCAGTTTGGATAATAGCACTAGTGCCACTACTATCCACTTTAGGTGCTCCTATCCAACTTCATTTTTGTCCCCAATGATTAATTCCTTCTAGTTCCACATCTTTCTCCTTGTTAGCCTAACATGATTACATTCAACTGATGACCAATAGATCCCTATAAAATCCCATTCAAAGATCATTTGGAAAGGGTTAGAAACTATCACAAATAAAGGAAGAATACAAGAAATAATTCTCATTAATATGTCCCTATTCTCTACATATAGCCATCTAATACCATTTCTAGCTTACTCAAATCCTTACACCAGTTCCTAGTCACCTTAAGCACACCTAGTTTAACATTTTTACATCTATAAAACATTATTGCATAAATCACATCAAGTGAGAGAACTACATATGTCTTGATTCCTCTTTACAGTATTGGTATGTAGGTAGTGTACCCACACAAGGGGTGTGGATACATGTTTATTACATATTACACACACTTACCCCCCCTCTTTCTCCAAGTTTTCATTCAAGTTCAAGTATAAGGAAGACCTAGGGTTGGAGATTAAATTAGCTCTACAAGGAAATTCATCAAAATTCAAGACTTGAAATTTCACAGGCAGATTGATACAGGGATAGAAAACAAAACCCAAAAATCTAAGACCTCTATGACTAATTTGGACAATATAAATAGGAATAAGACTACAGCATCAGACACTAGGGTATCTTATTTTTGGTGCTCCTATCCTTTCACCAAACAAAATCTATATCTTTATTTATGATAGTGTCCCAGTCTTACACAATCAGTATCAACAACTATCTCATCCATCTTAGTCCTATTTAAGCTAAGTTAAAATTTCTCCTCCTTATTTACTATTTTTAAAAAGCATCAAATTATATAAATCAGTAGCTTAATTATTACATAATTATTTATTTATTTATTTATTTTACTACTCAGACCGTTTAACTAAATTTGTAATAATACACTAATATTCCAAAAAAGGTTAAATCAACTACTAACTTTGGATTTTTGATAGATTTGTGTCTTTGTTTGATTATTATCTACTCAAAAGAATAGGGAGGTATTGTCTAGATAGATATCAAACATTTGTAAACACCCCTTTGATTACTTGGTGCAATATCACATATTTGTAGAAGAGATAGTAACTAATAACTATAGTTTTTAGGTTACAAGGGTAATTTTGTAGGGAGATATATAATAGTTCCTATTTTTATAATATTAATAATAAACATCTAGTTTACTATAGATAACATCAACCTTTTGATAAATAGCCTCAAAATTTATATATTCTTAATCTACATAACCATGTTTTCAACTTTTTGCAATATCACTTTTTGCGAAAGGCATTTTTAACATATGATTTTGCATATTGATAGGTGATTTTGACTTAGATAGTTTAGATAACATTTACCTAGTTTGAATTTAATACAATCTTTTCTTCAACATTTTGAGAATACCCCTATAAAAATTATTAATCAGTTTTGAAAAAAAGTATCATATTTTGATCATTCTATAAGAACTTTAATTTGTTGTTAAAATTATATTATATAAAACTATAGGTTAAAAAGAGTAGTATTTAAGACTTAAATTAGTTTAAACATTAATAGTTGACATCGAGATAAGCAAGTCAAATAAAATATTTGTCTAAATATAATTTTGTGTTGATCATATTTTGAACATTATATAAGTACTTTTTAATCACTTTGTAGATATTCATCATTCTATTGTTAAGTTTATTCTATTTCCCTAAGGTTATAAAATTACAATTGTTGAACTATGTCATTGTCTTTGACCTATGGTATTGCCTAACCATAAGAAATTTTTCTTGACCATGTGGTTAAAGTTAATTAACAATTTTCAAAACTGCATATTTATAAGTTGTAGTATTGACCCAAAGTTGCAATTTTGTATATTTTGAAATCAATTTTAAATAAATTGACTGCGCAAGTTTGTTTTTATAGGTTCAGAGGTGGTTTTCATAAATTTGAAACTACTAATCATTTTATTTATAGGAAACCTTAGTAGGAGATCATAGATCAAGTTTACTCATGCATTTTCTTACAAGATTAGTACTTTGTCTAGAATTTTAATATTGAATATATATATATATATATATATATATATTTGTTTCTTATGCACTTAATCTTCTCAAATAGATAATTATTCAGATGAATAAAACTTTTTTACCTATTTGTCAACCTATTTTTTTTAGTAGTGCAACATGATGTGGAAATCATCTTCACACACTTGCCTAGTTAATAGGGATTGGTGACATATATTTCATGACCATTCATTCAACAAAACTTCATGTTTTTGGTGGAATATAAATATCAAGGACAACTATCCTTTAGCTTAGCAGTTGGCCCCATATATGTCATATTTTAAAGGGAATAAATAATTATTTAAAATAAACATTAAACAACACCCTATACACAATTGGCCCACACATACCTTAAGTATCTTGAGGATTCCCTTAGACACCTTTGTGTATACCTTTTTTAGGACCTATCACCTATAATGTGTGACTTGCTACTAGAGTCAAGATCAACTCCCAAGTGACCATAAAGTACATAAAAGTTGTGAGGATTTTATATATATTTTAATTTGTCATCAACTTATAACCTCACATACAAATCCATTAGACATTTTAGCCATTAGGTTACACACCCTTTTGGTTAAATAATAATAGGGCTTGTGATTTGGTGTGCTTGTGTGCATATTGTGATAAGACCCATACTATTTGTGAGTTTATTCCTCTTATCACTTTATTATTTAATACTTGTAAATGGTGTCATGGTGATGTCATGAAGGTGTCCTAGTGAGTGGATGAAGTGCCTTTTAGCCTAAATGACAATGACAAAGTGTGTAATGTGCTTGTTCTAATATGCTTGAAGTATGATTGGTTGAAATTTATGTTTTACATGGTTAAAGATGTTTAGGGATGAGTATGGTGTTTTAAGTATGTGAAAGATGTCCTTAATATGTTTTTTATTCTTTGACTGCTTGTGTGCATAAGTGGAATTCATTTGGTTGTCCATAGTTTACATCTAGACACTTTGGGTCTAATGGTATAAAATTTGAATAGGTAGTTTGATGAATTCACCATGTCCATGTTTAGATGAGTTACGGGGAGGGGGTCATATTATTTTAATCACATTAATCACTAGTTAATATGTGTTAAATCTTAGGTCATGCACCTAAGGACAATCAAAGATATGTGGGAGTTAATTTGGGCTCCCATGCATTTTGCCAGTATTTTTCCATACTTAGCCAAATTTACATGAGGCAAGAAAGATATGAGTAATTAGTTTGATGATGGTATATCTCACACATATCAACATTTTAGGAGAACATGATCATATGAGTTTGTTTGGTTTTATAGCTAGTTTATTTATACTAACTTTTAGATCATGCATCAAAGCATGGAAAAATATATGTATGTTCAAAGTTGGCCTCCAAGATAAGTTTTTAACATAGTTGGCTCTATGGAAAAAACATCTAAGTGATCATTTTTATGTCATTATATCTCACACGTGTGATCTTTCTAGGAGTATTTTATCATATGGTTGTATTCTCAAATGTGAGGAGATCATTTGGTCTAAATTTATATTCATGTGAGTGAGCAAGGTAAAATATATGACTATGAAAAGTTGGTCTTTGAATAAGATAAGCAAGGTTACCATACTTGGTGAAATTTTGACAAGTTGAATTTTGAGCAACATGAATAGAGTGTGTTTTTCCAAGAAGTCGAGATGTAACAAGATAATGCCAAAGTATTCTATGTTTAATGATAAGTAGTGATAAAGATTGAGCTTTTTCCAAGAATAAATGATGAGTGGGAGATCCTAAGAATAGGGATTAGTGGTGTGTATTAAATTTAATAGGTCAAAGTGATATCTATTTATACTTGTTAAATACTAAGCTATGTATAGAAGATCGATAGAGCACATTGAGTCAACATTGTACGCATACATGAGATGAGGTCAAAGTGGTTGAGGTTTAACATTTGAGAATTAGAACCTATGAATTAAATTTTATAGAAGATAAATGTTATAATATTGATCTAAATTTTAGAGGACATGATATATGAGCATAGTGTTTGAATTTTAAGTGTGACCATTTGTTTTTGAATATTTGAATTTAACAAAAGAAAAACTAGTGATCTGTATTTTGGATTTAAATTTTGATCAATGATGAATTTACTCATGGTGTAAAAATAAAAGTGGTAGATAGCTCAAATTAAAATCTCACGATATTATTTTAAAGATCTGGAATTGTGCATAGTCAAAGATATTTATATTAAAAGTTGACTATGTATTCACGTATGGACTATAAGTTACCTGAGCAACTTATTCTGCTTATTTTCATGTTTCATGGTGAATTAGATATTGGGAAATGTTTTATAATCCATGAGGATGATTTTTTATCATTATTAAGGTTTTAACATTTGTATGTAGTATGAAAAATGGTTTAGAAGGTGTCTGTGTGTTCATTCATAATGATTGTGTACACATAAGGTTGTTTAAAAAAATTATGCTTAAGTAAAAGGGTTATATGTTGGTTGTTGTCACTTAAAGGGGACCTATAGATCATATTTAATGGGTCTATGTTTTTGGTATAGGTTCTATGTTCTTATTTTGTTTGATGGAGTGATAAAGTAGTGAATGGGTTCACATGAGACCTATAAGGGCTACAAGGGCCTTGTTAAAAGATGTAGTTTCTTAAGGGTGACCCATAGATGTTATGGATAACCTATGAATACTATTTTTGAGCCATGTATTCATGTGAGATATGACTTAATAGATAATTCATGCCTACTAGCTGACCAAAGTGTTGATTATCAAGTGTGTTCTATAAATAGTGGAATCAAAGATGGTGGTTTCTAGACTTTGTATAAGAGACTAAGGAGAGATTGGAGAGAGGCTTGTGTGTTTATTATGGAGAAAAGGATTGGTATAATACCATGTGGATGAGTTAAAGATAATAATAGATTGAGGACTATATGTATGACATGTAGGTCATAATTCTATTGGTAGAATAGTTCTCTTATTGTTTGAGTATGACAGAAGGTGAAGAGTGATAATCAAAGGTCCATAATTAGGTGTTAAAGACATTAGTTAAAAGTTGTATGTGTTCATATGTGTTTTATATCATCATCTAAGGTATTTTTAGCCTCATTTCAAGTTAAAACTTGGTAAAATTATGGTTGTTATTGTAGCTCAACTAGACATGTGTTATAGCACCCTGTGTGATTGTAGTCTCACTAAATAGGGAATATAGTTCTTTGATCATTTAAAAATGGTCTAAATTTTTTATATTTATTATAAGATATTATTCCAATTATAGGTTCTAGTGGGTTTTCTCCCCCAAAAAGGTTTCCCACATATGTCATGTGTTATGTTATTGATCTTGTATTGTCTATCTTGCTCATTACTATGAATGTTGTGTATGCTTCATGAATTCTTGTGGTAACTAGTTAAGTTTTTGTAAAGATTTAAATCAAATTTGGATTATTTGAGCTCACTATTTCACCCCGCTCTCAGTGATTATACCTATAACAATTGGTATCATTACAAGTCCTTTATTCAAAGTTTAACCAGTTAAAGATGATTAAAAGTATAATGGATGATAAAGAGACTATGACTTACCTTCAAAACAAACTTTTATGTGGATTATCAAATGTCAATATAAGCATGAATTATGTGAAGATGTAAGTTCAAGATATAGAGGCAAAAATCAATTATTTATAGGGCATGGTGAATAAAGGTCTTAATCAAAGGATGGAATAATGTGAAAATAAAGTCATGACCTACTTAGATGTGCTCTTATCCAAGGACAAAAAGGATTTCAGCTCCACAAAAATGATCGATAATGCAAATGCATTGATAGGTAATGGTCAAAAGAAAAGAGGGTCAAACATGAACAATGTCTTTAATTGGTATTGATTCTCCTACAATCACTTTGGTCATAGATATAAGGATTTTGCTCTCTCACCAGAGATAAAAAGGGATCTTAGATGTTATAGCTATAACTAACAAGGTCACATAGCCAATAACTATAATATATCATTTTTGAAAAAGGATATATAATTCATTGACACTATCAAATGGTTCAAGGATACCAAGTCTAAAGAAGAAAAGAAGAATATTCCAAGTAGATCACTAATGGAAGAGTCATTGTTTATTTAAATAAATTTGCATACTCAAGAAGATTAGAACAAGAGATGGTTCATAGATAGTGGATGCTCAAATAATATGATAGCAAATAAGAGAAAGTTTCTCTCTAAAAAAGATAAACCTTGGTGCAGTTAGATTTGGTGACAATAAATTTGCTAATGTAGTCAACAATGGTATAGTGAGTTTGGGAAATGGTCATACTAAGACTAAGAATGTATAATATGTAGATGGTTTGAAACATAATCTTTTAAGTGTGAGCTAAATGTGTAAACAAGGAAATGTTTTAACTTTTCATGATGATGTATGTGAAATAAGAAATGCAAAATCTAGCAGATTAATTGCAAATGTTCATAAAATAAATAACATGTATTCAGTCAATCCAAGAAGGAAGAATGCTTCATAAGTCAATTAGAAGAAATTTGGCTATGGCATAGAATGCATGGACATTTAAATTTTGATAATATAATAAAAATTAGTTGAAAGGGGTTGGTAAGGCATATGCCTAATATTTCTAATATTCCTCATTCTCTTTTGAAGGCATGTCTTCATGGAAAGCAAACCAAGAAAAGATTAAAAAAACCAAGGGATTCTCCACTATATAGCCATTGGAGTTGATCCACAATTATCTATGTGGACCTATGAAAACACAAATTATTAAAGTTAATAGCTACTTCATCCTTTTCATTAATGATTTTACTAGAATGAATTGGATATTCTTTCTTAAAGAAATATTATAAGGTTTTGAAAATTTTGTGGTATTCAAATATCTTATGGAAAATGATAAAGGATAAAATATCAAATGTGTAAGATCAAATAGAGGAGGTGAGTTTTGGTCTCATAAGGTTGATGATTTTTTTAAAGAACATGAGATAAGAAGACAATATTCTACTATTAAAACACCATAATAGAATGGTGTGGTTGAAAATAATAATAAGACTATTGTTGAGATGGGTAAAAACATGCTTCAATATGTAAAATTATTATATGGATATTGGGAAGAGGTAGCCAACACTTATATTTACATCCTAAATAGGTGTCAAATTAGAGTAAATGGTAATAAGACTTCTTATGAGTTATGGAAGATTAGAGAGGTTAATTTCAAACATTTCAAAGTGTTTGGGAGTAGGTGCTTAATCAAAAGAGATGAAGAGAATCCTATAAAATTTGATTCAAGGTCTGATGAGGTCATATTATTATGTTAATCTTCTATCAGTATTGCCTATAGGTGCTTCAAAAAGGGAATTCACAAGATTATTGATAGTTAAAATATAAGGTTAGATGAGATAAGTAGAGTCAAGAATACAAAAGTGTAGGTAAGTGAATCAATTCAGAATTATGGTGCAAACAACGATGATTTATCCATTCAAATAGATGATGAAGAGGAAGAGGAAGAAGAAAGACAAGATTATAAAGCTTAATCTAGAATAATTCAGAAAGATCATCCAATCTCTAAAATTATTAGAAATGTTGGTGTAAGGTTAAAAACTAAAAATATAATGTTGATCAATCAAAATCAGCAAGACTCAACTTTATTATCCATGATTTAACCCAAAACATTTATGAAATCTAAAAAAGATGAAAGATGGCATGATGTAATGGATGAAGAAATTTATCAAATAGAAAGGAATGAAACATGGGACTTAGTCCCTAGGCCAAAAGATAAAAATGTGATAGGTACCAAATGGGTTTTCAAAAACAATATTATTGATAAAATATAAGTCACAAGGATCAAGGCTAGATTGGTGTGTAAAGGATATGCTCAGGTTGAAGGAATAAATTTTGATGAGACTTTTACTCTTATGGCAAGGATGGAAGCAATTAGACAATTTCTATCATATGCATGTTTCAAAGGTTTTATGGTATATCAAATGGATGTGAAATATTCATTATTGAATGGTAACTTATAATAAGAATTCTACATTGAGTTACATAAAGGATACTTCATGTCAAGTAATCAATATTTTGTGTGTAAATTGAAGGAGGCTTTGTATGGTCTTAAACAATCTCTTAAATCTTGGTATGATATGATATATAAGTATATTTTGAGTCAATGCTTTAAAAGGGGTGTAGATGATAGTAATTTTTATATTAAGACAAAAGGTAATCATCAATTGATAGTTTTTGTATATGTTGATGATGTAGTTTTTGGATTTGAAAATGATAAAATGAATATAAAATTTACATATACTATGAAGACTAAGTTTGCAATGTCAATGTTGAGAGAACTATCTTTCTTCTTAGGATTATAGAATAATTAACTTAATGTAAGGACATTCATTTCAAAAGATGAATACATCAAGTATATGCTAAGGAAATTTCACATGATGGATTGTAATCCAATGGGTCTCCAATGATCATAGGATACAAGTTAAGTAAACTAGATGACTCACCAAAAGTTGATCAAACTTTGTATAGATCCATGATTGGAAGTATTTTTTACTCTACTACATCTATGCCTAAAATCATTTAAGTAGTAGGTCTTATAAGAAGGTTTAAAACTAATCTTAGATAATCTCACTTAAAATCAATCAAAATGATCTTGAGATATCTCAAAGGCATCATAGACTATAGTCTATAGTATCCTAGGAGTAAATAATTATCTTTGAAATAATACACTGATGTTAATTGGGTAGAATGTGTGGATGATAAGATAAGTACCATTGGTGTGGTATTCTTCATGGGAGAATGATTGGTGTCTTAGATAAACAAGAAGTAAGCCTTAATGTCTCTATCAACTACAAAATCTGGGTATATATCAACTTCTTCTTATTGCACACAAGTCATATAGATGAAAAAAACTTTAGAGGATTATAAGGTAAGACAAAAGAGACCTTAACCTATTTATTTTGACAATACTAGTGTAATTAGTATCTCAAAGAATATTGTTATGAACTCAAAAAATAAACACATTCCTATTAGATATCATTTATTGAGAGAAAAAATGATTAATTAGTGTGTCAAGTTGGAGCATGTGCCTACAAAAGAGTAGCTTGTAGATATTATAACCAAACCATTATCAAAAGCTACTTTTGAGTATCTAAGATAAATCTTGGGTGTAATTTATTTATATATAAATCAATAGAAGGTATTTGGTTAAGGGTGAGCAACAAGTTCATGAGATTGCTCCAAATGCTTATGAAGGAGCTATAGGATAGGGCCAAAATGAATGTTTTTAGGTTGGTTGAGAGCATGTTTACTATTTGGTGAGTGACATGAAGTTATATTGGTGGTCCTTGTATTAGCTTGAGAGAAAATTCTAGTTATCATATGTGTTGGTTCTTAATGGTGTGTGGATATCTAAAGATGTTCAAAAAATGTAATTTTTTATATTTTTTAAGGGGAGTCCCTCTCAAATGTTTCATTATGTGTTCCATCAGATTTAAATCATTTTTTGTGTTCTTTATTGATCGGTTGTAGTGCTTAGTTGAACAGAGTGTTGGCATAGAGAAAGAAGAGGTAGGCTCAAGGTAAGGTGGAATTTTTATCATATTTCTTAGGTTTTCCTCTCCTATTAGTATTATTTTTAGGTTTTTAGGATCAGTTGGTGTTCACTTTGTCATTGTCTCAAAGGGGGATAAAATTCCTATTGAAGGAGTTCTTGGAGAGAGAAAAGTGAGTTGAATGATGTTTTTGACATCAATGACAAAGAGGGATATTTTTGGAGAGTTTTAAATGATTTCATGGTGATATAATGAAGGTGTTCTAGTGAGTTTATGAAGTGCCTTATTATCTTAAGTGATAATGATAAAGTGTGCAATGTTCTTATTCTAGTATGATTGAAGTATGATTGGTTGATCTTCAGTTTTGGCATGGTTAGAGATGTTCATGGATGATTATGGTGTTTTGAGGATGTAAAATAGGTCCCTAATATGTTTTATATGCTTTGAGTTCTTGTGTTCATAGATGGAATTTATCTGGTTGTCTATAGTTTTCATCTAGACACTTTAGGTCTAGTGGCAAAAAGTCTAAGTAGGTATTTTGATTATATCACCATTGTCACGTGTGGATGAGTTAGGGGGATTTGGTCATATGGTTATGATAAATTTAATCCCTATTTATTATTAACTAAATCTCAATTCATTCACCTAAGTGTTGTCAAAGATATGTGGGTGTAAATTTGGGCTCCCAGGCATTTTGACAATATTTTCCCATACTTAGAAAAATTTGCATGAGGTAAGAAAGAGCCAAGTAATAAGTTTGATGATGGAATATATCACAAATGTGAATGTTTCATGAGAATGTGATCATATGGGTTTATTAATTTTTGTACCTATTTCATTTGTGCTAAATTTTAGATCACGCACTGAAGCGTAACAAAATATATGAATGTTCAAAGTTGGCCACCTAGATAAGTTTTTGACATAGTTGGCTCTATGGTAGAAAAATATGAGTGATAATTTTTATTTTTTATAACATAAAATTGTGATGGTTAGAATATTATTTTTTCACATGGTTGGATTCTCCTATGTGATGACATAATTTGTTCCAAATTTGAGATCATGTGAGTGAGTGAGGGAAAAGATATGAATGTTCAAAGTTGGCCTTCCAAGTAGATAAACAAGTTTCCCATAGTCAAATTTTCAAAAGTTAAATTTTGAGAAACATTTATGGACCATGTTTCTCCAAGAAGTCAAGATGTAGAGACATGATGCCAAAGTGTTATATGTTTAACATTGAGTAGAGATAAAGATTGAGCTTCTTCCAAGGATCAATGATGAGCAAGAGATCATACAGATAGAGATCAATGATGTGTATTAAAGTGAAAATGTCAAAGTGACATTTTGTTAGCTTTGTTGGAGACTAATTTATGTATATAAGATTGATGGAGTGTATTGATTCAAAATTTCAATGGTGTACGAGATGAGGTCAAAGTGACTTAAGTTTAATATTTGAGTTTTACCATTAATGTGTTAAATTTTGGAGAAGATATATGATGTAATATTCATAAAAATATGAGAGGACATGAGATGTGAGCATAGTTTTCAAACTTTAGCTATGATCGTTTACTTTTGAATATTTGAATTTAACAAAGGAAAAACCAATGCTCTATATTTTAGCTATAACTTTTGATCTAGGATAAATTTACCCATGGTATGAAAATCAAAGTGGTAGAGGACTCTAATTAACATATAAAAATATTAGTTTGAATATCTATAAGTGTGTAAAGTCAAATATATTAAGGTTTAAAATTGACTGTGTGTTTGTGCATGGACTGTAAGTGACCTAAAAAGATTTTTCATGTTTGTTTTGATATTATTTTGATGGTTCATGGTTAATTATATATCAGGGAGTGTTTTATACTCCATGAGGATTATATGTTTTAATTATTAAGTTTTAACCATTTGTATTCAATATGAAAAATGGTTTAAAAGGTTTTTGTGTGTTTGTTCATAATGACTGTGTATACAGAATGTTGTTTAAGTGAATTATGCTTAAGCAGAAGGGTTCTATGTTGGTTATTATCACTTAAGGGGGACATATATATCATATGTAATGGGTCCATGCTTTTGGTATTTGTTATGTGTTCTTGTTTTATATTTTGGATTGTTAAAGGAGTGAATGGGTTCACAAGTGACCTATAAGGGCTACAAGGTCCTTATTTAAAGGTGTAGATGCTTAAGGGTGACCCATAGATGTTGTGGCCAACCTATGGAGATTATATTTGATCTGTGTCTTAGTGTGAGAGATTAATTAAGGTATAAGTCATGACTAATAGCTGACCAAGGTGTTGATTAACAAATATGATCTATAAATAGTGGAATCAAAGATGGTAATTTCTATACTTTATGTAAGAGACTAAGGAGAGATTGGAGAGAGGATTTTGTGTGTATTTTGGAGTGAAGGTGGGGTAGAGTTTCCTATGGATGAGTTGAAGATAATAATAGATTTAGGACCATATGTATGACCTATAGGTCATAATTCCATTATTAGAATACTGCTCTTGTTATTTAAGTATGAGTGAAAGTGAAGAGTGATAATCAAAGGTCAATCATCAGGTGTTGAAGACATTAGTTCAAAGGTGGATGTGTTTAGAGGTGTTGTTATGTCAGATCAACATCTAAGGTGGTTTCATCCTTATTACAAGGTGAAACTAAATAAAATTTTGGTTATTGTATCTCAGCTAGACAGGTGTTATATCACCTTATGGGATTGTAGCCTCACTAAATAGGGATTGTAGTTCCTTGATTAGTTGTAGCTAGTCTAAATTGGTTATTTTTATTATAGGATAGTATTCAAATTTTAATTTCCAATTTTTTTCCTCCTCTAATAGGGTTTCCCACATATGTCATGTTTTATATGTTTTATCTTGCATTATCTCTCTTGCTTATTTTTATGAATGTTGTGTATGCTTCATGAATGCTTATGGTAACTAGTTAAGTATTTGTAAAGATTGAAATCAAAGTTGGATTATTTGGGATCACTCATTAACCCCCCCCCCTCTTAGTGACTATACCTCTAACATTTATTACCTAAATAACTAGAGAAAATTTAGGACATAACCCATATTATTACTAAACCAAACTATTTCATCTTCATTCATCACCCATACTTTTGAGTATTAGGTTTTATCTTGGAACAAAATCTATAGTGGTCACCAATAACTCTTAATCTTATTCATCATCTCATTCAACTTATCCTTGATTAATAATTATCAAATTTTACAACCTTATTGTGTTTTATCTAGTACCCCATAATCTCATAATCTTGCCTATTCGTACTTAACACCCGTCCAATTGTCATCTTATAGGTGTGAAAGGTAATTTAGTCATCACATCCCTTATTATCCTTGATAGATTGAATTTTTATAGGCTTTTTACCTTGATAGTATTTCAACACTTTAGTCTTGAATCCCCAAGTCTAAATCTAAATCACATATGTATCACATCACTTTACCACTTAAGTATAGGATTTAAGATAAAATTAGTATCCAAAGTTACTTTCTCTCTCTCCCAACACCAAAACAAAACCTAATCACTCTCACATAATATTCACTATCCACCATGCTTATTATAACCCATGATCAAATCCTAAAAATAGGAAAAATATCAAACCAATAAAATGATATCCTTGGGACTCTAGGTGAGCAAAGTCAAGATAATAAATAAATAAAAAGTGATATGCATACTATTGGAGAAGAGGAACAATTCATAAATGAATTATTTAATATTAATAAGGTTAGATCATAGTTTTACCAATATACATATATATGATAAATGTGATGAAATTATTTCCTAAGTCATTAAAATGGGGTGCACACTACCCTCTACATTTAATCGAAGTCTCATACAACACCTTATTCATCCATTATCTAGACCTAATACTCAACCACATCAATATAAAACTAACCAAGAATAAGGGGAACCCATCCTCATAAATCATGAATAATAATTGGAGGAAGAATAAAAATCCCTAGAAAATAACCATGTTAAGTCCAAAAGGAGGAGAACCACCTTGGAAGATCTCATAGACCAATTGACCCAAAAAATTAATTCCCTCTCCTAATTTTGTGTTGGAAACCAATGACCCACTTCACCAATACAAACCATTATAAACACCAATAATGATCCATTAATACCAGATAAAGCCAAGAATAAACCTATATTCCCTTAATGGACCCCTCATTTTCCAAAGAGTGGAGGATGATGAAAGAAACTCTTCATCATATTGGACCTCATAATTGGGTGATGAAATATAAGTATGAATACTTGTGTATTTCTCCATTGGATATGATCATATTTAAAATACCCTTATTAGCACACTTTGAGATTCTAAAGTTTGAAACATATAAAGGGAGAGGGGACCCATATGACTACATTAAGTAATTTTATGTTAAATGCCATTATGTTGTATATGATGATGCTTATCTACTTAGACTCTTCCCTAAAAGTCTCATAGGACCTGCAATAGAATGGTTCAAGCATTTAACAAAAGGGTCCATATCTAGTTTTGGAGAGCTAACAAAGAAATTTTTGCAACATTTATCATTTAACATTGAACATGATATTTTTACTATAGATATTTGAAACACCAAATAGATAATTGGGGAGATCTTAACATCATTTCTACAATGGTGCAAAAGCTTTACTAGTTGATTCCACTACATAATCCCTAAAAGGAGATATCCAAAATATTTATCAATAATCTCAACACTAATATTAATTGAAACTATAGTGTGCCAAATATTTTAATGAAATTATATAGAAGGGTATCTAAATTGAAAAATCACTCATTGAAAAAGAGACAATCAAATTATAACCTAAAATGAACAAGGTCAAAACCATGATAATAACTTTTAGGGTAAACTAAGGTCTTCAAAAATAATAAAAATGTAGTAGGGGATGGTGTCATAAAATCAAAACATGTACAACTAGTATATAAATCTCCCTTAGTACTAAAAGGTAAAATGTCCCTAGTATAACTATACCAAGGGGAAAACCAAAGCCTATAATGGGAAATAGGCATCTAAATAGTCATATTGTACCTTTAAAAATGGTCCTAAAAAAATTAATCATTGGTAATATGATCACCCACTATAAAATTTGACCAATGGATGATAATAAGTCATGACCAGACTGGTATCAATAATATGAATTTTTAAAAAATCATAGAGTCAAAGGATATGATACTAAGAAGTGTATGAAATTGAGGCACTTCATCCAAGATTTAATATAAAAGGAAGAAATATAATTTTAATGGGAGAGTCCAACAAGTCAATCCAAAAATCAAAATTTGGGTATATATCAATACCCATTGCCAAAACATGATCATAGGTAGAAGAAACCATCAAAGGATCAAGGTCAAGCTTCCACTTCCAATAGAACCAACTATTACTCTATCCCATATCATTAGATTAATACCATCAAAATTTATATCCCCCAAAAGCTTGGACATCTACCATCTACCTTCCTCAAAATCAATAGAGTACCATCTGATTGTGTAATCACTGCATGTCATGGCAAGAGCACTATTCCTAGAGTACATAAAAAGGAAATATCCACCTCCTCATCTAATAAAGTCACTATCCCTAATAAATTCTCAAGTTATTCTGATAAACCATATGATATCATTTAAACCCAAATTTTTCTTATGGATATTCTCAAGACATCATTCGTGCATTGAGAGATAATCAAGTTTTGAATGAACTAAAAGTCCAAATTAATATTGACACAATTAAATTTCAAGCCTTTGTGGTTTATTTATCCCCTTCCCAATATTTTTTTGGTGCCCAAGATATGCCACCTATAGGCCCTCACCATAACAATCTACTATTCATTAAGATTTCCATTGCCAACAATAAGATCCCATGGGTACTTATAGATGTAATATCATACATGAATTTGTGTAATATTAATTTTCTTTAGAAATTAGGGTATTTTGAGTCTTTATTAGGGCCCACTTTAATAATGATTAAAGCATATGATGATAATGATAAGTTATCTATATGCAGAATCTATATTGTTATAGTTGTGGGACTCATAGTCAACCAAACCCTAATTCATGTAATAGATATTGATCTACATACTTTTGAGATGACCTTAGATGCACAAGATGAGATTAGTGCCCTATAACCTCCACCAATGTCTAAAATTCTCACATTCTAAAATGGAGGTTACAATTCTAGGGGAAATTGAATATTTTGATAGCTACCAAATGGACCAAACTAATCTTACTTGCTACTACCCCAATACCCATAGTTCATCTTATGACCAAAAGATGCAAAATAAATCCACCCTAATAATTTAACACCCACTTCATCTAAATCCATATATCTCACCCATATTAATATTGTATCCAAGGGTTGTAGGGAATATGAATATAAAACTCTTTGTCTTAAATCTACCATTATCCCCACATAGCCATGAGTCTCTAGATATGAGGCAAGATAAACCCATTACCTATCAATTCAAGGCCACAACCTTCATAAGTGAAGGTATGTTATTTGATGAATATTTTTAATATCCTAATGATTTGTGGGTTATTCCTAAAGATGAGGCCTTAGAATTTCATAGGCAAAAATATACCCAACTTCATAAAATGCTTTAAAACTTGAACTATAAGGGAAAAGGAAAAGGTAGAGAATAAAAAAGTAGGATAGGACCTATCAAGATTCAGGAACATATAAAACATCTTGGCCTAGGGTACAAACTGTTTTGAATTGACCTAAATAATATCATCATCAATACTTATTTGGCTCTTTAAGAGTCTACTTTTGATGAATAATTCAAGATGGATTCCATCTATATTCTCTATGAAGACTTGGCTTCCAAAAACCTCTTCTACAACACTTTTATCTCCATCATCAACATCTCCCTCCTTTATCCAACACTCATAGACTGGGATCAAAAAACTAAGCCATCCTTTGATGTCTTCCAAAATGATGAGGCCATCATTTAATATATAAGAGCTAGATATTTTATGCCATAAATAAATCACAATAAAGGATTTTATATCAATATAAATGAATACACATATTTTGGATAAAAACAAGCGTTACTAAATCAAGTCAAAGAATAAGAATGTGATGAAAATGACCCCTATCAAAACATAGAATAAATCTAATCAACTCCTGATGAAAAAGAGTCTTATTTGGAATTAGAGGTATAAATTCTAAATGAGTGGTCCAATATCTATCACTATAGTATCTATGATGTTATATGTGTGTATAATAGGGCTCTGAGATCATGAAGTATAAATATAAGGAATAGGTAATTTTGGAATCAATCACTATGTACTCTATGGTTTATTTGGAAAAACAATAGTAGAAACATGTTTAGGTGATCTATATGTATGAATATACTATGTAATAAAATATGATGATTTCATGGAATCTAATGTATGTCTCTGATGTAATACTCTCAAGTATTGGCTACCTAGTAAAGGGGATTGCCTTTTGTTTAACATTTTGTGATGGATTAGCCTTATTAGTGTTTATAATTAACTATCTATGTATAATTTTATTTTGTTCAAGAGGATGCTCATATGGAACTTTAGAAAGTATAATTACCTAATTGGCATGGATGTATTTAACACACTTGTGAAATATAAAAGGAACCATTTAAAGAGTATGGATCTAAGGTCTTTCCAATAACATATAAAATATTCTTTTGGAAGGTAAAATTGAAAAGGTAGTAACCACATATGTGGGACTGACCTATAAAGGTCAGTCAATCTCACCAAGAACCTTCCATTAGGTCCCATTGAATACTATAATTCACCAATAATTAAAATCATGATGACTATAACATATATATGTAACTAATTTCATGGTGCAAATATTTTCATTTTCACCATTATAAATCATAACATTATGTATAATCTAGTGATTAAGGATTGCGTGAATGAATAACTAATGAAACTTAGGGTCATCATCCCTAACCACACTATCATTAAAAATAATAAAAGGTATATAAACCATAGGAGGTATATATAATGTATAAGTACTAATAATACCATCCAATGGGTGCCCATAATGTGATGGAGGATGTAAATTATATGTCATGTGCACTTCTAGTTCCTTCTTACAATGGTCTTGCCAAGGATTGTTAAATATTTTTGGCTTTTGGTGATCACTATGTTATGAATTGGATTATATTAGAGTATCATAAAATTTAATATTTTGATCATCAATAAGGTCCTAGATCTTATGCTTCAAGATAATTTTTTTTTTATAATGTCATAGTCCCTGTTGATAATCACAATCAACATTCACATCATATCCTTTGGGTAGAGGTATATTCATATCAACCTATATAGGATGAGGGATAGATATAATATGATAATATACTATCCATAGGATTAATGAAGTAGGAGACTTAGGTAAACATGTAAATTATATCCTTGTTGCATTAAATAAGACAATCCAATTAGGTCTCTATAAAACTATGTTAACTATGGTAATTGTTTCCTTTTTAAGCTCATGATATTTTACCTTATAACTTGGTACTAGATGTAGATGAATATGGTGTGATTTCTACATACTTGAGTGTATTCAATGAAATAAGATTCATTTCATGGTCTTGTGTAACATGGAATAAGTCATCAAAATATTTGAACTTTTTGAAAATAATGGACTCATGTAAATGAGCAACCAACCTTTGATTGAATGTCTTGCAACTCTTTATCTTCCATAATATTAGTCATTTTAGCCAACATTGTATTGTACCTCAATACATGTTCATTTATATTTTAATTTTTTCCTTATTTAATTTTTGAAATTTGAGAATAAGAAACATTTTCATAAATATTAATCAAAAAATGTGCCAAAAGCTGAACTTTAAGAGATTTTAATGCTTTCACATATTGGAGAGGTAAATCATATAACCACCTCAAAGCATATTCCTTGAGGATTTTTGGGAATAATTTTATAAAAAATTTATCATTGGAGGCATAGTCAAGGCATGTTATATAAAAAAAAATTGAATATGTTATTTAGGATCACCATGTCCATCATAAAATGTGAACTTAGGTGTAATAAAACCAAATGGAAAAGGTTGTAAAGATATATCATGTGAAAGTGGATTATATAATACATCTTGGGAATTAATATCATGATGGAATTTATCAAGTGTTTTGTTCAATTTTTGTAATCTTGTCTTGAAAGAAATTTATAACTTAAAGGATTGTTTGAACTATGGACCCATTGGGATTTAGATTAAGAAGATGAGTGGTCATAAAAGGGGATGTAATAATGGTTTGAATAGGCATATAAATTAGTATTTGAGTTGAATAATTTATTATCCCCATCTTATATGTAGCAATATTAGTTTCAATATACAAAGGTTGAAAGACATAACCCATGACCCCATTATAAGGATTACGTTTTAATGTGTTTAGGGGGAGGGTTTTTGGTGTATGGGGATGACCCATATTTATAATATCATGATCAATATATGAACCTATTTGGTCATATATGTTTTTTAAATTCTTATCTTATAAAATGGTTTTTAGAATTTAATGAATATATTTAGAATTTTTATGAATACACTCATAAAACAATGAAATTAATTTTACTTTCTCATGTTCATTGCTTTCATTAGACTCATGGTTTTCACTATCATAATTTTATTCTATTATAATTTCATACGTATGTTTTTCATTCTCAAAACAAGTGTCATCATGATCCATAAGATTATGTCCATCATTGGTTTGAGACATTTTAGGTGGTTGGGGGGAGGGGGGGATCTCAATGTGTTAAATAGTCACACCTCTAAATAGTAGGCTACATCTAAGTTGCATACAAAATAATATAAGTAGGAAATAAAAAATTACAATAATATGAAACCCTAGATGACTAAAAACCCTGGGAATTAGAAATATTTTACACTAAATTTTGATAAGGATCCTACTTGGATAGATATGGTTAATAATGTAGAAATTACAATGCACAATCTGATTTATAATAGGCCAATTAAATGCTAAATTTATATATTACATATATTAGACTAATGAAAGTAAGGATAAAATAGTGAGTAAAAATATGATAGATATAAAAATGACAAATATATAATGTACTTAGTTGTTTCTAATGCTAATGTAATTCTGGACATAGAATAGGCAAAAATTAGACAAGAAGAGGATTCTAGAATAGTCACCAAATATTAGAGTGAGTGACTCTAGAGCCATAGACACTGAAATTAGCCTTAGTTGTAATGATGCTATCATCTAAACTAGACATAGGTATCCTTTATAAAATACCTACTATAAAATGATGCAACCACCTATATGCTTATGGGTTTGTCTTCACCTTAACTATAGTGTATTTAGATCTAGTTCATGGACTATCACCCCTCATGAAATTATAAAACCCTAGTTATTCATCTTCATAGTGACCTTGGGAAGAATAGGTTATTGGGCACATAGTGTCAAGATGAACCCAAAGACCCATCTATTAGTGAGTGCTTCCTACATATAAAATACTCTAAAGAGGGCCTCAGACTGATGTAGTTCTCCCATATGTGTTGGATTGTGTGTGAATCAAGTAATATGTGTAAATCATGTACAATAGTGACCTATCTTGTAACTTGAAAAACATAGCTCTTGAGATTATCCTTTAGTACTTTCGACATTTATACATGTTTTCTATATGACTAATATGGAAATAAGGAAGCTTTACTCAATTAAATGATCCATAGAATGATTTTGATGAGTTGCCTTGGTCTCTTTAGGCCTTTTATATGTGGGGAATGAATGAGGAGTGATTGTGAATATATACCACTCCTATCAAGAAATATATTACATTAAATCTCTTAGGCTAACCATTAGGATATGTTTCATTTTATAAATTAGATGACTTTAGGGCACTAGACACATGTGTCAGGGTCAAACATTCACATTGATACAGGGGTCTGAGACTGATGCTTATGTCTTAGTAGTTATAAAATAGTTGGTGTTACTTAGATATCCACCCTATGATGAGATTATAAGGCTCTCCTTATCTAATTGGCATAATGTAATCACCTCTAGGCTTATGGGTAGCCTAAGGAATGAGGTGAGTCTCTAGATAGGGCTAACTCCTTTGATGTATCACTATGGATCAAACTACAACTAAACTTTGGGGGCTAAAAAGAGAGAGAAAACTGAAAGAAAACATAAAATAATGGAGGTGATACACCAAATTAACTAATGACATCCAACCATATGCATATTACACTTGAGGTTAAGCAACAAACCAAACATACACTCTTCCAATCTACAATTTCTCGTATCAATGTTATATTATGAGGTCAAGATGAACATCTAGGCTAAAGATGACTAGAAAAGAGGCCTTGAATTTCACATGATGAAGATAAAAAGTAAATTAATCCTTGACATATCAAAAAAAACTTCACATTGCCTATAATAAGAATTTTTCCAACTATAATTAGGTTGCAAGAATGAGCTAACATGCTAAGGAAACAAGAGTGTCACTTAAGCAAAATCAAACATTAAAGTGCACAAACTAAAAATAGTCATGTAAGACATAACACTTAGTCATTTTATTTTTAAAAAGGTATATAATTGATCAAGGCTTTTCCATACTCAGGTGGAACATCCCATACAATGCCAAAATGGCTAACTCTTATAGAGTTTGAGAGAGAGAGAGAGAGAGAGAGAGAAAAGAAGAGAAGTTCAAGGGTCACAAGGAAACTTGTAAAGATGAAAAAAAGAGTTAATTTTGAATTTGAGAAGGATTTGGGATGAACTATTCAAGTTACATAACTAAAATTTTCAACTCAAGTCATCAAATTTATGCAAAGTGGCCTAAAACTCATTTTCTTGCACATAAAACTGCCTTCATGATTAGGCCTATTTCAGTTACTTTTAACTAATAAAGGGTAGGCATAATGATTGTAATGGAAGGGGAGGATCTTATAAATTAATCTCCATTAATTTTTTTCATGCCTAGTATTATAGAATCACTTAGAAGAGATACATCATCACCTTCACTCTAGGAAACCTCCTTCTCATACACCTTACACACTTGTCTTCAAATTTGGCTTAATTTATTCATTAAATTCAATAAAATGATTTTTTTTTTTTTTTAAAAAAAACCGTCAATGTCCTTGGAATCATCATAGGAACCATAAAATCACTTTACTTGAAGATTTCCTCCTTTCTAGCTTGCCCAATATGCCAGATTTAACTAGCTAAGTTGCAAGATCTAGTTGGGGCACTTAGAAGCCATTTAGTGGAATTAAATTAATATTAGGAGCTATCATGAGTTTAAATATTTCTTTTAAAATTATTTTCATCCTAATAATCCTTTGGTAGCAAACACAACACACAAAATAGTGAATAAAATCCTATTTCTACCACCATTCATATAATTGCATACAACCAAAAAGGTGTGGATTAGCTTGGGTGAGTCCTCTAAAATTTAAAAGAAGTTTAATGATCTAAAAATTCCACTAGACCATATTTTTAACTCAACTTTCCCAAACTAGTCATTAGCAAGGGTTTACAAGGGTTTTAGGCTAGTTTGACCTCTTAATATTGTTAATAAATTTGGGATATTCAATTTGAGAAAAAATTCCATAAATATGGCCTATAATACCCATGATAACACCACCTAACTCCTTTAGCTCCCATGCATAGCCTCATTAAATATGTGAGCAATTGAAAATGGCCTCTCAAGATTGTTTTCCTTTTTCCTGCAAGTTTGAAAGGGTTTTGAGCTAGAAAATGACCTTATTTTGATTTCCTTGCAAGGTAAAATATTTAACACCTTTTTTGAGACCCCATGAACATTATTTAACTCATTGTAATGTTCATCCTATGCCAAAATGATGTACGAATCTCCATTTCACTTTAGGCTTAAGCTTTTCAAACAAGACTAAATTTGTCCTTAAAGCTCAAAATGGCCTTTCATGGTTTTATTTGCCTTATAAAGGTTCAAAAATTCCTATATAAATTCTACACAAATTTTTATATAATATTTAAATCTTATCTCAAGATATAAATGAAGATGACTATTCATTTGGATGTAGGTT
Source organism: Torreya grandis (assembly GCA_037957365.1). NCBI lineage: Eukaryota > Viridiplantae > Streptophyta > Pinopsida > Cupressales > Taxaceae > Torreya > Torreya grandis. The sequence continues at coordinate 38,431 of JARHVA010009278.1, forward strand.
TCACCATGCCTAATGGCATTGCCTACAACATTTGCATGTTTGACCATAGTTTTCTTAGTTTCACATTTATTTTCTTACTCTCTCATGTTTTTATATATGTTTTAAATATTTCCAAATCTTATTTCAAGGTGTAAACTCTCTTTTTTCTTCATCATTGATCTTTTTCTCTCAAAATTGTCAGTCTTGGTATAAGGGGAAGTACCCCCTATCTGAGATAAAATAGAGGGTACTTCCCCTATTGTCTCAGTTAAAAGGATTGTTTGATATAATTACTAAAGTTATGAGGACCCCAAAAACCAATATTTATCCTTTGGTGACCTCATTTTCCCTTTCAAATCTTGAAGTTCCAAAACTATTTTTCATGCACAAGGCCTGTGTTTTGTCATTTCACTATGTTGGCTTCAAAACATTACACCTATAGGTGTATTTTTGTGTGATATAAGGTATAAAAAATGATTATAGACCCATATTATATTTCCCATGATTATCCATATTACTTTGAATTCATTTACCACTTTAAATGGTCTCAAATAACCACTTGAGATCTTAACCCTACTCACTGCCACTCATGATAACTACGACATTTTGCCTAGGGTTCTTGTAAGAGTATGTTGGGTTACTTGGAATTGGTAAATATTATTTATAACCCTATTTTAATGTATTTTTTAAAAAAAAAATTAATATTTTATTCTATATTCACCTTTGGATGTCTTAAAATACTAACCAAACACTAAAGTTATCTCACTGTCTGTCTATGTTGTTGTAGGTGCACAAATGGCATTATCATTTCATCATGGTAATTATGGGGTATATTTAAAATTTTATTAGGTCAAAAAAAATATAATTATCTTGGATCAATTTGTCTCAAATAAATCCATTACATGTTATTTTATCCCTCAAACTGAGTTCCTTTTCTTTGACTGAGACAGTCAACTTGCCCCTGCTTCTAACCCTATTGTAGGTGAATATAGGGGTCTCAGTCATTTGATTATAGTTTTAATTAAGTATTTTTAAAAAAAATTAGGTCAAATAATGAATATTTCCATTACATATACTTATATTTCCCATTGACTTCAAATAGTACCTTCATCTTTTGATTGAGACATTTTCTTCTCTCAAGGCTCCTAGTGGTTGTAGATGAGTGTTTGGGTCATTTGGTATTGGTCATGATGGGATGAAGTCACCCTATGATAATGAGATATATTAATATCTCTTATATGAATTAATTTATTTTTAAGGTTTTTTACACCACTTCAAGCATCAAGATGGCAAATCTATCCCTATATTCAACTATATGCACATGTGAAGCCTGTTGTACAGATTATGTGTGACCATAGGTCTTAAATTTGGCTTGTCTTGATGCTAAAGATTATTTTTGAAACTTTTAAAATCTTTAAGTTACTTTATATTACCTTATATTCACCTTTAAAGTTATAAATCACTATCAAACACATGTTCATAGCTCACTATCAACCTACCCTACTGGAGGTGGGCATTTTGACCTTGTATGGAATACTATGTGAATAGGGGAAGAAAGAAACACAATGAATATATTATTTATGATATTATA
>JARHVA010009278.1:45000-72500 GCA_037957365.1 Torreya grandis
AAACCTAAAGTCACTTTCATGTTGTCATAAATTTAGTTACATTTTATTTATGTGTTATTGAATAATTATTAAAATAAATATGTGTATCTTGTGGTGTATAATTAGGATTGGATGTCATTTGTTGCTATTGAATAATGAATATTTCTATTTGAGCTTATTTTGAATAAACATAATCATTGTAGTATTTATTTATGGTAAAGATATTATTATTAAAAAATTTAGGCAAAGGTATTTATGACTGATGAGGCATTTTTCTTGTTATAGCAGTGGTATTTCACTTAAGCCAATGTATCGTTGTATCCTGCAATGTATAATGAGTAAACATTGCTTATGCATTACTTTTGATATAGTATTTTTAACAATGATTTGAAACCTGAATTCACTTTCATGTTGGCATAAATTCAGTTACACTTTTGTTATGTGTTATTGAATAACTATTGTAATCATTTATTGAAATTAAAATATGTATTATGTGGTGTATAATTAGTATTGGATGTCATTTATTGTTATTGAATAAATCATATTTATATTTATGATTATTTTAAATAAATAAAAGCATCATATTATTTATTTATGGTAAAAATATTTTAATTAAAAAATTTAAACAAAGGATTTATGACTGTTGAGGTATTTCTCTTGTTATATAAGCATTATTTCACTTAATTCAATGTATAGTTGTAGTCTACAATGTAAAGTGAGTAAACATTGCTTATGCATTGCTTTTGATATAGTACATTTACCTTTTTACAAAGCTTTGTGGTCATGTTGAACTCAGACCTATGTATTAAGGTCAAGTGAACTTGTTGAGGATTATTTGGTAAAACAATAATCTTGGCATCAATTTTGGTAGTCTGAAATAGATGCATTTGATTCTCTGCCATAACTTTGGGTTGGCATAGTCCTCAGTTCTATTATGTTGAATGGATTTATGTCTCATTGTTTGAGATGAAGTAATCATATGGATCTTGGTCTCAAAGATGTTTCACTTATATTAAGTTATTTTATTGACTGTATCATACATTTTTGTGTCTTTTGAGAGGAAGTGATTTATTGGTAATAGTCAAGTGCATCATGGCTTAATATTTTAGAAAGAATACAATTTTTTAATTACACTTGAGATTTATTTTATGAATAAATATACATGGAAAATGGAATTTTGATAAGGTTATAGAAAGTAAGAGTTATTATTTTCTTAAACATTACTATTTCATGTAGCATTGTTGTACAATAAGATGAATATGTCTATGTAGTATAACTTCCATTTGGTAGAAATTTTACTTTGAGTAAGTCATTTTGTTTGAAAATGATTACATGTGAGTTAAGAGTTATAAATTTTAGATTATCAATTAATAGATGATTAGGGAAAAAATGACAAGAATCAAATATTTTAAATTAAAATATCCAATATTAATAATGGACTAATTGATCCTTAAGTCATGAATTTATTGATTATCTACTTGAATTATTCACTAGATAAACTCCAAAAATATAAGAACATGGTCAATGATCAAATTAGGTAACAAAAAATATGTAATTGATGAAATTTATGCTTAATACATGGAGAATTTGAGTGATTATTATTGATAAACATGATTAATTAAGGAACAAATCATTGTTTTACTCTTAGCACAGAAGTAAGTGGGTCGAGTCATGAAGAAATTAACCTATCAAGTATTTAAAATGATGTGGCATCAATATTGATAGTAGTGGATGGAATACCCCCCTTCATTATGTCAAGGTCTATCTTACTCAAATGCAATTTAGGCTTAGTACAATAATTTTTTAATGATTAATTAATTTTTTTCACATCTATTTTTTCTGAAAATTTTGACTAAATCCTTAGATGGTTTTTGTCAAGAATGACCTCAAATTAATGTTTGATTATTTATTGGTTAATGAAGGTTTGATTAAGAATTGAGAATGGAATTGCATTGCTATTTTATAGCACAATTATATCATTATTATTCATTACTAATATTTTAAAATGATTCTATTAAAAAATTAGGTATGCTGATAAGTATGAATCATGCTTGGAACTCCATGGTCTCATGGCTTAGCTAAATATGATTATGTAGATGTTTGTTTATCTTTTGATGATATTATTATAAGATACATTTTTATAACTTACTAATATTATTTTTGGAGTTATTGGCATGAAATTAACTTAATACAAGGACTTTAGTTCCTTTAAATTGGCCTTGTGTCATCCATTAACTTTTAAGAAATCCTTGTTATAGTGATAGTATAATTAAATCATAGTTTCTTAAATTAATCTTACAAACATTTTAAGTTTTTAGTATCCATGCGTAACATGGAGTTACTAATATTGAAATCTTGCACTGGAGTGTAATCTTAAGAATCTGGTCAAGCTAGATTTTGATAACTTATGGTGAGCCTCAACTTATTATACTTGAATGTTAAAATTAGTTGACTAAATAAATATAGTGATATATTGTTAAATTATTGGAAAATTTTTACACACATGTGATTAAATTTTGGAATTAGACACTCACAACTCTAAGGGTCCGAAAAATAGGATGGTTCTTATGTTTTGTGACACTCTTCCTATGATTTATTATGGTCCAATATACACTCCTCTCATCTTCCCCCATCCCACTATCATGATAGGAGTCATTGGTGTAAGAGGGTTTTACCCCAATCTCTATAATATAACATCCCTACTCTCTCTACTACCTTTGAGTACCACCTATGGAATAGGGATTGGCTAAATATGGTAGCCCAAACTAATAGGTACCCTATTTATTGGGTAAACATCTACTTCTAAACACTTATCTATGACCTTTCACATACACTTGTAGGTTGTGAGAGTGCTCACCTCATCTATTTATATCCTTATCATGCCTTGATAAGGTAGAGTTATCGTATCTAGTACTATAAATTTAACCACTACCAAATTAAAATCCATAAATGGTGTCATCCCTATCCACTTCAAGGCTCTAATATCCCATATATATCAAATCATAACCCATTTCTATTAATGGATCAACAACACATACACCCAACTCATGATGAGTGTGTGGTGAATTATATAAAAAGTACCCAATTGATGTATCAGTATAAATAACTACAATTTTTCATAAAAATATCATAGGACCATGATAAAAATTGGCCCCTTTCCTGGATGTTATTAACAATAGGAGCCCAATTGTATAAAACATGGTTCATCCCCTTATCTACCACCAATCAAGAGGCAAGGATCCATATAATGTCCTTTTAGAGGGATGTTATCACTTCCCACTCCACCCAAAATAATTTCACCCAATGATTCACACTAAAATTAGGTGTGTTAACATCTCCAAAATACTCTACCCAATTGGTTTCTTCTCCCCTATATGTGGCCTCTCTCCAGGTCACAAGTCAGCTTATCACTAGTAATCTCAAAATCATGTAGACGTCATTTAGAGTGATGTTCCACTCTCCTAAGGGCAATATTAAATGATAAGTGTTATAATATGCATCCTAATATGTGAACATATCACATTTAAACCTACTTGATGTGATAATGATCCCCTTATGTGATATATTTAGAATCCCTATGCTATTTAGTATAACCAACTCATTCCTTGTCAATAATTTTAGAACCCTAAAATCAAATACTACACCATATCTTATCTCCATTATATGTATTCACCTTTAAAAATAAAATTTGAACATCCCTTATCACTTTTTTGGCCTCAAAATTTGTTTAAAACTAGTCTTTTGTCCTTTTGTGATGACATTAGCACCTTCTATAAGCGACGATACCTAACCATTGCCTACATTACACATTAGTTATGTGATTCATCTAAGGTGTTTATGTAATCACCATAAAATACTAATGAGAATGTAACTTCCACCTTAAATTATTTATTGTTTATGTAATCACCATTTCAAAAATACATCCCCAATCTGTGAACACTGGTGAGTTCATCCTAACACCAATAGTTTTTATAGACAACCATGACCACCCCATAACCCTCGTAAAAGATAAAATTTTAGAATAAATAAAAAATATTAATATTTTACTAACCTACCCATCCCCCCAATCCCATCCATGCACTCTATTCTAAATTTCACTACATGTAAATGCATTTTTAATCATTTTTTTAAATTAAGGCAAAAAAATAAAAATCCATAAAACCAACATGTGACTATCCTACTCATGTTTCCACTGGTATATTCACCATAATATTCATTTACTTGTTAAAAAGGATACTATCTCACTCAAATTCATTATAAATGTTCTAGATCTCAAATTTCATAAACTCTAAATGCATAAATGAATTCCATTTTTGGAAGGTTTTCAAATAAATAGCCTACTTTACTAGTCGTTATGTTTCAAAAACTTTTAATTTTTAGTAATTCTCCTTATAAATTTGTATTTTATTTTATTTTAAGAATTATTTTACACCTAAATTACCCATAACACATAAAATTCTAAAAAAAATTAATATTTTATTTTCCATAGTGTTATGGAAAGATGTGTTAGTTTTTGTCTCAATTTTTTAGGTTCACACTACTCAGCCTTAAACTTCATCCCTTAATAGGATGGTTAAAATAATATCCTCACCCAAAAATACATGGTAAGTATAATTATCCATTATTTTATTGGTTATCATGGTTTTTGTTTTCTCATAAATCTACACTTGATTTCCATTTTTCTTTCCATATGTCATTAGGGTGTCTTGGCCAACTTTGTTATCTCATATGGATAATTAAGTTAAGTTTTATGACCCTCATTTTCATTTTAATTCACCAATAGTCAAGAGAAACATTATCACCATTTCATGATGAGGCATTTATTATAGGGGTAATATTTACACACCCAAAAAACATAGTGCAACATTTTCAAAAATAATCCAATGATGATGCAAGAACTATGCCTAAATATGCTCAAACCTAGTTATTGAGCATCTTTTTTTATATTTTAATTCTTTTCATGTATTCCTAAGCCTAAAAATAACAATTTTTTGAGTCTTTTTCCTTAAATTTTAAATTCATTTCCTTCATGACAAAACCACCACTTTCTTAATGAAAATGCCACTTTCGTAGCGTTTATGTCTATAAGTTTCAAAAACCACTTGATGAAAACATTTCCAATGTAGAGGTTGGGTTACTTTTAATATCAATTTTGTTCACCTTATGTGGAATTTTTTTCATGGTTTTCATGGGTTTCATATTATCCACCTACAGATTCTATAATTTTTTCACCATTAGGCTATTTTTAACATTAACATTTGAGACTTTACTTTTCACATGTTTTGCATGATTCATATTATGTTTTATAATCGTGTAATCTTGTTTGAACCCTCTATATGGTATATCTCACTATTAGTCTTATTTTTATCAATTTTTATCACTTTAAACTTAGCTCATTTCAAGCTTTAGTTAACTCCCACATGCAACCTCCTTCCTTATTTACAAGTATCTTACATTCCTTATGTTTTTAGATCTAAAATTTTGATTAGATATTCAATATTTAAATTTTTAAACACATATATCCTACCTTATTTTGTTTTTAATAATACTTTATTTAGTCTATAGTCATCTTCATGTCACTCTACACAAGTTTTGAGAAGTGAATTCACTGAATTGGCAATCCATTCTTTATTGTTCATGATTGGTCTACCCATAATACAACTTCATAATTATGTAATGTTGATTATATTATTTTGTCAATTTTATTTTGGATATATCCTAATTTTGATATTGATCAAAAGAAGTAGCACCTTGAGGATCATATGCATATAACTCTTTTAATTACCTTCACTTGATCTCACCATTGATGAGGTTCGAGGATTTATTTTTAGTTTTATTTTATTAGAATATATTAGATTATTTTTTATTATTAATTTTTAATTTTTTATTAATAAAATAATAAAATAACTCATCTTAATCTCTTATTTTAAACAAAAAATATAAGTTTTTCTTTATTTAATTTATAGTTTCATACCGAAGCTTATTAGAGTATAGTTTTCATTCAATCTAGGGTAGATTAAAGAAGCATTATCATTAGGAAAAACCAAAAAAAAGACTTTAATTTTTTAAACAATTTTACATTCAAAATCAAACACATGCACATGCGCGTGCGCACACGCGCACGCACACACACACACACACACACACACACAAACCTAGAAAACTTAGACAAATCAAAACATGCATATTATATCTACCTTTTTCTCTCATATAATGAATTAATGTTGTTATAGATCAAAAAAGTTATAAAAATCATAAATTTATACTTTTATATATTGTAATTTATGTCATTAAATTTGATTATAAAAAATTCCAAACATTAAAAATTAGATTTATAGATTGCATGTGCAAAATAATTTATGGATACCAAGATGTTGTGCTTTCTAGGTTTTAGGTCTAATTTTCATTTTTGTATTTGAAAATTCAATCACATATTATATTTCATATATTTTTATATTTTGTGCTATTATATTAGTTAAAAATTCATTATTTATTCCATGATCTCCAACATTTAACCTACTCACTTCCTGTATTTGCACATCTCATGAGTCTAGGCTCACATTTTCACCTAAGGTGTAGAGAGTATGATTGGGATGGATTGAGGTTAATTGTAAATGGGTTCATCTAAAAAAATTGATCCATCTTATCCCTATTCATACTATAATTAAATTACACACTTATGAATAATGAATCATATAAATATTAGTGTGTCTAACCTCCATTCACTCTATAACCATAAACTACCAAGTACTTAGATAAGATAATTCATTCTCATAACAAGATAATAATATCATAATCAATTAATTCATATCAAATTACTGATGTTTATAGAAGATACCCTTATACATTTAATAGTATCAAAAATATTAGTGAATCTATTTATGTCCTAAACATTCTAATATTAATTCCATCACACTTCATTGTTAGTTCTCCTCTTTTTTATCCATATTAGGTCCCCTACTTTTTTTAAGCATATGAACATATATGAGTGTTACTTGGTAGCTCTCTTTTCAAATTAAAAATAAATTCCATTTTCATTCCCATCTATAAATTAATGAGGTGTTTGAATCTAAGTTAGCTACCACACCATTTTTACCCATTCTATAGTTATTTTTTTAAAACCTTTCCTTCAGCAATAACTCCCACATTTATCCTCCATTATTTATGCATGGATTTTGAGCACATGGGGTCTTGTGTATTTTGGTTCTACTAATTTTTTTATTTTTACTCATGGACTATTTTTAAGCTATCATAATTATTGTTACCAACTTGTGTTGGGTGTGAAATCTTGAGATGTGTATCCACACACCGTGTTCCATTCCTATTATCATTCAAAATTGATCTTTGACTATTGTAAAACACACATATAGACTTCATTATGATAAATTTTAGGGTCAAAATCACCCCACACTAACTCAATTGTCCATCCTCGATAAACCTACTTATCCTTATTTTTGTATAGCCAAACTTAGTCAAAAAATTTGAACCTTAGAGGATTAAATAATCAAAGAATGGAGGATTAAATTAAATCCAAATAATACAACCCTAAGTTGTTGAAATAAATATGTTCTAGGCATCCTTCATCAATTATTATTTAAACTCATCCCATCTATGTCTTTTGATCTAAATGGTCTTTATTATAGCTATTATTTTAATTCCTATCCCCTTATAACTATATGTTGATCTAGGAGTGGATCTTCCTATTGATTTAGCTTGTTTATCTTCCCTCATATAAGGTATTCATACGGAACTACAAGAATAATCATTTTATCTCTTTCCTCTTGATAAAAATTGTGTGGATCAAGTCAACATCTTCTGGTAGATTTGTGTGCTCTTTATTTATTTTAGTATATACTAGGGAGGTTAATGACTTATTTTATTTCTCCTCCTTAAATATATTCATGTTGATTACTCTTGTTTTCTAGGAGAAGTTTAAAAACACATGTTATACCACAATAATTCTCTTAGATATCTTTTGTTATGCTTCATTACAATTTTACAAGTGTTTGGATAATTTAATTTAACTTCCTTTAGTTCTTCCTTTATGTATCTAGTACTCATCCCTATTATCATGATATCTTCAAAAATTATCTCAAAAGTATATATGGTATTAGCGCTAAGGAAACACCAATTACATCTAGGATATTTCATTGTCTCTTAAAAATATAATCACAAAGCTTCAAGGCCCTAACTCTTAGAGTGGCTAATTGGAGTTCTAATCTCTCATGCCCCTTTAATTAATTTTTAATGACACTCCCTTACTCGGTATGCTTCCTCTTGGATTCCTCAACTATTTTTTAATTAAAGATAGCTTTTCCTCCTCATATTAAAAGTAATTAGATAACTCTATTATAGTCTCCTTCTTCCAACATCCCTATATATCATTAAATTTTGTTTAGTCACCTTAGTAGATAGCTTCATTATCATATTCCTAGACTTTAGCCCATTCATATCCATAGGGCTGACAAAAAACATGTTTCATCCCTGGTGTACTTCTCAAGCTGGATGTATTTTTATTGCCCTTAGAACTTTCATGAGGGCCTCCTCCAAGTAGTAATTAAGGGTAAAACACACATTTTTTCATGTTATTCATGAAGTGTGGTTCAACTTAATGGTTTCTCAAAAGTACATATCTTATTCCTAAGTTACCCTTTGGATCCTCACATAGATGTTCTCCATCTTCTCCATCTTTGTAACATTCTCTTTCATGAAGGGGATATCTCCCACAAAGATAGTTTCTACCTCTACCTCCTTTTTTTTCCTTCTTCTTCTATCTCAAGCTATAGATACTTTAACCCTTCATCCATAGGTTTCCTAGTATATAATTATAACATGGAGTATATATTCTCAACATGGTACATGGTTTCATCAACTCCATGATCCATAATTATCCCTACATCTTTTGTGTTGGATAATATTATCTCATAGCTTCCTTCTAGAAACATCTCTAGTTTAGTGTAACTATATATTTTTTCTTATTTCTCTATTTTTATTGATTTTAGGAGGTATTAAACCATTTAAATTAAAACTTTATCATTTTCATTTCCCTTATCTTGAGGGGGAAGTGGAAATTTGTACCTTTACTTAGGCAATTTTTTTTATCTAGCCTTGGTATTTTTTCCCTGATTTCTAGTCATCATTTTTGTTCTATAAATGGAATTGGAGGTCTTTTGTGTTCTTCATGTCATTAAATTATACTGTATAGGGGCACTACCTTTGATGTGGTTTTTCCAATCCTTTTGGTGTAGGATTTGGTAATTTTATCTCCTTCTTTTTTAGCTTATTCTTCTTCAATTCTCTTTCTTTTGGGGTTATTCTTTAGACCCCATTTCCTCTTATTTTTGTTACAAAGGGTAAGGATGTCAAAATTCCTCCACAAAATCCTTATTCCTTATAGGCCTATCATACAAAAATATAATTATACTCATCTTGCACGTAATATGTTAGTTCTAATTCCCTCTTCTTACCCTCATTCTTTAGGAAAAAGAGGCACATGAATTTATCATTTTTTGTTGAAGTAGATTTTTTTTATTCCCTTACTTATATGCCAATAATTTTATTTTGGACTTAGGATAGTATAATAACCTATAATATTTTCCTATTATGTTAACAATTTGTATTGGTCTAATGGCACACTTGATACTATCTTCTTCACCTTCTTCCTTCAATGTGACCTATTTGGGTTGTAAATATATTACGTAGAGAGTGTGGATATATTCATCAATACTTTGTGCATCTATTATTATTTTACTATAGTTTTTAATTCCTTTGATTGTATCAAAAAATTATTTTTATGTAAACACATAGTTAATTTTTAACCATGAGGTCATGTTTCCATTGTGCAATCTAATTTTTTCTATGGAATAGTGTTGGATAATGGTAAACTATGTGTAACCCTTCACAGGTTAGGGTAACATCCTTGGTATACACCATTATTATATTATGGCATCCTTTAAGTACAAAAATCATTAGTTGACCTCAACCTTATATTTTAGGGTAATTGTCATGGGAAAATTATATGAAAGGTACCTAGCCATCACAGGCTTATCATGCATTATGTTTGACCATTAGTTTCCTTTAGTGTTCTAAGGTACATTTATCTCATCAAAGAATATAATTATGTGGACTTAACCATATTTTAAATTATCACCACTTTTATATTTCTTATTTTTACCTTTAAAATTGATTCATACAAAAACTTCAAGATATTAAATAGGATCCCCTTCATCTTTTCATGTGTGATGTAAGGGAAGCTCCTGTTAATGTCTCCATAGTTATCTAATCTAGATAGCTTGGAACTCACTAAATTAGTTAAAATATTAGTGTCCCTATATTATATGTTGATGATGGTAAAATTAAACCCTCCTTCCATATACTTAATTCCTTGGTCCATATGATCGATCTACTTTGTATTCACCAACACCACCTTGATTCACCTTATGAATTTGGGCCATTTTAATCTTTATCCTTCATATTAAAAATTAGAACCTATCTCCATATACATGAAAGACTATAAATAACACCAATTATCTATCCTTTCTAAAATATGGGAGCTCATAGAGTTTAAAAAATCTAACTCTCTCAAATTACTTTCTGACATAAACATCAAAAATGGTGTTCCCTTTAGGGGTCTTCTTTCCACTATTGACCATGTATTGATTATGTAAGTTAACCTCATTGATTAAATTGTGGTGATCATACTCCTATAATTTTCACTTATTTACCTTTATCTCCCATTATTTTTCATACTCTATACTATTAGGGTATTACATTTTTGGAAAAAAAATATGTACCAAACTTGACCTCTTTATGCTATAGTGTTGCTAGGGTATCCTTTCTTTCTCTAGACTTGACCACACTTTTTATTATTTATACTTATTCTACCTTATCAAAATTTGTATATGCATATCTCATCTTCCTACCTAGTTATTTTATCACCACTTCCTCTCTAATAATGGTTGATGACCTTTTAGACCATCTGTTTCTTAGTATTATTTCTACCTCTTCAACTTTGGGTGTTCTAAATTGTGCAATTAGAATATGGTTATTATTTGTCAATGCCTTATCCTTTGGTCTCATACATGGTTTGAAACACCACTAGTTTACCTAAGACTTCCCTACTTGACAAAATCCTTAAATCTTAGTTATTGTGACCTTACATTAGAAGTGATATTGTTTGATTTATCTTTGAGATTTGTAGGGCTTCAATGGTGGTTGGTGGCCCCTAAAACCTATAGGTTGTCAAAAAAAATTCTCTCTTTTTGCTATAATGAATCTAAATCAAGCATTGTTATGTCATAAACTATTGAATTAATTCATTCTTCTTTTTGAATTATGTATATCAATCATCCTAGTCTCAAATGTGAAATTAACTTCCATTCTAGTTCACTTGGGATCTTTGGGTAATTTAATAATTTTAATGTAAAGTGATGAAGTAACATGTGTTATCACATTTTTATCTTTCTTGGTGATTTTCCTAAGGTCTGATTTTACTGTGTTGGCCACTGATGCAACAATATTTTATTTTCACATGTTTGAGAATTCAATTTTATCATTATTGTATTAATTTCTAGTGTATGTTGGCTATTCCACATGTATTATTTCAATTTTTTAATTTTATGATTATCATCATCCTTCTATGTACACTCTTTTCAATTTATGTTCTTAGGTGATGCCTTGCCCTTCTTGAAAACTTCTTTGCCCCATAGTTTCATATTCCAAATCCTAAAACTCTATGAATCCTCATATTAGTTTCTTTAATTTTTATGTTTTACATCCATACGTACCATATTTTAATACTTTTTCTCTACCCCCATGCCACACTAAATCCTATATTTTGTCCTCTAGTGTGGCATGTCTTTTGTCTAAGGATTTTTCTAAAGGAGTGCATACGCCATGTTATTGAGGTGTCTTATCAAACATTAAATACTCAAGGTCTTTATATATAACATTATAATGATTACCAATGCAGTATTAAACCTTTGAACTTATTTATATTATCAAACTAATCTTTATAGAGATATATTTATCTTTATCAAACTAAACTTAGACATTTGGCGTAAGGATTTCAAAATAAATCCCTTACTCAACTCACTCGATTCGGCTTACAAGGAATGCAGGTATTATTGTACTAATGACACAAAAATATTAAACCATGATAAATATTATAATATATAAATAAAATGAGATACATGAATAGAATGGAATACACCTTATTACAACATTGGTCATGCATACTAAGTATGATATGTTTTGAGTTGATTCCCATTGAAATGCCTAGGGAGCATTTCAAAACATAACATTCATATTTTATAGGCACCAATATCCAAAATTTTATGGAGGATATAACACCTGAGTCACATAATTTTTATCTTGATAGGGGGATTTTGATATATAGAGTTATAGAGGAGAATAGGGGAAACCTAGGTCAATATCTTTCCATTGACATGTTTATCATGTCAGGCCTTTTTTCTATCATTCTTTGCAATATTTTTCCACCATTTAATGGTGCAAATCTAATTTCATTAATTATTTTATGAATTTAGTTGACTCTGTATCATGAAGGTGACCTAATTGGGTGATGCATAGGGAAGCCACCAAAAAATACATGGGTAGGATAAATTTTGTCTTAAACACCATGTGAAATGGTGTAGACTTATTTAGGTACTTATACATGGTACATTAGGCCCAAAAGAATAATAAAACTTGGTCATTTTATTCCTTAAACCATGCATCACATATTTTAATGAGGAAATAACCAAATATCTTATTAAAATATTATTTAATTTCATTTACATGTGGATGATAGATTTTTGTCTTATGATTGTGATCATGAATTTAGAATTTAAAATCCACATAATTTCATTAATGAAATAGGTGCACCAATCACTAGTTATATTGAGTAGACACCTATACTATATATTAATGTTTTCCCAAATAAAATGTGTAGTTATGACTATAATATAATTTTTGGTGTGTATAGCCTTAGCCCATATAGCGAAGTAGTATATTATAGTTATTATGTACCCTATGTTTGTCCTTTTCACAACTATAACAATAGGACCCATAGAGTTGATGGCCCACTTCTCAAAATGTGTCTTCCTATGACTTGGTATTAGGGGAATCTCATACCTATGATTAGGCTTGCCATTACTTTATCACACATCACATTTTCATGTATATTTTGTTGCATTTATAAACAAGGTTGGTCATCATAGAATATATAGTAGGATTTTTTTGGGCAATGGCCTCATTGGTAAAATAAAAACCTATTATACCTTCATGTACCTAATGTATCACACCATTATATGCATGTTTAAAAATACATTAGCATAGAACTTCATCATACCCAAAATTATATAGCTCCCATCAAAAAAGTTGACATGGGTCAGCATGAATGGCTAGCTAATTAGTTTCCTTACTAAAGAGGTTATTAGGTGCAACCCCAAAGCTGAGGAAGGCAACAATTTTGGCAAGGTCCTCTAGGACACATATTACTCTATATAATTTGGCATCTAAAAATATCATCTTCAATTGGTAATTCAACATATTTAGTGGTGATGTGATATAATTGGTTGACACCTAAATTATGATTTTATGACTTAATAACCACCAAAAACTTAAATTCTTGAAAGAGGACTATCTAACAACACATATTACCATGGAGAATAAGCTTATTGACAAAGTATTTCAAGGCCTCATTATTAGTAAAGAATATAAAAGGAGTGAAAAATAAGTAATAGAAAAAATTATGAAGTGCATAAATCATTTCTTGGGCCTCATGTTGAGTGGTGGTGTAATTATTATCAATGGGTGTGAACTTCTAGCTTACAAAGCAAATTAGGGGTTCAATATTTTTTCAATTGGTTAGGATAAAATAACCCAATTATCATCGATAAGGTTTTATCATGTACATGTAACAGAGTGTTATAGTTAGGGAACTATAAGATAAGTTCATTTTCTAGTTTTTATTTCATCATCTCAAAAAGATCTTATTATGATTTGCTCTAAAATAATGGTTCATGTTTTTGTAGGAGATCCTCTAATGGTGCGGAAATCTTGGCATAGTGTCCAATAATTTTTTATAGTAAGTATTATGTCTCAAGAAAGCATGAACCTCTCACATATTTTTAGTTGCCTTAAATTGAAGAATGATCACCATCATAGCAAGATCTATGAGAAGACCTTCATTGTATATTAAATGACTAAGGAATGTGCCAAAAGGTATGGTGAAAATGTAACTATTCATATTTTAGGATATTTTTAGCTAGAGGAAACACTCAAACATGAGCCTTAGGTTGTTTTTGTGGTCTTTTAGTAGCCTATATACCATTAATTCATCATGATACACTTGGATAAAGTGGTGGACAAAGTATTTAAAGGTAAAAATGAATATTCATGATAATAACATAGGATCATTCTTAAAACCAAAAGGAATGACATTTTAGGTGAATGAGACCAATTTTATTATGAAGGTGGTATTTGGTTTATTTTACTCATCAATCTATACTTGATGATAACTAGATAATCCATCATTCAATGTATACACCTCACAACCCACTACCCCTTCAATATTTTCCTTAGTGAAGGGAGTAAGAAATGGGTTTTTATGCATGTCACATTAAGGATTAGATAGTTGAAAAAAATACTAATGTGCCCATACTTATTAATGTTAATCACCCTGGGGATCACCCATTCCTATTCCTCCACTAGGTATATAACACCTACAAATAACATGTTATCTATTTCAACCTTTACCTTGGCATAAATTTTTGGGTTCATTCTATATGGTCACTTGTTTTCTAGCTTAACACCTTTGAATAAGTTAATATTCATGTTTCCTAAATAAGGATGCACACATTTTATTTTCTGATAACTCTTAGCGAATAGATCTTGAAATTCATGGAAGCACTTAATAATGTGCATCTCTCTCCATCTAACTAATATTATTCAATGGTGGAAATATTTGGTTAATTTTTTAAGCTTATGTTTACCTTGGTCATATTTAAAGGCTCATAATAACATTGATGTCATTCCTAATTTACATCAACTAATTTTAATTATCCTTACAAAGTTTCAACATTTAAGTGGCTTGTATCACCTTATTTAGGCTCCTCCATCCACCTTTTATACAATCTTATAT
Source organism: Torreya grandis (assembly GCA_037957365.1). Classification (NCBI taxonomy): domain Eukaryota; kingdom Viridiplantae; phylum Streptophyta; class Pinopsida; order Cupressales; family Taxaceae; genus Torreya; species Torreya grandis. The sequence goes on from JARHVA010009278.1 coordinate 60,122, forward strand.
TTTTTGAATGTGTATTTTTAGTTGCACACCATCCACACATTTTCATCCTCTTCCCTAAAGTCATTATTCACACTATATTCTTTAAATAACATTGGCATGGCTAACACATTATCACCATATAATTATGTGACCTATTCCTCCTTGATGGCATCATTCTCAAATATGGAATGGTGAAAGACTTGTAAAGGCTTTAATAACTTTAAGTTGGAGGAGGAGAATGAAAAGGTGTGAATAATCTCTTATTTTAACACTTTTCAGTTAGTTGTTTCCCTATGCATTTCATTCATAATGTGTCAGATATGGTACTAAGTTATTAATGACTAATAGAAGGTATAAAACCATAGTTTTATTGGTAGTCAAGGAGTGTTACTTAACTAGGTTTCTTCATACACCTGTACATGAGCCCATGGGTATAAGTTGCAATTATAAATTGTAAACTTGTTGAGATGATTATTACACTTAAACTAAGCATGCATGGCATGTTATATTTTGGTCTAGGTTGGTAGGTTAGGTTTGTAGCTATCTCACCATCACATGGTATTAATTTTAAAATTGTACACCAAGTCACCTATGTAGTCATGCTATTTGGGGTCACAAGCCTCTAATTATTTCACATACATATCAAGACTTGTAGAATAATTAAAATGAGCCAAATTATCAAGCATGCTCATACTTTCCAAAATATCTACCAAATATTTTTATACCACATGGCACCTAAATCTTATTAGTACTTTATGTGGTCTCGATGTTGGTATTAATGAATTATATTGATGTTGGTATTAAGGATTTTATAAACATGTTGAGACTATGCCTTAATCTAATGATATAACACTTTAATCTAATCACTTCATAAAAATCATGTACCCATAATTTTTAGGTGATGTTTTTAGTGTTATATAATGATTGTGTCTCATCCTAATTCATAATTCCTTCTAAACCTATCTCTAATATTTCCATTTGTTATGTGGTTATGTTGTAGATTTATTTAACCTCATCTTTTAGATCAACACTTTCTACATAGGGGGCCTTAGTCAACTGATAAAGGGATTACCATGTGTTACTTCCCATTATCAAATTTTATAAATCATTATTTGAACCATATATCCAAATAATTAGCATATCACCATGGTATAATAAGTAATTTATGGTAGTGGTATGCTTTTACAAACTCAATTACTTCAAAGTCCACCAAAAACTTTGTGCCCGATATCTCAAGGTTGGTTTTGGGGAGATTACCCATGAGTTGGGATTTGATTTTATTCATGATGAACATGGGGGGTTCATATGGGAGGACTAACCATTTATTTAAAGCATCCCCTATTAGAATTTTTACCTCTACATCAATGTCCACTAGAATGTTACAGACTGGCCATCCATTGATATATGTATCCAATAATAACTCTCAATAATATCATGTATTCAATGTGATCCTCAGGTCATATAATCTCACCATGATAGGGCCTAATACATCAATGGGTCACTCCCTATTATAATCATCCAATATGATTTTGAAAATTTTCACCATCTCATTCAAGTGCATAAGGGATAATATCTTTACAAGGTAATCCCCCTACATTTCAATGGGTATCTTGGGATGGATTTCTTTTCTTTCCATTACTTCCAAGTCATAAACATATTATAGCTCAACTTGGAGATTTTCTATCACATCCATGCCTTCTAGAAGAAACTTACTTCTAAAACACTCCATCTAGGTATAATGTGTTTTATTAATTAAATCATGCCATTTTATATTTATACCTCCTTTATTTTTATCATTGTTTAACCTTATTGATAGGAATAGTTATCATTTGTATGGTTTGGCCACTACATGTTATCACCTGTACTTTGGGTTAGAATTGTCCCTAAACTAGGCCTTATGGACCCATTGATTTAGGATTCATCTATAGATAATCATTCCCAAACCCTTATCAATAATTACCTTATGTAATCTTATTTTATATGTCTAGACACTCTTTTAATTTAAGGTTTCCTTGGTAGTACATGAAAATAGGGTATGTGGGATAGTCACACTTATAGTGGTAGAGCACCCTAAATTTTTAACATCCACATAGTTTGAACGTTCCATGTCTACATTTTTCACATCCTTAGAATAATTTTATGTATTTTTTTGTTTACCCATCATGCACATATTCATATGGTCCAACTAAAACCTACCTCACATATCGATCTCTCAACTTATTTATTAACTAAAATCCCTAGTATTATGAGTAGTAGTTTCATATATCTTTTTGTAGATGAAAAATATCACTTTAATTTCATGTAGTAGTAGGGGAATTTTAATATGTCATTACCTTCTTCACACATCTCAAAGGACACTAGTAAGGCATGAAAAATTATGCCTTGGTTAATTACTCTTGTTGTGCCCCTCTACTTAATAGTTCATACACTAAAGTCCATTGGGACTTTTATATGCATTATTATCTATCATCTTGTATAATAGTGAGTTCATTGATATAAGTTATGCATTCATAAATGAGATTAATATAGAATTGTTTTCCTCATATAGATCTATTAGAGTTATCATTAATGGGGTGCACTAGTAGGGAATTAAAATAACCCCAAAAAAATTGATTTAATCTTTCAAGGTTTTACATGTGTAATTACCTATGTTTGGTTAAAGGGTTGAGATGCCTAAATTATTTAAATAAATTAAAATAATTAAACTAATGATTTTTATTTTATTTTAGTTTCTATAAATATAAATAAATAGGGACTTCGATGAAAATGTCTATCATGAATGATCTGGGTTCTAAATTTTGAGATCTAAGTGGTAGTTTGTGTCATCAATAGGTTTATAATACTAGTCTATTAAATGTATAGTATAACCTAGTTTAGATAGTAATACCATCTATGTGTAGTGTCCCAAATTTAGTGATAATGTTCCTTTTAAGATATTTTTCATATTTTTAGGGAGTACCTACCCTGTGTCTATATGTTCTACTCCTACATGACCAAAACCTATAACTATATATTATACCTAAAAATCTTAATTTGATTTCCAGACTCTAATCTCCTTAAAATTTTGGAATATTCAATAATTCAGTGCATGTTAGTAGGATCGATTAGACATACTAAACACTCCATTATGTAGATGTTTTCCTACATACCAATACTTCAAGGAGGGATGAGGTTCGATGTAGTTATCCCACTTAGTGTTTGATGCATGTGAATGTGAATGTTAGAATAAGAGTGGAATTAGATGCTTTGAATATCCTTGAGCCTTAAAATGTTTGGAAACTAGACATAGGGTTGTTGTAGATGGTAATATGCATAAAGTTGGGAAGAATATGGATAAAGTACCTTGATTTTGCATCAATTTGTCTTTGTTTTTAATAGATTTTACATATATTTTACATATAGTGAATACAGGTGGATTAGACTTGTATATATGGGGTTCCATTACATATGAAGATAATAAAATAAGCTTAGGCCAACATTAATAGGGGCACACATTTGAAAATATATCCATTGGGAAGATTTTGGGATAAGGATAGTAGAACCTAGTTGGGGACACTAGTACCATGTGGTTTTAGTGTCCCAAATGTGGCATTAATGTCCTCTCTAGGTATTGTTAATCAATTTGGATTAGAGTCACTGATGACAATTTAGGGACTATGTCTTGACTGGATGCAAGTGACTAAGGTCTCATGAATGACTATAGATGTAATTCTAAGGCTCTAGAATTGGTCTATGACTAGCCTAGGGATAAGTTAACTCAAGTGACACTCTTAGTATCCAATTACTAGTTTTAGGGTATTACATTTACCCCTATTTATGTTAGTAATTTATAAAAGTAAAATTACTAGTATAAATAACCTATGTCAAAGAGTGGAACTATGATCATGTGTGTAGTGTGAAAGGGAAACTATGAGCCCATTATCTATTGTGTTGTATAATATGAACCTAAAGTTTCTTGACTAGTGATGTTATAATGCTTTAACACTGATTGTGATGCCATATGAAATATAAGGGTCTTAAGAATCCATCTAGTAGATGTAAAAGTTATAGGTGATGTAGGTGTCATATTTTTAAAACCCCTAGAACCTAATATAATTGATCTTAGTTTCAACTATGTAGAGTAAATTCCTCTAGAATTTTTGGCATATCTCTAGTGTAATGGTACCTCTAGTAATGGTCTTTGAGGGAGAGTATGCATGCATGTAGACACTATATAAGTATATATGTCCTACTTTGAGGACTCTAATAAACACTATGATGTATGTGTAAGAGTTTTGGTCTCCACTATAATGGATAGTTATTCAATACTTTGTAGTGGTACTAGAACTATAGCTGGTGTTAGTGATGGAAGTATGACCAGAATCTATGTTAGAACTACCTATGCAATGGGAAAATGATACTCATATGAGACACCCTCAATCTAAACCACCTATTAATCATGTATATACCTTATGACTTAGTGTACTATAAATGGAATGGATCATAGCTATTTTAACCATGGCTTACCTAATAATATCTTAAATACACCTGCACTAGATACTACTAGAGACCAAGTGGATATGTGTACTCATCCCACCAATAATGGAAGCACTATCTCCCTGATGGATCTCTAAACTTGGCCACTTAAACCAATAATAGTTATATGAGACACCCTCAATCTAAACCACCTATTAATCATGTATATACCTTATGAATTAGTGTACTATAAATGGAATGGATCATAGCTATTTTAACTATGGCTTACCAAATAATATGTTAAATACACTTACAATAGATACTAATAGAAACCAAGTGGATATGTGTACTCATCCCACCTATAATGGAAGCACTATCTCCCTGATGGATCTCTAAACTTGGCCACTTAAACTCAATGAGATATTATATCTTTTGCTTTGGGATAATGCATATGTTAATCATGAGGCCTCATTCCCTATGATATTCATAGAATTAATTTGAATCATAAATCTTTATAAGATAAATTTTGTATCAACCTATTTATTGGGAGGGAGAGATATGACATTGCACTCTAATAGTTGTTTTAGAACTCATCCTGATGACTTTGGTAAATTAGTGAAGACTCTACATTGAGGAACTGATAAAACCAATATGGGAGAAGGATATGAATCTATGTTGACTATTATCTTTTATTATTATTTTTCTCTATGACCCTAACCTTGTATGGATGTTTGATTGAACTCTAAATAGTTGAATCTGATATAATTGTGTACTTGAGTTTACCCATTATTAAGAGCTTAACCTCTCTTTCCTTAATTATGTGGAACATATTTGTAAATTTGGGAAACTTCTTAAATAATATTATTCATGAAGTTTTGGTAATATACTATCTTTAAACATATCTTGAATCTATTTGTCTACCATGGGGATAGTCAATTTTGACAATATTATCGTATACCATAAGACATAATCAACTATTGGATCATTTGACTTTTGATTTAGTGATGACACTTGTGCATATGATATACTATTAATTGTGTTAATAGATAAGTGTGCTAGGAACATATCTTATAAAGGATTTGATGTCATAATATATTGGTTTTTCAAATCATAGAAACACTGTAGGGCATAATCTTTGAGTCTATGTAGAAAGAACTTTATAAGAATCCAATCATTGGACACATAGTCCAATCGTGATACATGAAAGTGTATAAGGTGATGTTCTAGGTCACCCTTACCATCTTATAGTGTGAACTTAGGTTCTATGAAACTATATGACAAAGGAGTTATCATAATGTAATGTGCCAATGGTGTATGCAATAAAATATTTGAATCTAAGGCATGTGATGGCTTAGTTGCCCCTTGCTCAAGATGTAACACCTTAGATTATAGATAAATTACTTGTTTCATAAGGTATTTTAAATTTGAAGGAAAATAAATAGCAATAATTGGTGTAGTTTTTAGTAATTGTTGAATAACAAGCTTGGGTTATGCTATCTAAGTTTGTTGTGGGCCCCACTGAATGTGTAGTAACATCATTAACTAGAAGGGTTGAAGATTTAACATTTTTTTTCTTTTGCATTTCCTATTGAATAACGTTTATGAAATCATTTTGTATATCCTATTTTTGGTCACAAACTCTTGTAATTGACACATATTGATTTCATCAAATCAGTTATTAATTTTACCATTGTAGGTTGAAGATAAAAAAATAAGTTTTGTATAGTTTAAACTTTTTAAGAATAATAAACTATGAAAGGTTTGAAAATTTAAATATTATAGTGAATTGTGATATTTTAGGAATTGATGTCTGAGTATACAAAAAGGATACAAACCCTAAGTGTATCTAGGGTTAGGGTTTTGGAAGTTATGATTTATTTGAAATAATCTAAATTATATGTAAATAAATTAAAACCCTAATGTAAAATTGATTTTAACTAGCTACGTTGTATAAATAGAATAAGAAGTATGTAGCCATGAAGTTTTTCCAAAAAAATAGTAATTAATACAAGATATATTTCTATGAAATGCTTGAAGTAAGATGGGTTCACCAAATGACTTAACCTTTTAGTGTTTTACTTATGTACTTACATATGTTTGGTTAATGAGCTGATATGCCTAAATTAGTTAAATAAATTTCAATAATTAAGCTATTTATTTTTTATGATTTTGACTTTATTTGACTTTATATAAATAGCAACAAATAGGGATAAATAGGGACTTAGCTAAAAATTGACTATCACGGATGATTTTTTTTTTTGAATTTTGAGATTTGAGTAGTAGTCTATATCATTAAGAATATTTTGATATTCATTTATTCACTAGAAAGTAGTGCCCAATTTGGATAGTAGTACCATCTATGTGTAGTTTCCCAAATGTGTCACTAATGTCTCCTTTATGGGAATATTCCTATTTTTAGGGAGCACCTACACCTGTGTCTATAAGTTTTATTACTACATGACCAAAACCATAGTTATTATACCTATAAATCTAGATTTGGTGTGTAAACCCTAATCTCCTTTTAAGTATGGCATATGAAATAATTTTTTGTGTGTTTGGAGGATGGACTGTACATCCTCAACACCCCACTATCTAGAGATTTTCCTACATACCAATACTCTGAGGAGGGATCAAGTTTAATGTAGTTCACCCACCTAGTGTTTGATGTATATGCAAGTGAATGCTAGAATAATATTGGTCTTGGATGCTTTTAATGTGCTTTACCTTTTAAATGTTAGAAAACTAGACTTTGGGATGTTGTATATGGTAGTATGCATAAATTAGGGTAGAATAGGGATAAAATACCTATATTTTTCATAACATTGTCTTTGGTTTGAATATATTTTGCATCTATTTTGCATCTAATTTCCATCTAGTGAATATGGGTGGATTACAATTGTATTTATAGGGTTTTATTTCTTATGTAGATAATAAATTAAGCTTAAGTCGACCTTAGGAGGGGGACTAATTTGAAACACTATATATTAGCATATAGTTCATGGAGTGTCTCAACTAGATATAGGTGACTGAGGTCTAATGAATCACTATAAATGTAAGTAAAATACTCTAAAATAGGTCTATGGCTAGCTTAGGGATAGGTTAACTCAAGAGACACTCTTAATATCCAATTATCATTTTTAGGTGATTAAAAAAACCATTTCACATACTAAAATAGATGAATAACATAATAAATCTTGGATACAAAATTATTAAACTAGGCATTTTCTATATTAATATTCTTATTCACCTCCTAGTCAGGATTTGTCAATATAGCAATACTCTGTTGCTCAAACTTAGGGATGTCAAACTCCTATAGGAAGTCTAACTTCAATGTTTAGTATGATGATAATATAGAGAATTTATTTTTATTGTTAGATTTATTTAATTTAATTTTAATATATTTCATAGGTTTATTAAATTAATTTTCCTTAAATTATATATTTAGTCAATTTTGGACACTTTCTAAAAATTCCTTAAAAAATAAATGTAATTGTTAGTTAAGTCAAGTTCATTATCTGAGTACTTTAATCAATTTCCAATATGTGGAGAAACATTTTTACTTTTATTTCACTAAAAATAAAATTTACTTAAATCAATTCCTATTTTATATATAATTTTGGATGACATAATTTTGTTGGTTGCATGGTTTGACTACTCGTTGAGCAAGGCTTCTTGCATGTTAACCTTAACTTGAACATAAGCCAACTTTGTAGATTTATTCTACTTTAAATTTTATTAGAGTCTAATTTTATAACTATATTCATAGACTAATTATTTTTTAAGTAAATTTAATTATTTAGTTTTCTTTATGCTTTTATTGAAATAAATTTTCATTTAATTTGTATTATATCAGGCTTATTTTAACAAATTTTTATTAATAAGAATTTTCCACAAGGGACTGTGGCACATTATTACAATTGGTAAACCTTTTTTATATTTAATTCTGATTTATTTTATATTTATATTAATTAATACCATCAATCATATTTTTTTATATTTTAAGATATGATGTATATTTTTTGGTTGATAGTCTCGCTTACAACACTGTTAGATTAACAACTAGTAATTTTAGGATAGATCAGTTGATATATACCCTAAATTTAAAATTAATTAATATATTATTTTAAATCCATCCATACATTCAAAATATTCATTTTTTATTACATAAACATTTAATAAAGGTTTAAAAGGGTTTCAGGCCATCATTAGAAGAACTAATAGCTTCAATGAATTCTACTTCCATGAATATTATTGTTTTTGAAGGTGAAAACTTTGAGTGTTGGAGAGATAAATTGAAGATAATTATTGTATGGAAATGAGTTTGGGATATTGTTATTTTTATTTACACACTACCTCAATATTAGTATACTTTAGCTCCAGATCAAAAAAGAACAAAAAATGATGAAGAAAAAGTGGATGCACAATCTTTCTTTTATCTTTAAAGCATCATAGACCCAAGCATTTTTCCAAGAATTGTGGTATGAATTAATTCCAATGAGGCATGGAATACCTTATAAAATTCATATCAAAGATCAAATAAATTAAGATACTAAACAATCCAACCCTTAAAATTAATATTAAACTTTTGAGAATGTCATATTTTAAAGGAGTAGGAAATTATTACATAAGGGTAAATGATTTAGTACATAGAATGATGGTTTATCAAGAAACTATCTAATATAATTTTATAGTAATTAATATATTGATATATTTAAGTCAAATATTATTTCATATTGTGATCACTCTTGAAGAATGTAAGGACATGAACACTATAAGTGTTGATGAGTTATTAGGTTTTCTCTTATCCTGTGAGGATAATATGCAATTATACATAAGAGATCAAGAACAAACACTTGAATCCAAGGAAAAGGTTTCAAGGAAAATATATTAAAATAAAAATTATAATAAATGGATTTAAAAAATTAAAAATTCAAAGGTAAAAGAAATAAATACTTTACTTGTCATTACTATAAAAAATAATTATACATGATAAAAGATTACAGGATGCTAGTAATTAATAATGAAGGTAATCAAGAGAGTGAAAAGAATTACTTCCAAGATAAATAAATCAAGTATAAATAACACTCAAATTATTTTCTCACATGTATTTTGAGAATAGATGATGGAATTAATTTTTGTGTTTTGATTCAGGTCGCCCAAATCACATGACAAGTCACAAAGATGGTTCAACAAGTGTGATGATTCCTTCAAAATCCAAGTGCAATTGGAAGATGGAAAGTTAATCCAATTTGAATGAAATGTAATCATGAATATCACAAAAATTCAAGGTAAGGGTGAAATAAAATAAAATAAAAAATCTCTAAATCTAAATCATATTTCCATAAGATATAATAAAGAAATCAAAGCATACAAGTTCTATATCCTACTAGTAAATCCATAATTGTTTCTAGGCATTATATATTTTTTTTAAATGGGGTATATGCTCATTTTGATATTGTAAAAATAGATATCATGAGTTAATTTTTTAATCTTATTGAATTTTATTTTGAGGGCTTACAAATTTTGACATGTGTTTCTAGTTTAATGAAAAATAATACTACCTCTTCAGAAGAGACTAATCTTCCATCTTCATCAACTCCAAGTAAGTACAAGTGTTTATTGAATCCACATCCAACTAATATAATATTTGATAAAAATTATGATATAATTATCAAAAGGATTAAACATCATGAATTTACTTTTTTTGATGATTATGATGAAAATACTATGTTTGTATTGTTATATGTGGCTAGTGAACCTAGAAGTTATTGATAAACTAGTCCCAAGAAATAATGGTTAATATTATTAAATTATATATGGATTAAATAAATAATAATGATACATGTGATTTATGTAATCATCCATTAAATAAATATTTAACTATAACCAAGTGGGCCTACAAGACCAAATTTAAGAGTGATGATAAAATTGACATGTTAAGAGCTAGATTAGATGTAAAAGGGTTTACATAAACATATGGGGTTGACTATGATGAAATATATGTAACCACGGAACATAAATATAATATAAGACTAATAATTATTTTAAATACTCATAAGGGATGCAAAATATATAAAATGGATGTCAAAAATTCCTTCCTAAAAGGAGTGAGAAGAATAAGTATATGTGGGGCAGCCACAAGGTTTTGAAGTAAAGGGGAAATAATTTCAGGTATATAAGTTGAAGAAGGATCTTTATAGGTTGAACCAAGATCCAAGAGCTTGGTACTTGATAATTTATATATTTTTTATTTTATCAATTATTTTTAATAATTTTAAATAAACCAACTCCTTATATTCAAGCATTGGGTTCTAATGTTTTATATGTATGTCTCTATGTAGATGACTTGATCTTTACATGTATCTCTATGGAGGTGTTGAATAGATTCAAGGAAGATGTGAAATATAAATTTTATATGACTAATATTATACATAATAGTTAATTTATTAGCATATAATCCCATCAAAATAAAGAGGAAATATTCATTTTTCAAGACAAATATTCCTAAGACATGCTAAAAAGGTACAATATTCAATATTTGAATCCCAAAAACATTCCAATTACAAATGGATTTAAGTTAATGAAATAGGATGGAATTAATTTAGATCATAAATATAATTTTATAATCATGGTTAGATTTTTGATGTATCTCACTATGATAAGACCCAATATCAATAATGATCTTTCACTAATTTCTAGATTTATGGGCAAACTATCACTCAAGCATTTTCAAGCAGTGAAGAGAGTTTTTAGATATGTAAGATGTAATTATGATCATGGTATTCATTATATACAATAAATTTCATTATTTTCAATTGGATACATTTATTCATATTATATAGGATCTCTTGATGATAGTAAGTCAACTTCAGGTTACTACTTCACATTAGGAAGTGGGTTAGTTTCATGGTATTTAAAGAAACAAGTTATGGTTGCATTATACTATGCTAAATCTGAATATGAAATTATTACATCATATTTCACATAATAATTATAGTTTATGAGACTCTTACTTTATTTTATATAAGTTCAAAATGAGCCAACACATATATTTTGTGATAATAATTGGGTAATATAATTGTCCAAGAATCCTATTTTTCCATGTTAATATCAAGCACTTTGAACTCCAACATCATTTTTTCAGATACTTGGTCAATTATAATATTTTTTTCACTAATTATGTGATAATTTAATATAAATTTTTTATGTTATCATCAAGGTATTGTGCAAGTGAATTCATGGAAAACTTAAGGAGATGATAGGCATTTCACCTGTTGCTTTAAAAGTGGGAATGTAGATTATCATGCCAATATGAGCACTTAATTATTAGTTTTCAATTTATTTTATTTCATGTTTTATGTTTTTATGAATTTTATTTAATTAATTTATATCTTAAATTATTTGTTTGGTTAATTTTGAATACTTTTCAAAAATTTCTTAAAAAATTGTTGGAACTATCAGTTAAGTTAAGCTCACTATCTGAGCATTCAAATGAGTTCCAAAGAGATGGGGAACATTTTTTAGTGTTGGTTAAATAAAATTAAAGTTTATTTAATTCAATTCCTATTTTGTGCAAAATTTTTAATTCCATAGTTGAGTTGGTTCCATGGTTTGACTACTTATTGAGTAAGGTTTTTTGCATGTTGACCTTATCTTGAACGTAAGTAGACCTTGTTCTATTTCGTCTAATTTTTTTTGTATTAGAGTCTAATTTTATGAGTATAAGTATATATTTTTTATTTGATATGGTAAAATACAAGTTTTACAAGGACATAGAACCATGAGAGTGCATTAAAAAACATTTAACATGCCAACTAGGGTATAGAAGGCAAAAAAATAAAAAAATAGTACTTAGAATGATAACAAAAATTAGAAAACTATAATAAAACTAGGAGGAAAGTCCCTTCTAACGATATCAGCAATAGTAGTGTCCTTCTCTAGAATG